>JARQOD010000002.1:342270605-342310266 GCA_033576555.1 Oophaga sylvatica
ACAAACATTAACTGTTTCTAGTGAGACGGGAAAGAAACACAAGATGAATCTTAAGGTCCAACTTAAAAGTCATGAGTTAAGGATCTGGTCTGCAGCCTTATTAATCAGTGGACACTTGAAAACACAGGTCTTCTATATTTCTGCATTGTGTTACCCCAACATACTGATCTGTAAAAGCTTGTACATGTGGGTGTTGAAGCCTGCACTTGAGGCGTCACACATTTCATGTGCAAACACTTTTCAACTTCTCTGCGTTACCAGATGAATTGAACACATTAGTCTCTGAATGAAAAGTGCAAGCACTTATAAAACGCTGTCCATGTTGGAGATGGTGGCAAAAGTAATTTTCCAGTTGTAGCATATGATCTGATGTGCCTTGTTACAAGTAATGTCATATTTTCCTTATTATATTTTACAGTGCCTAAATTATTTTTTTATGTTGTAGAAACCATTTATATTAGTATTCAATATAGGAAAGATGTGTATCTTCGTACCGTGTCAGCCAGTAGATAGAAAAATATTTAGACTTGAGAGTCCTCAGTGGTTGATACCTTTTAATGGCTAACTGAAAAGATGGTAACAAATTGCAAGCTTTCGAGACTACTCAGGTCTCTTCATCAGTCAAAGACTAAAACAAAAACTGAAAAATCACATATTTATACACAACACAGCACAGAAATAATGCAATAGGTAAGACAAGTGACGTGAAGCAGAACTGTCATTATGGGAGAGGTATGAACATAATTTGTTACCATCTTTTCAGTTAGCCATTAAAAGGTATCAACCACTGAGGACTCTCAAGTCTAAATATTAGTATTCAAGTAACTCAAACCAGTTTCACATGTTCAACATTCACAGTTCGAGAATGGTTTGGTATGTCCGGACTGGGTAATAGCATCATACGTGTATATGAGACTGCTGAGTTTGGGTCAGAAGACCGGATCTGGACAATACGCTCCAAACTAGGGCCAAGATTTTCGTACATGTTGAAACGGCCTCAGGATGTGCTCAAATGTATTTTGGTGTCACGCGGTCTTATGATATGTGTACGATGTCAGTAAACTATTCTTAAAAGAACAACACTCTATACAACATATAGATTAGCAACATCAGCATGTAAATAAAGAATAGATTTACCTGACACGATATCCGTTGAACTCAGGATAAATCTTGAGGACTTGATACACTGTCACAGGAAAGAAGAGGACCGGGGTCTAACCTGACCCTAAGCTGGGGTCCTAACTAATCCCTCACCTTGGAGGTACTGATAATGGTTCAGAGGTCCAAGTCTCCAGCCTAACCCTGTCTCCTATCAGTCCCTGAACCCTGTAATCAGTCCTAAGAAGGATTCTGATTACCACCAAAGGGATATGGGCTGATCTCTGCTAAATACACAGATTAGAAATATAAGACAGACTGGAGAAAACACAGACTTGCATACACACTCAAACACAGAAGGAACATAAATGATCTGGGATATTAAACTCTAAGCAAGGTGAGCTTAAAACAACTAAGGAGCTCTTTAACTTAAGTCTATACAGATACAATCCTATCTGTGGTCTGCATGAAGAATTTCACTGGCAACTCCCAAACAGACAACCAGAGATTTAAAGGAAACCAATCAACAAATAATTAATTGCAGCCGGGAGAAACTGCACCCAGTCCCAGAACTGAGCACAGACAGAATTAACTCCCTAACTGCCAAACACAAAGAAACAGCAACTCAGCTGTGAGAAGTCAGAATGTGCAACCGCGACGATCTTCGTGGCGATGCACACATGACAGTACCCCCCCTTCTACGAGGGCCTCCGGACCCTCAGGGCCAGGTTTGCCCGGGTGAGTTCTGTGGAAGGTCCGCACCAAACGATCTGCGTTAATGTCAGACGCAGGAACCCACGTCCTCTCCTCTGGACCATACCCCTTCCAATGCACCAAGTACTGAAGGGACCGGCGATTCAGACGTGAGTCAATGATCTTTGACACTTGAAACTCCAAGTTACCATTGACCACCACTGGAGGAGGAGGTAGAGGTGATGGTATGACTGGTGCCACGTACCTCTTAAGTAATGACTTGTGGAACACATTATGAATTTTAAACGTAGGAGGGAGGTCCAGACGAAATGCCACAGGATTAATTATGGAACTGATCCTGTACGGCCCGATGAATCTGGGGCCCAGCTTCCAGGAGGGAACTTTAAGTTTTATATTCCTGGTAGACAACCATACCAGATCGTTCACATTAAGATCTGGACCAGAAACTCTCCTCCTATCAGCCATACGTTTATAACGGTTCCCCATAGCACTCAGATTATTCAATACACCTCTCCACACTGAAGCAAGTGACGACGAGAAACGCTCCTCCTCAGGAACCCCAGAAGGGCCCCCCCCATTGAAAGTACAAAACTGGGGATGAAAACCATATGCCCCAAAAAACGGGGATTTACCAGTGGACTCGCTCCGCCTGTTGTTAAGAGCGAACTCTGCCAGAGGCAAGAAAGAAGACCAGTCCTCCTGGTTCTCTGAGACAAAACACCGAAGATAAGTCTCTAGGCTTTGATTCAGACGCTCTGTCTGACCATTGGTCTGCGGATGAAAAGCCGAGGAAAATGACAATTGCATCCCCCGACGTAAACAAAATGCCCTCCAAAACTTGGACACAAACTGAGACCCCCTATCTGACACCACATCAGAAGGCAACCCATGAAGTCTCACAATCTCCCCAATGAACACCTGCGCCAGAGTTTTAGCATTAGGGAGGGCAGGAAGAGCAATGAAATGTGCCATCTTACTGAACCTGTCAACAACCACCAGTATGACAGTCTTCCCTGACGACTGAGGAAGGTCCGTGATGAAGTCCATAGACAAATGAGTCCATGGACGCTCCGGAAGTTTCAAGGGTAAGAGGGTCCCAGACGGACGGGTATGAGGGGTCTTAGAGCGAGCACAAACCCCACAGGACGCGACAAAAGTTAAAACATCTTTATTAACGTTAGGCCACCAAAACCGGCGAGAAAGGAGATCTAAAGTAGCCTTACTCCCTGGATGTCCTGCTAAAGCAGAATTATGATGTGCCTCAATAACCTTTTGTCTCAACTGATTTGGGACAAACAGTCTCCCTGGAGGTCCTGCAGGGGCGTCCCCCTGAACCTCTAATACCTCCTCCTCAAGCTCAGAACATACAGCCGACACTACCACCCCCTCCTGAAGGATAGGAATCGGGTCATCCATTTTCCCGGCCCCTGGGAAACTGCGAGACAAGGTATCCGCCTTAACATTCTTAGATCCAGGGCGATAAGTGACAACAAAATTAAACCTGGTAAAAAACAACGACCATCGAGCTTGTCTGGAATTCAGACGCTTAGCAGATTCCAAATACAGCAGGTTCTTGTGATCAGTAATGACGGTGACCGGGTGGACTGCCCCCTCCAAAAAGTGACGCCATTCTTCAAAAGCCAACTTAATGGCCAAAAGTTCCCTATTGCCGATATCATAATTCCTTTCGGCGGACGACAATTTCTTAGAAAAGAAAGCGCACGGATGCCATTTACCAGGGGACGGACCCTGGGACAATATTGCACCCACCCCTACGTCAGACACGTCCACCTCCACAACGAACGGCTGTGATGCATCTGGTTGGATGAGAACGGGTGCCGAAGCAAAACATTTTTTCAAAGAGGAAAAAGCTTGGCAAGCTTTGTCCGACCATTTAGAAAAATCCGTCCCTTTTCTTGTCATGTCAGTGAGAGGTTTGACAACAGATGAGAAATTACAAATAAATTTCCGGTAGTAGTTAGCAAACCCCAGAAAACGCTGCAGAGCCTTAAGATCCTCTGGCTGATCCCATTCAAGCACTGCTCTCACCTTTTCAGGGTCCATACGGAAACCGGAGGCTGACACCAAGAAACCCAAAAACTGAAGTTCCTGTACGGCGAATACACACTTTTCCAGTTTGGCGTATAGTTTATTGTCTTGCAAGATCTGCAACACCTGTCTCACATGCTCCTGGTGAGACAAAAGATCTGGCGAGTAAATTAAAATGTCATCCAAATATACGACCAAAAACAGCCCCACCAGATGACGAAAAATGTCATTAACAAAATGTTGGAATACTGCTGGTGCAGTAGTCAGACCAAAAGGCATGACAAGGTTCTCATAATGTCCCTCCGGCGTGTTAAACGCCGTTTTCCACTCATCCCCCTCTTTTATCCTAATCAGATTATACGCCCCCCTGAGATCCAATTTAGAGAACCATTTGGCGCCAACAATTTGATTGAAGAGATCAGGAATCAGAGGGAGTGGATACGGATCTCGAACAGTAATCCGATTAAGTTCGCGGAAATCCAAGCAAGGGCGTAGGCCTCCATCTTTTTTCTTCACAAAGAAGAACCCCGCGGCCACTGGGGAAGATGAAGGTCTAATATGCCCTTTGGCCAGACTTTCCGAAATATAATCTTTCATAGCCTGCCTCTCAGGACCAGAAAGGTTATATAACCTAGCTTTAGGTAACTTAGCATCAGGAAGTAAATTAATAGAGCAGTCATACACGCGATGAGGAGGCAACTCCTGACACCCCTCCTCAGAGAACACATCCCCAAAGTCCTCCAAAAAAGGAGGCAAAGTACTAGGCACGACCGCACTGATGACTGTGTTCATGCAGTTACTTTTGCAAAACTCACCCCATTGGCTTATCTCTCTGGACTGCCAATTAATCACAGGGTTATGTTTAACCAACCAAGGAAGTCCCAACACAATAGGAGTAGGTAGACCCTCCAACACATAACAAGATAATAGTTCCCTATGTATTGCCCCTACCCGAAGGTCAATGTTATGAACCTCATGAACAAAGCTACCTTGGCCGAGAGGCCTGGCGTCAATGGAGAATATAGGGATCGGTTTGACCAATACACTCAGATGCATACCTTGAGCCTGAGCAAACTGAGCGTCAACCAGATTAGCCCCGGACCCACTATCAAGAAGAACAGAAAATCTCTCCACTCTCGTACCAACCACCACCTCCACTGGTACAAGGAACTGAGAAGAACTAGTGGACGAAATACATACTCCCAGATTGTCGTCCACCACACAACCTGGGATTAACAGTTTTCCGGCGACTTCTTGTTCAACAAGGCACGGGACGGACATCCCCCAACAAAATGTCCCTCTTTCCCGCAGAAGAAACACCTTCTAGTCCTGCGGCATACCGCCAATCCCCTCCTATGAAATGATGTCCCTCCCAACTGCATAGGCTCCTCCGAACAGACAAGGGGAACCTCAACATAAGGGACTTTAGTAGTAGGTGGAGTAACAACAGGGGCGGAGTTACCTCGCACCTCTCCCGGAGCCGTCTATCAGTACGGATAGCCAGGGCCATAGCAGCCTCCAGTGATGGAGGAGAATCATACTGAGCCAAAACGTCCTTTAATTTGTCAGAAAGCCCATGACAAAACTGGCTCCTAAGAGCTGGGTCATTCCACTGAGTATCTGTAGCCCATCTACGGAACTCAGAAGCAAATTCCTCCGCCGGACGATCTCCCTGCTGTATCTTACGTAATTTTGTCTCAGCAAGAGAGACCCGATCTGGGTCATCATATACCAAACCCAGGGCAGTAAAAAATCGATCTACTGACTGTAGAGCCGGGGATCCCGGAGGAAGGGAAAATGCCCAGGATTGAGGGTCCCCTTGTAGGAGCGAGATAACAATTCCCACTCTCTGCTCTTCACTCCCTGATGATCGAGGCCGAAGCCGAAAATACAATTTACATGCTTCCCTGAAGGTAAAAAATTTGTCTCGCCCACCAGTGAACCTGTCCGGGAGAGCTACTTTAGGTTTAAATCTGGTTTGCTCCGAGGGAGACAAAACTTTGGACTTAATGTCCGTCAGCTCCATGGATAATCCTGCAACTGCAGAGCCAGCTGGGCTACTGGATCCATGGCAACTGGGAATAATTTTATGGGCCAGTGAAAATGTCACGCGGTCTTATGATATGTGTACGATGTCAGTAAACTATTCTTAAAAGAACAACACTCTATACAACATATAGATTAGCAACATCAGCATGTAAATAAAGAATAGATTTACCTGACACGATATCCGTTGAACTCAGGATAAATCTTGAGGACTTGATACACTGTCACAGGAAAGAAGAGGACCAGGGTCTAACCTGACCCTAAGCTGGGGTCCTAACTAATCCCTCACCTTGGAGGTACTGATAATGGTTCAGAGGTCCAAGTCTCCAGCCTAACCCTGTCTCCTATCAGTCCCTGAACCCTGTAATCAGTCCTAAGAAGGATTCTGATTACCACCAAAGGGATATGGGCTGATCTCTGCTAAATACACAGATTAGAAATATAAGACAGACTGGAGAAAACACAGACTTGCATACACACTCAAACACAGAAGGAACATAAATGATCTGGGAGATTAACCCCTTCACCCCCAAGGGTGGTTTGCACGTTAATGACCGGGCCAATTTTTACAATTCTGACCACTGTCTCTTTATGAGGTTATAACTCTGGAACGCTTCAACGGATCTTCGCGATTCTGAGATTGTTTTCTCGTGACATATTGTACTTCATGATAGTGGTAAAATTTATTCCATATAACTTGCATTTATTTATGAAAAAAACGCAAATATGGCAAAAATTTTGAAAATTTTGCAATTTTCAAACTTTGAATTTGTATTCCCTTAAAACAGAGAAATATGTCACACAAAATAGTTAAGAAATAACATTTCCCACATGTCTACTTTACATCAGCACAATTTTGGAAACAAAATTTTTTTTTGTTAGGAAATTATAAGGGTTAAAAGTTGACCAGCGATTTCTCATTTTTACAACAAAATTTACAAAGCCATTTTTTTTCGGGACCACCTCATATTTGAAGTCACTTTGAGGGGTCTATATAGCAGAAAATACCCAAAAGTGACACCATTCTAAAAACTACACCCCTCAAGGTACTCAAAACCACATTCAAGAAGTTTATTAACCCTTCAGGTGCTTCACAGGAGCTGAAGCAACATGGAAGGAAAAAATTAACATTTTACTATTTAATCACAAAAATGATCTTTTACAAACATTTTTTTTATTTTCACAAGGGAAAAAGGAGAAAAAGGACTGATAAAGTTGTTGTGCAATTTCTCCTAAGTACGCCGATACCCCATATGTGAGGGAAAACCACTGTTTGGGCACACGGCAGAGCTCGGAATGGAAGGAGCGCAGTTTGACTTTTCCAAACCAAAATTGGCTGGAATTGAGAACGGACGCCATGTCGCGTTTGGAGAGGCCCCGATGTGCCTAAACAGTGGAAACCCCCCACACGTGACCCCATTTTGGAAACTAGACCCCCTAAGGAACTTATCTAGATGTGTGGTGAGTAGTTTGAACCCTCAAGTGCTTCACGCAAGTTTGTAATGTAGAGCCGTGAAGAAAAAAAATCATATTTTTTCCACAAGCATGATGTTTTAGTCCCCAAATTTTTATTTTCCCAAGGGTAAGAGGAGAAATTGAACCACAAAAGTTGTTGTCCAACTTATCCTGAGTACGCTGATACCCCATATGTGGGGGGGAACCACTGTTTGGGCGCACGGCAGGGCTTGAAAGGGAAGGAGCGCCGTTTGACTTTTCCAAACCAAAATTGGCTGGAATTGCGAACGGACGCCATGTCGCGTTTGGAGGGCCCCTGATGTGCCTAAACAGTGGAAACCCCCCACATGTGACCCCATTTTGGAAACTAGACCCCCTAAGGAACTTATCTAGATGTGTGGTGAGCACTTTGAACCCTCAAGTGCTTCACGCAAGTTTGTAATGTAGAGCCGTGAAGAAAAAAAATCATATTTTTTCCACAAACATGATGTTTTAGTCCCCAAATTTTTATTTTCCCAAGGGTAAGAGAAGAAATTGGACCACAAAAGTTGTTGTCCAACATGTCCTGAGTACGCTGATACCCCATATGTGGGGGGGAACCACTGTTTGGGCGCACGGCAGGGCTTGAAAGGGAAGGAGCGCCGTTTGACTTTTCCAAACCAAAATTGGCTGGAATTGCGAACGGACGACATGTCGCGTTTGGGGGCCCCTGATGTGCCTAAACAGTGGAAACCCCCTACATGTGACCCCATTTTGGAAACTAGACCCCCTAAGGAACTTATCTAGATGTGTGGTGAGCACTTTGAACCCTCAAGTGCTTCACGCAAGTTTGTAATGTAGAGCCGTGAAGAAAAAAAATCATATTTTTTCCACAAACATGATGTTTTAGTCACCAAATTTTTATTTTCCCAAGGGTAAGAGGAGAAATTGGACCACAAAAGTTGTTGTCCAACATGTCCTGAGTACGCTGATACCCATATGTGGGGGGGAACCACTGTTTGGGCGCACGGCAGGGCTCGAAAGGGAAGGAGCACCGTTTGACTTTTCCAAACCAAAATTGGCTGGAATTGCGAACGGACGCCATGTCGCGTTTGGAGGGCCCCTGATGTGCCTAAACAGTGGAAACCCCCCACATGTGACCCAATTTTGGAAACTAGACCCCCTAAGGAACTTATCTAGATGTGTGGTGAGCACTTTGAACCCTCAAGTGCTTCACGCAAGTTTGTAATGTAGAGCCGTGAAGAAAAAAAATCATATTTTTTCCACAAACATGATGTTTTAGTCCCCAAATTTTTATTTTCCCAAGGGTAAGAGGAGAAATTGGACCACAAAAGTTGTTGTCCAACATGTCCTGAGTACGCTGATACCCCATATGTGGGGGGAACCACTGTTTGGGCGCACGGCAGGGCTTGAAAGGGAAGAAGCGCCGTTTGACTTTTCCAAACCAAAATTGGCTGGAATTGCGAACGGACGCCATGTTGCGTTTGGAGGGCCCCTGATGTGCCTAAACAGTGGAAACCCCCCACATGTGACCCCATTTTGGAAACTAGACCCCCTAAGGAACTTATCTAGATGTGTGGTGAGCACTTTGAACCCTCAAGTGCTTCACGCAAGTTTGTAATGTAGAGCCGTGAAGAAATAAAATCATATTTTTTCCACAAGCATGATGTTTTAGTCCCCAAATTTTTTATTTCTCAAGGGTAAGAGGAGAAATTGGACCACAAAAGTTGTTGTCCAACATGTCCTGAGTACGCTGATACCCCATATGTGGGGGGGAACCACTGTTTGGGCGCACGGCAGGGCTTGAAAGGGAAGGAGCGCCGTTTGACTTTTCCAAACCAAAATTGGCTGGAATTGCGAACGGACGCCATGTTGCGTTTGGAGGGCCCCTGATGTGCCTAAACAGTGGAAACCCCCCACATGTGACCCCATTTTGGAAACTAGACCCCCTAAGGAACTTATCTAGATGTGTGGTGAGCACTTTGAACCCTCAAGTGCTTCACGCAAGTTTGTAATGTAGAGCCGTGAAGAAAAAAAATCATTATTTTTTCCACAAGCATGATGTTTTAGTCCCCAATTTTTTATTTTCCCAAGGGTAAGAGGAGAAATTGGACACCAATAGTTGTTGTCCAACATGTCCTGAGTACGCTGATACCCCATATGTGGGGGGGAACCACTGTTTGGGCGCACGGCAGGGCTTGAAAGGGAAGGAGCGCCGTTTGACTTTTCCAAACCAAAATTGGCTGGAATTGCGAACGGACGCCATGTCGCGTTTGGAGGGCCCCTGATGTGCCTAAAAAGTGGGAACCCCCCACATGTGACCCCATTTTGGAAACTAGACCCCCTAAGGAACTTATCTAGATGTGTGGTGAGCACTTTGAACCCTCAAGTGCTTCACGCAAGTTTGTAATGTAGAGCCGTGAAGAAAAAAAATCATATTTTTTCCACAAGCATGATGTTTTAGTCCCCAATTTTTTATTTTCCCCAGGGTAAGAGGAGAAATTGGACACCAATAGTTGTTGTCCAACATGTCCTGAGTACGCTGATACCCCATATGTGGGGGGAACCACTGTTTGGGCGCACGGCAGGGCTTGAAAGGGAAGGAGCGCCGTTTGACTTTTCCAAACCAAAATTGGCTGGAATTGCGAACGGACGCCATGTCGCGTTTGGAGGGCCCCTGATGTGCCTAAAAAGTGGGAACCCCCCACATGTGACCCCATTTTGGAAACTAGACCCCCTAAGGAACTTATCTAGATGTGTGGTGAGCACTTTGAACCCTCAAGTGCTTCACGCAAGTTTGTAATGTAGAGCCGTGAAGAAAAAAAATCATATTTTTTCCACAAGCATGATGTTTTAGTCCCCAATTTTTTATTTTCCCCAGGGTAAGAGGAGAAATTGGACCACAAAAGTTGTTGTCCAACATGTCCTGAGTACGCTGATACCCATATGTGGGGGGGAACCACTGTTTGGACGCACGGCAGGGCTTGAAAGGGAAGGAGCGCCGTTTGACTTTTCCAAACCAAAATTGGCTGGAATTGCGAACGGACGCCATGTCGCGTTTGGAGGGCCCCTGATGTGCCTAAACAGTGGAAACCCCACACATGTGACCCATTTTGGAAACTAGACCCCCTAAGGAACTTATCTAGGTGTGTGGTGAGCACTTTGAACCCCAAGTGTTTCACTAACGTTTATAATGCACTGGCGTGAAAAAAAAAATATTTTTTTTTTTCCACAAAAGTGATGTTTTAGTCCCCAATTTTTTATTTTCCCAAGGGTAAGAGGAGAAATTGGACCCCAAAAGTGGTTGTCCAATTTGTCCTGAGTACGCTGATACCCCATATGTTGGGGGGATACACTGTTTGGGCACACGGCAGGGCTCGGAAGGGAAGCAGTGACGTTTTGGAATGCAGACTTTGATGGAATGGTCTGCGGGCGTCATGTTCCGTTAGCAGAGCCCCTGATGTGCCTAAACAGTGGAAACCCCCACATGTGACCCCATTTTGGAAACTAGACCCCTAAGGAACTTATCTACGTGTGTGGTGAGCACTTTGAACCCCCAAGTGTTTCACTAAAGTTTATAATGCCCTGGCGTGAATAAAAAAAAAAAAAAAATTTCCACAAATATGATTTTTAGTCCCCAATTTTTTATTTTCCCAAGGGTAACAGGAGAACTTGGACCACAAAAGTTGTTGTCCAATTTGTCCTGAGTACGCTGATACCCCATATGTTGGGGGAACCACTGTTTGGGCGCATGGCAGGGCGCAGAAGGGAAGCAGTGACGTTTTGGAATGCAGACTTTGATGGAATGGTCTGCGGGCGTCATGTTCCGTTAGCAGAGCCCCTCATGTGCCTAAACAGTGGAAACCCCCACAAGTGACCCCATTTTGGAAACTAGACCCCCTAATGAACTTATCTAGGTGTGTGGTGAGCATTTTGAACCCCAAAGTGTTTCACTAAAGTTTATAATGCCCTGGCGTGAATAAAAAAAAAAAAAAAAATTCCACAAATATGATGTTTTAGTCCCCAATTTTTTATTTTCCCAAGGGTAACAGGAGAAATTGGACCACAAAAGTTGTTGTCCAATTTGTCCTGAGTACACTGATACCCCATATGTTGGGGGGAACCACTGTTTGGGCGCATGGCAGGGCGCAGAAGGGAAGCAGTGACGTTTTGGAATGCAGACTTTGATGGAATGGTCTGCGGGCGTCATGTTCCGTTAGCAGAGCCCCTCATGTGCCTAAACAGTGGAAACCCCCACAAGTGACCCCATTTTGGAAACTAGACCCCCTAAGGAACTTACCTAGGTGTGTGGTGAGCATTTTGAACCCCCAAGTGTTTCACTAAAGTTTATAATGCCCAGGTGTAAAAATAAAAAATCCTACTTTTATCCTCACAAAAATGATGTTTTAGTCCCCAATTTTTTATTTTCCCAAGGGTAAGAGGAGAAATTGGACACCAAAAATTGTTGTCCAATTTGTCCTGAGTACACTGGTGCCCCATATGTGGGAAAAAACTGTTTGGGCACAAGTCGGGGCTCAGAAGGGAAGTCGTGACGTTTTGGAATGCAGACTGATGGAATGGTCTGCGGGCGTCATGTTCCGTTTGCAGAGCTCCTGATGTGCCTAAACAGTAAAAAAAAACCACAAGTGACATAATTTTGGAAAGTAGACTCCCAAGGAACTTTTCTAAATGTGCCCCCCTTCTGGAACTAATCTTTCCTGTAAAGTAAATTAGTAGTGCATTGAGGTGTGGTACAATTTGAAACAATCCTTCATACACAGGCCAGGTTTTTCGGGGCAGGTGTCGCATTGGTAAGTGGTGTCCTTGCGTATTCCCCTTTTGTAACACACTCGGCACCTTTTTTGCGGCTTACCTTTGCTTCCAGTTGGCGGGACCACCCCCGGGAAATGCTGACCTGGTATGATACGAGCACCTTCAGTTCCAGAAGTACTGGGGCCCACTGTTTCCTGAGCGCCAAACATCAGGGCCTTAACCACTACCTCCTGGAACTGAAGGTACGTCGTATCGCTGTTGCGTGCACATCGTGACAGCAGGAAAGCGTTGAGCATTGCCATTTGGACGATGTGCACAGACAGCTTCTTGTACCACACGTTGGCCTTTCTCAAAGCACTGTACGGTTGGAGGAGTTGATCAGAGAGATCAACACCCCCCATATATTTATTGTACCCCAGTACACAGTCCGGTTTGCGGACCTGTGTAGAGGTACCCCGTACAGTGCTGAGGGCGCTGCCATCACCATGTATGGTGGTCAAGAGAAGGACATCCCTCTTGTCCTTGTACTTGACCACCAACAGGTGGTCGCTACATTGGGCTCTGCTCTCACCCTTTCTGAGCATCTGCCCAAGTAGCGTCTTCGGGAGGCCTCTCTGATTTTTTGCGGACGGTACCGCAAGCTGCGGTACCTCGCGCAGAGAGGGATTTGTAGAGTGGGACGCTGGAATAAAAGTTATCGGTGTAAAGGTGATAACCTTTATCCAGCAGTGGGTGCACCAAATCCCACACAATTTTCCCACTCACTCCCAGGACGGGGGGACACTCAGGGGGTTCAATCCTGGTGTCCTTTCCTTCGTAAACTCTAAAGCTGTGCGTGTACCCTGAGGTACTCTCGCACAGCTTGTAGAGTTTAATTCCGTACCTTGCCCTCTTGCTGGGCAGGTACTGGCGGAATCTGAGCCGTCCCTTAAAATGAACCAAGGACTCATCCACGCAGATGTCCCTTTGGGGCACGTACACTTCAGCAAACTTTTTGCTGAAGTGTTCGATGACCGGCCGAACTTTGAACAGACGGTCAAAGTTGGGGTCATTTTGTGGGGGACACTGTGCATTATCATTATAATGCAGGAATTTGTGGATGGCCTCAAAACGCGTCCGAGCCATGACCATTCGGAACAGTGGAGTGTTGTATAAAATATCAACACTCCAATATTGCCGAAGTTCTGGCTTCTTCAGGATCCCCATATGGAGGACCAGGCCCCAAAACTGCATCATTTCACCTGCGTCTACAGGAGACCAGTTGGAAAATGATGACACTGGGTTTTGCGCCAAAAATTGTCGAGCGTACAAATTAGTTTGCTCCACCACGAGGTTAATAAAATCCTCAGAGAAAAAGACTTTGAAAAAGTCTATTTCTCTGAGGCCCGTGGTGTCAAACTTGATTCCTGATTCTGCCACAAAATCAGGAATCAGTGGCTCGTAATTTTCGGGGGGCGGGGTCCATATGGGGTCCGAAGAGGGGTGCGCTGGTTCATTTTCAGGGGTGGGCGCTGCCTCATCTTCTGTCCTGGGGCGTCTGCGTGGCGGTTCCGCAGGACCCGAGGAGGAAGATGAGGAAGAGGAGGAAGAAGAAGAAGAGGATGAAGAATCTGAAAAGTAAAGAAATGTGGGATCCTCTCCCTCGCTATCAGTGTCGGAGGCAAGTAAAGCGTATGCCTCTTCCACTGAATAGCGCTGTTGGGAAGAACGTGACGAGCGGGACATTTTTTTTGTGAATGTGGTGCTTTGTGTGAACTTTATTTATAACTGTGTGTGTGTGGGGGGGGGATAGTGGTTGGTGCAAACTATGCTGAAAGGAAAAAGCTAAAAGAAAAGAAAGAGAATAGGGAAAAAAATGCCTGTGAAAAAAAGTCTAAACCAGCAGGCACGAGCTCTGATAAGTGACCGGTGTCACTTATCAAAGTTCCGCGGCTGCCGGATGTGCGCACAGGAGTGGCGGAAAGGGAAGTGAAAAAAAAAAAAAACAGCAGGAACGAGCTCTGATAAGTGACCGGTGTCACTTATCAAAGTTCCGCGGCTGCTAGATGTGCGCACAGGAGTGGCGGAAAGGGGAGTGAAAAAAAAAACAAAAAACGGCAGGAACGAGCTCTGATAAGTGACCGGTGTCACTTATCAAAGTTCCGCGGCTGCTAGATGTGCGCACGGGAGTGGCGGAAAGTGGAGTGAAAAAAAAAAAACTGCAGGAACGAACTCTGATAAGTGACTGGTGTCACTTATCAAAGTTCCGCGGCTGCTGGATGTGCGCACAGGAGTGGCGGAAAGGGGAGTGAAAAAAAAAAATGCAGGAACGAGCTCTGATAAGTGACTGGTGTCACTTATCAAAGTTCAGCGGCTGCTGGATGTGCGCACAGGATTGGCGGAAAGGGGAGTGAAAAAAAAAAATGCAGGAACGAGCTCTGATAAGTGACTGGTGTCACTTATCAAAGTTCCACGGCTGCTGGATGTGCGCACAGGAGTGGCGGAAAGGGGAGTGAAAAAAAAAAAGACGGCAGGAGCGAGCTCTGATAAGTGACCGGTGTCACTTATCAAAGTTCCGCGGCTGCTAGATGTGCGCACAGGAGTGGCGGAAAGGGGAGTGAAAAAAAAAAAAAAACGGCAGGAACGAGCTCTGATAAGTGACCGGTGTCACTTATCAAAGTTCCGCGGCTGCTAGATGTGCGCACGGGAGTGGCGGAAAGTGGGGTGAAAAAAAAAAACTGCAGGAACGAGCTCTGATAAGTGACTGGCGTCACTTATCAAAGTTCCGCGGCTGCTGGATGTGCGCACAGGAGTGGCTGAAAGGGGAGTGAAAAAAAAAAAAACTGCAGGAACGAGCTCTGATAAGTGACTGGTGTCACTTATCAAAGTTCCGTGGCTGCTGGAAGTGCGCACAGGAGTGGCGGAAAGGGGAGTGAAAAAAAAAAACAAAAACGGCAGGAACGAGCTCTGATAAGTGACCGGTGTCACTTATCAAAGTTCCGCGGCTGCTAGATGTGCGCACGGGAGTGGCGGAAAGTGGTGTGAAAAAAAAAAAAACTGCAGGAACGAGCTCTGATAAGTGACTGGTCTCACTTATCAAAGTTCCGCGGCTGGTAGATGTGCGCACGGGAGTGGCGGAAAGTGGGGTGAAAAAAAAAAAAAAACCTGCAGGAACGAGCTCTGAAAAGTGACTGGTGTCACTTATCAAAGTTCCGCGGCTGCTGGAAGTGCGCACGGAGGGGGGTGCAAAAGAAAAACGAGCACGAGTGTTGATCGGTGAACTGCGTCACCAATCAACGCTCGGCGGCTGCTAAATGTGTGCAAAGGGGGGGTAAAAAGAGGGGGAAAGGGAAGGGGGGAGGGGGGAATGGGGGGATTGGGGTGGATCGGGCAGGGATCGGGGCTCAAAAACTCACGTTTGTAGTCTCTCTTCTTTCTTCTCTCTTCTTTCTTTCTCTCTTCTTTCTTCTCTCTTCTTTCTTCTCTCTTCTTTCTTCAGCAGGAGTTGTGGTGTCACAGGCTACTGTGGCACCACAAGGCCCAGCACAGGAGGAGATCTGGCGTGTGACCGCACTGCAGGAATCCTCAGCAAGTGTGAGGACCCCTGCAGTGCGGTCAGACAGGTCAGATCCAGTTTGCAGACAGGTCACAGAGCGGTCACATCGCTGCTGTGACCTGTCATTGGTGGGATCGATGATCACATCGATCCCACCAATTAGAGGAGACCCTTGTTTTGCCGGTTGCTAGGCACCGGCCTAGTAATCGGAGCTCACTGCTCCGATTCCTAGGCAGGTCACCGGCAGGTCAGGAAGCAGGGCACAGAGCGGTCACACCGCTGCTGTGCCCTGTGATTGGCGCGATCGTCGATGACATCGATCGCGCCAATCAGCAGCTGCAGGCCCTACTGGGCCTGTCCCAGGCTCCGGCCTAGGATCGGTGCTATTACTGCACCGATCCAGGCAGGTACAGGCAGGGCACAGCGCGGATACACCGCGGCTGTGCCCTGCGATTGGCGCGATCGATGTGATCGGCGATCGCGCCAATCCAGGGGGGGTCTGCTCCTTTCTATGCCCAGGCCTAGGATCGAGTACATCGGTACTCGATTCTAGCCTGGGATCTCACTGTTTCAGCCCATCGGATTGGCTGAAACAGTGAGAAAGGCTGCGATTGGCTGTTCAGAATTGAACAGCCAATCACAGCGATCGGGAGTGAGGGTGGGCGGTGACAGACCCCGGGATGCCGGCGCCATCTCTCCTGAGGTAAGATGGCGTCGGAATTTTAATGCGATCATTGCGACTTAAGTCGCAATGTCGCATTAAAGGGCTGGACGTACTATCCCGTTCCCGGTCATACGGGCCCAGGTACCATGGACGGGATAGTACGTCCGATGGCAGTAAGGGGTTAAACTCTAAGCAAGGTGAGCTTAAAACAACTAAGGAGCTCTTTAACTTAAGTCTATACAGATACAATCCTATCTGTGGTCTGCATGAAGAATTTCACTGGCAACTCCCAAACAGACAACCAGAGATTTAAAGGAAACCAATCAACAAATAATTAATTGCAGCCGGGAGAAACTGCACCCAGTCCCAGAACTGAGCACAGACAGAATTAACTCCCTAACTGCCAAACACAAAGAAACAGCAACTCAGCTGTGAGAAGTCAGAATGTGCAACCGCGACGATCTTCGTGGCGATGCACACATGACATTTGGCCCTTTTCCTTCAGTGGTAGCAAAACCAAAAGATGCTTCATGGAACCAATATATGAGTGTGTGTGTGCTTGTGTGTATAAAAAGACAAATCTGTGAAATGTTTGATAACTGAATTATCTTGTCTAGCGTGTATCCTAAAAATATAACTTAACACAACTGGGAGTTTGCGATTCTACCAATGATATTCCA
Source organism: Oophaga sylvatica (assembly GCA_033576555.1). Classification (NCBI taxonomy): domain Eukaryota; kingdom Metazoa; phylum Chordata; class Amphibia; order Anura; family Dendrobatidae; genus Oophaga; species Oophaga sylvatica. The sequence continues at coordinate 342,287,620 of JARQOD010000002.1, forward strand.
TGTTCATTTGTTATATTCCTAGTAAAGCTATGTTGTACCCTTTATTACTATAGGCAGAGTGTACAGTCATGGCCAAAAGTTTTGAGAATGACACAAATTTTTACAAAGTCCACTGCTTCACTTTTTCTAATGGCAATTTACATATACTCCAGAATGTTATAAAGAGTGATCAGCTTAACAGCAATTACTTGCAAAGTCAATATTTGGCTAGAAAATGAACTTTTTCCCCCAAAACACATTTCAACATCATTGCAGCCCTGCCTTAAAAGGACCAGCTAACCTCTTTTCAGTGATTGCTCCATTAACACAGGTGTGGGTTTGATGAAGACATGGCTGGAGATCAATCTGTCATGATTAAGTAAGAATGACACCACTGGACACTTTAAAAGGAGGCTGGTGCTTGGGATCATTGTTTCTCTTCTGTTAACCATGGTTATCTCTAAAGAAACATGTGCAGTCATCATTGCAATGCACAAAAATGGCCTAACAGGGAAGAGTATCACAGCTAGAAAGATTGCACCTCAGTCAACAATCTATCGCATCATCAAGAACTTCAAGGAGAGAGGTTCCATTGTTGCCAAAAAGGCTCCAGCGCGCCCAAGAAAGACCAGCAAGCGCCAGGACCGTCTCTTAAAAGTGTTTCAGCTGCGGGATCGGGCTACCAACAGTGCAGAGCTTGCTCAGGAATGGCAGCAGGCAGGTGTGAGTGCATCTGCACGCACTGCATGGGCGTACCCAGGATCAAAACTAGGGGGGGGCAGCACCTGTATACGTCACCAGCCAGCCCCAGCACCTGTATACGTCACCAGCCAGCCCCAGCACCTGTATACGTCACCAGCCAGCCCCAGCAGCACCTGTATTCGTCACCAGCCAGCCCCAGCAGCAGCTGTATACGTCACCAGCCAGCCCCAGCACCTGTATACGTCACCAGCCAGCCCCAGCAGCTGTATACGTCACCAGCCAGCCCCAGCACCTGTATACGTCACCAGCCAGCCCCAGCACCTGTATATGTCACCAGCCAGCCCCAGCAGCACCTGTATACGTCACCAGCCAGCCCCAGCACCTGTATACGTCACCAGCCAGCCCCAGCACCTGTATACGTCACCAGCCAGCCCCAGCACCTGTATACGTCACCAGCCAGCCCCAGCAGCACCTGTATACGTCACCAGCCAGCCCCAGCAGCACCTGTATACGTCACCAGCCAGCCCCAGCAGCACCTCTATACGTCACCAGCCAGCCCCAGCAGCAGCTGTATACGTCACCAGCCAGCCCCAGCACCTGTATACGTCACCAGCCAGCCCCAGCAGCACCTGTATACGTCACCAGCCAGCCCCAGCAGCACCTGTATACGTCACCAGCCAGCCCCAGCAGCACCTGTATACGTCACCAGCCAACCCCAGCAGCAACTGTATACGTCACCAGCCAGCCCCAGCAGCACCTGTATACGTCACCAGCCAGCCCCAGCACCTGTATACGTCACCAGCCAGCCCCAGCACCTGTATACATCACCAGCCAGCCCCAGCAGCACCTGTATACGTCACCAGCCAGCCCCAGCACCTGTATACGTCACCAACCTCAGCCTTCAGCGCGGTGGAGGAGTCACACCGGGCTCTGCCTCTCTGCTGTGCCGCCGCAGCTGATGATACAGGCCAGCCGCCAGGGCCTGCCGAGTCGCCGACCGCCGCCGGTGTCAACCACCACCACTGTCTGCCTGGTAGGGTGGGAGCTGCTGGCTGCTGCAGCCAATTGCTGAAGGGGCGAGAGAGCAGCAGAGCGCGCTCTCTCTGCCCACAAAGAACGTCCTTAAGTTAAAAGTCAGGACGTTCTAACTTCTTAACGGCGGCCCCTGCCTTATCCCGGGCCGACCCTCTCTGTGTCACTGTGCGTGCGTCGCACTCGCCGGCGCAGACAGCCAGGCGGCCCAGAAAGCACCTTTTAAAGGGCCGGCGCCGTGGCCTAGCGGTCCGCCGCCCGCGGGCTGATGTTGATGCCTGATGCCTCCCCTGCTCCTGGGGGGGGCACTTGCCCCCCCTGCCCCACGGTGGGTACGCCCATGACGCACTGTGAAACGGAAACTCTTGGAGCAAGGCCTGGTCTCAAGGAGGGCAGCAAAGAAGCCACTTCTCTCCAGAAAAACATCCTGGACAGACTGATATTCTGCAAAAGGTACAGGCAGTGGACTGCTGAGGACTGGGGTAAAGTTATTTTCTCTGATGAATCCCCTTTTCGATTGTTTGGGACATCAGGAAAACGCCTCATTCGGAGAAGACAAGGTGAGCGCTACCACCAGTCTTGTCTCATGCCAAATGTTAAGCATCCTGAAACCATTCATGTGTGGGGTTGCTTTTCAGCCAAGGGAATCGGCTCTCTCACAGTCTTGCCTAAAAACACAGCCATGAATAAAGAATGGTACCAGAATGTCCTCCAAGAGCAACTTCTCCCAACCCTCCAAGAGCAGTTTGGCGAACAACAATGCCTTTTCCAGCATGATGGAGCACCTTGCCATAAAGCAAAGGTGATAACTAAATGGCTCAGGGAACAAAACATAGAGATTTTGGGTCCATGGCCTAGAAACTCCCAAGATCTTAATCCCATTGAGAACTTGTGGTCAATCATCAAGAGACGGGTGGACAAACAAAAACCTAAAAATTCTGACAAAATGAAAGCATTGATTGTGCAAGAATGGACTGCTATCAGTCAGGATTTGGTCCAGAAGTTGATTGGGAGCATGCCAGGGAGAATTGCAGAGGTCCATAAGAAGAAGGGTCAACACTGCAAATATTTGGTATCAAAAACGTATGCACAGCCTCAAGAAGGTGCAAGAGTAGGTGCCCAAACCATGTACATAGAATAAGAAACTCTGCACTCAACTCAGAACGAAAATTTATTTAGATATGGTCCAAAATTAAAGTAGTATACAGGGAGGACGTTTCGGTCTCACGACCTTCATCAGCTACTACAATACATAATCCGATATAGAAATTAATATCGACAATATAAATTGAAAAAACATATATAATCCAGAAAAAAAGTATATATAAGAGAAGTGTAAGTCTCAATTAAGGCTCAGAGACCCACTGGTATTAAGGGAACACAGAGAAAATAAGTGCAGTTCAGGAATGTGGGAGGTGTAGATCAGGTATATATAGAGATATCTGTGCATAAAAGAGAAAGTACACATACCCCTGTTATGATACAACCGTCGCTTATGGACCCAATAGGAGGTTACTTCATAACTAAGTGAGACATAAGAATTGTGTAACAGAGAGGAAAATCCTATATATCTGGCAAAGGTATAAGAAATTAACTGCCTACCAATGGTTAGCATGTGGCAGTCATATAAGATTGCAGGTGACTCCCGATGGGAAAATGTAACCTGTGAGTGAATAGGACCGATATAATGGGTTGAGTTAATAGCCAGATCATAAGGGAAGGTGACGTTAGAGAGGAACGCCGTATAAGCAAACCTTGTGGGAGAGAGGTTACCGTCTAGTGCTGCTGCTGAGACGCGGTATCCGCCGCTTGTCTGCATCAGCGTGGACTAAGAGCTTCCTATATGATAAAGGAAGGAGGAGAGAACACGTGACCGTGTGTATCCAATAGGATGTAGAGAGGTGCGGTCTAGTGTGATGACGCAGACGGAAAGGCATGGCTGTGCGTTCCACAGCCATCGCAGTTGCGTTCCAAGGTTCTGTGGGCGGTGCTAATTACTGAGAGAGCCGGATAACTGTGACGTGAGGATTGTGGAGAACTGTGGACAGCGTGAAGATCGTCCAGACCAATGCTAGTGCCCATACAAAGTCATGGTTCAGTATAGTCAGCTCTAAAGTAGAAAGAAAAGAATATTAGTATGTGGAAAACAAAAATGTCACATTCTGGTAAATATAATAGCATGACGGTCCATATGTTAACAGAGGATAAAGCAGTGGTATTAAATAAATGCCAGTCAGGAATTTGAGTAACAGTGGACATGAGGCTATAAATATATTACAATTTTACGCTAATAGGAATGGATGGGAACTCATCACAAAACCACAACTAATTGGGACCTCTATAAGGAATACAGCATAAATCATATAAAGGCGGACAGATCATAGTCCTTATTGAGGCCTTTTGGAGACAGAGTATCAAGGGTATGGATCCAAAAGGCTTCTTGCCGTTTTAATAGTTTAATGCGGTCCCCTCCTCTCCTGGGATGAGGTACATGTTCGAGGATTTGAAACTTTAACTGTGATATATTATGGCCCTGTGTGACAAAATGGTTAGGAATGGGGAGAAGTAGGTTTCTACATCGAATGGTAGATTTGTGCTTCGATATTCGATCCTTGACGGATTGTGTAGTCTCACCCACATAGAGTAGTCCACAGGGACATTTGATAACATAAACTGCAAAGGTGGTATCACAGGTGAAGAAACCTCTGATATTGTAGGATCTACCTGTGTACGGATGTTGTATGGCGCTACCTTTCTGTACATTATTGCACTGAGTGCAGTTTAGACAAGGGAAAGTGCCATATTTTGGGTTCTGTAAAAATCGTTGTTTAATCCGTGATTTGGTAGGTCCTATGTCAGCTCTGATAAGAGAGTCTCTAAAGTTGGGGGCCCTATGAAAGCAGGGTAAAAAAGGTTGGTTAAATTCAGGGATATGCGGATGAGCATTGGAAAAGAGGGGCCAATGTCGGCGAATGGTTTTGTGTATCAAGGATGCAAATGGATGAAATGAGTGTACAAATACCATTCTATTTCCTGATCCTGAGGAGGGAGGCGTGTTTAGTAAGGACTTATCCAGGACTTGTTGTGGATAACCTCGGTCCCTGAATTTAGAATTCATCTCACATAGTCTGGTGTTGTAGGTATCGTGGTCAGATACGATGCGTTTAACCCGTTGAAATTGGGATTTCGGAATAGAATGCTTCATGGGTGTAGGGTGGAAGCTATCAAAATGTAATAGATTGTTGCGGTCCGTTGGTTTTATGTAAAGGTCCGTATACAATACGCCACCCTCACCCTTAATGACCATGGTGTCCAGAAAGTTAGTTCTACATAGGTCATGTGTGATTGTGAATTGGAGACCCGGCCATGATTGGTTTAATACCTGGTGAAAGTTGGATAAGGACTCGAACGTGCCGCCCCATACGCAAAAGATGTCGTCTATATAACGTTTCCAAACAATTGCGTGTTCTAGAAATAGAGGATGAGGATAGATAATAGATTCCTCAAAGTCTGCCATGTAGCAATTAGCATATGGGGGCGCCACGTTCGAGCCCATTGCGGTCCCGCGTATCTGTAGAAAGAAATCATCCTGAAACATAAAGAAATTTTTGGTGAGAACCAATGTCAAAAGATCAATACATAGATCCGTCTGTGATGGCGTGAAATTAGATTTCAGGAGTAATTTTTTGACAGATGATATGCCATGATCATGAGGAATGGAGGTATAGAGATCTTTGACATCAAATGTTACTAATAGAGATGATTCAGGGATGTGGTGAATCTCTTTGATGACTTCAAGGAAGGAGTTCGTATCCAAGAGAAAAGATCTAGAGGACTTAATCAAAGGAGTCAGTATTTTTTCTAGATATATAGAGATGGGAGAAAGAATGGACTCAGTAGAGGCCACAATGGGCCTGCCTGGAGGACGTTGAAGATCTTTGTGTATTTTAGGTAATGTATAAAAGACCGGAGTAACCGGATGACTTTTGAGTAAAAAGTTATAGGTTTTTTGGTTTAGAGTACCATTCTCAAAATGTCGGTTGAGAGCGTCAGAGATAATAGACCTAGTGTGGCTAGTAGGGTCATAAGGTAGTTTGACATAAATGGTAGTGTCCTCAAGTTGTCTAAGAGCCTCAGAGATGTAATCTGACCGATTCATGACAACAATTGCTCCACCTTTATCAGCCTTTTTTATGATTAGACTATGGTCTTCCTTAAGTGACCTTAGTGCCTGAAACTCAGATGCACTGAGATTTGGTGGGTAAAAAAGTTTGCCTTGTTCCATATTCCGTTTAATATCGTGGAATGAGGATTGTACAAACTCTATGAATGTTTCTAGGGCATGAGATCCTAGAGGTGGTCTGTAATGGCTCTAAAGGGTATGCCACACTGAACAATATCGCTAACGGGATCGCTAAAAAACGTCACTATTTAGCGATCCCGTTAGCGATGTTGTTCAGTGCGGCATCTGCCAGCGACGAGCTTCCTGCTGTGATCTCGCTCGTCGCTGGAATCGTTCCGGACCCTATTTTCTCGTCGGCGCTCCCGCTGGGTAAGTATATATCGCTAGTGTGGCACCTTTTCTTAGCGATTTAGCGGTACTTTTGTACCGCTAAAGTCGTTAAGAAGATCGCTAACGGCGATAGCGTCGTTAACTATATCGCTAAATGTGGCCGCACTTAGCGATATAGAAACAATCCCGCTAGCGATCGCATTAGTATGCGTCGTTATCGTGATCGCTAGCGGGATTGTTTAGTGTGGCAGTACCTTTAGACCTAAGGCCTAGGTGTGAGATGGAAAGAGGATTACCGTCGGGAACATTATCTGTAGTGAAAGATAATGGTGCGGGTTGATTAGAGAAATGAACCTTGAGTCTCAAGGAACGAAAAAAACGTTGTAAGTCCATTTCCAAATCGAAAGTCTTATATCTATAGGATGGACAGTACGATAAGCCCTTTTGGAGGACATTCAGTTCCGCCGTGCCCAATGTCCTAGTGGAGATATTTACTACCAATGGGCACGTACCTGAGACCTGGTAGTCCGTATGAAGGATTGATTTCTTTTGACATTGGTTCTCACCAAAAATTTCTTTATGTTTCAGGATGATTTCTTTCTACAGATATGCGGGACCGCAATGGGCTCGAACGTGGCGCCCCCATATGCTAATTGCTACATGGCAGACTTTGAGGAATCTATTATCTATCCTCATCCTCTATTTCTAGAACACGCAATTGTTTGGAAACGTTATATAGACGACATCTTTTGCGTATGGGGCGGCACGTTCGAGTCCTTATCCAACTTTCACCAGGTATTAAACCAATCATGGCCGGGTCTCCAATTCACAATCACACATGACCTATGTAGAACTAACTTTCTGGACACCATGGTCATTAAGGGTGAGGGTGGCGTATTGTATACGGACCTTTACATAAAACCAACGGACCGCAACAATCTATTACATTTAGATAGCTTCCACCCTACACCCATGAAGCATTCTATTCCGAAATCCCAATTTCAACGGGTTAAACGCATCGTATCTGACCACGATACCTACAACACCAGACTATGTGAGATGAATTCTAAATTCAGGGACCGAGGTTATCCACAACAAGTCCTGGATAAGTCCTTACTAAACACGCCTCCCTCCTCAGGATCAGGAAATAGAATGGTATTTGTACACTCATTTCATCCATTTGCATCCTTGATACACAAAACCATTCGCCGACATTGGCCCCTCCTTTCCAATGCTCATCCGCATATCCCTGAATTTAACCAAACTTTTTTACCCTGCTTTCGTAGGGCCCCCAACTTTAGAGACTCTCTTATCAGAGCTGACATAGGACCTACCAAATCACGGATTAAACAACAATTTTTACAGAACCCAAAATATGGCACTTTCCCTTGTCTAAACTGCACTCAGTGCAATAATGTACAGAAAGGTAGCGCCATACAACATCCGTACACAGGTAGATCCTACAATATCAGAGGTTTCTTCACCTGTGATACCACCTTTGCAGTTTATGTTATCAAATGTCCCTGTGGACTACTCTATGTGGGTGAGACTACACAATCCGTCAAGGATCGAATATCGAAGCACAAATCTACCATTCGATGTAGAAACCTACTTCTCCCCATTCCTAACCATTTTGTCACACAGGGCCATAATATATCACAGTTAAAGTTTCAAATCCTCGAACATGTACCTCATCCCAGGAGAGGAGGGGACCGCATTAAACTATTAAAACGGCGAGAAGCCTTTTGGATCCATACCCTTGATACTCTGTCTCCAAAAGGCCTCAATAAGGACTATGATCTGTCCGCCTTTATATGATTTATGCTGTATTCCTTATAGAGGTCCCAATTAGTTGTGGTTTTGTGATGAGTTCCCATCCATTCCTATTAGCGTAAAATTGTAATATATTTATAGCCTCATGTCTACTGTTACTCAAATTCCTGACTGGCATTTATTTAATACCACTGCTTTATCCTCTGTTAACATATGGACCGTCATGCTATTATATTTACCAGAATGTGACATTTTTGTTTTCCACATACTAATATTCTTTTCTTTCTACTTTAGAGCTGACTATACTGAACCATGACTTTGTATGGGCACTAGCATTGGTCTGGACGATCTTCACGCTGTCCACAGTTCTCCACAATCCTCACGTCACAGTTATCCGGCTCTCTCAGTAATTAGCACCGCCCACAGCACCTTGGAACGCAACTGTGATGGCTGTGGAACGCACAGCCATGCCTTTCCGTCTGCGTCATCACACTAGACCGCACCTCTCTACATCCTATTGGATACACACGGTCACGTGTTCTCTCCTCCTTCCTTTATCATATAGGAAGCTCTTAGTCCACGCTGATGCAGACAAGCGGCGGATACCGCGTCTCAGCAGCAGCACTAGACGGTAACCTCTCTCCCACAAGGTTTGCTTATACGGCGTTCCTCTCTAACGTCACCTTCCCTTATGATCTGGCTATTAACTCAACCCATTATATCGGTCCTATTCACTCACAGGTTACATTTTCCCATCAGGAGTCACCTGCAATCTTATATGACTGCCACATGCTAACCATTGGTAGACAGTTAATTTCTTATACCTTTGCCAGATATATAGGATTTTCCTCTCTGTTACACAATTCTTATGTCTCAGTTATGAAGTAATCTCCTATTGGGTCCATAAGCGACGGTTGTATCATAACAGGGGTATGTGTACTTTCTCTTTTATGCACAGATATCGCTATATATACCTGATCTACACCTCCCACATTCCTGAACTGCACTTATTTTCTCTGTGTTCCCTTAATACCAGTGGGTCTCTGAGCCTTAATTGAGACTTACACTTCTCTTATATATACTTTTTTTCTGGATTATATATGTTTTTTCAATTTATATTGTCGATATTAATTTCTATATCGGATTATGTATTGTAGTAGCTGATGAAGGTCGTGAGACTGAAACGTCCTCCCTGTATACTACTTTAATTTTGGACCATATCTAAATAAATTTTCGTTCTGAGTTGAGTGCAGAGTTTCTTATTCTATCTAACACTGCAAATATTGACTTGCTGCATTAACTCATTCTAACTGTCAATATAAGCTTTTGTTACTCATATGTTTGAAATTATATTTCTGTCTGTGATAAAAACATCTGTCAAACACACACATAAAAACCAGAGGGCAGCAGATCATGTGAAAATATAATATTTGTGTCATTCTCAAAACTTTTGGCCATGACTGTAATTAATTCTAATCTAAATTTTCAATTACACGCTTACATCAGTTGGCTTCCTACGAAACGGTATATTTTGATTTTGTAAAGATCCCCTTGTGACCACTGGCCGAACTATGTGTATGTGCTTCTATATTGGTATTCCAAGCTGTGCAGCTCTATTGCTGCAAAGTAAGCCTAAATTCACACAATCGTGCAACACGTTCTAGTGCTGTCTACTCTTTTCTCGGGCAGCACACTGAATCATAGAGTTTCACTGAGTCGTACACACATCAGTTTTAAAAACACGTTTGTGTCTCCGGTCTATGAGACTCAGAGTGTGTCCTATTATCATCTGCTTTGCAGTTCAAAATCGGCCATTAAAGTCTGTGGGGATCCATGGGACATGGAGGAAACATGGATCAGAAATGCTTATTTGAGTATGTGTCCTCATTGAATCTTACTGCAAGAGAATGAAAAAAAGATTGGTGAGAGTTTAAAAGAATTTTTTTAGTCGCATATCTAATATACTGAATTTATGGGGCCCTCCAGGTTTAAGAGAGAATGTAGATTTCACACATTAGTTAGTCATATTGCATTAATTTTTATATCACATTTCTTTTAAGATGTCTGCAAACCACCTGAAAATGTAAAACTCTCTTTTGAACTCTTAACAATTGTTAGCAATTTTCACTGTGATTGAAGTTTACACACATGGAAATATCTGATGAGAAGCTTCTTCAAACCAGGTTTTTACATACGATATATCTATTTCCCATTAATGTTCTGACAAACATTAGGTTGTTTGATGCGTCGTTATAAGTATTTATTTTACTCACAGATATAGTGCTATCTTATTCTGCAGCGCTTTATAGACATTATCATCATTGTCCCCACTGGGCTCGCATTCTAAATTCCCTATCACTATGTCTTTGTAGTGTGGGTGGAAACTGGAGTACCTTGCGAAAACCCACACAAACACGGGGAGAACATACAAACTCCTTGCAGATGTTGGCCTTGAAACCAGTACCCCAGTGCTGCAAGGCTACAGTAAGACAACATGCTGCCCCGAATCTGACATTTTCCATCACTGCGTTTAGACTATTATCACTCAAACTAATAAATCATCACGATTGTGGTTATGTATCAGTGTAGATTAAGATCTTAGTGTTCATAAAAATAATTGCCCAATGAAATTTGCAGATCAATCAGTAATAAATAATATATTTTGTTGATTTTTGGTGTAAAATAAATTGTCCATTCATAAAATTTAGATTCTCGTTTTGGTAATGTGATTGAATGGCTGTTATTTAAGATGGTGTCTCAAGCTTGTTATATTATAACTAGATGGTGGCCCGATTCTAACGCATCGGGTATTCTAGAATATGTATGTAGTTTATTTAAGAAGATTTAAGAATAATGCAATGAATAGGGTGTATATAGAGGCGGCTGGGGTGTATATAGAGGCTGCTGCTGGGGTGTATATAGAGGCGGCTGCTGCTGGGGTGTATATAGAGGCGGCTGCTGCTGGGGTATACGTGGAGGCTGCTGCTGGTGGGGTGTACGTGGAGGCCACCGGTCGGGGCACTTCCGCTGCGAGCAGCCGCTGACCTCCGTGCGGCAGATAAGCCGCTAACGGCCGCCATCTTTTTTCTGAAATCCCGCATCGCTGATTGGCCGCGGCCGGACCAATCAGCGATGCGGGATTTCCTGGACAGAAAGACAGACAGACGGGATAAGACTATTATATATATTAGATAGATGTTACTGTGTATTACCTCATGTCACTGTGCATTACCTCATATTACTGTGTATTACCTCATGTTACCGTATATTACCTCATATTACCTCATGGTACCTGTGTATTACCTCATATTACTGTGTATTACCTCATGTTACTGTATATTACCTCATTTTACTGTGTATTACCTCGTGTTACTGTATATTACAACATGTTACTGTATATTACCACATGTTACTGTATATTACCTCATGTTACCTGTGTATTACCTCATGTCACTGTGTATTACCTCATGTTACTGTGTATTACCTCATATTACTGTGTATTACCTCATATCACTGAGTATTACCTCATGTTACTGTATATTACCTCATAATGTCACGCTGTCTCTGTATACAGGAGAACCGGGGTCTATGCTGACCCTAAGCTGGGGGCCTGACTAATCCCTCTACCTGGAGGTACTGTAGATGGTACAGAAGTCCAGGCCGCCAGCGTAACCCTATCTCCTGTGAATCCCTAACCACTGTAATCTAGTCCTGAGAAGGACCCTGATTACCACCACAGGGATAAGGAAGGTATCTGCCTTCACACACAGTATAAGACAAACGAGACAGTACAAGGGGTAAATAAAAGAACACCTTGCATACAAAACTACCAATACAGAGGGAACACAAACGGGTAGGGAGATAACTAATAAAGCGAGGACAGGAGAAAACCACAACAGGTATTCTTAGCTTAGACTTCTCAATACGATCCGCTCTGCTGGTCTGCATGAAAGCTTTCACCGACACTTCCCCAGCAGACTAGCAGGTATATGAAGGAAGCTAATTAACCACACATTAATTGCAGCTGGGCGAGGCTGGTCAGTCCAGCACCGAGAGAGAAAGAATTAACTCCCTCAGTGCCGAAAAACACCCAGCACCAGAAACTCAGCTGTGCGAAGTCAGGGTGTGCAATCGCGACGATCTTCGCAGCGAACACACCCGTGACAGTACCCCCCCTTCTACGAGGGGCCTCGGACCCTCAGGGCCGGGTTTATCTGGGTGAGTAGTGTGGAAGGCCCGAACCAATCGGTCTGCGTTAATATCTGACGCAGAAACCCACGTCCTCTCCTCAGGACCATACCCCCTCCAATGAACAAGGTACTGAAGGGACCGGCGATTCAGATGTGAATCGATGACTCTCGACACCTGGAACTCCAAGTTACCATTGACCACCACAGGAGGAGGAGGTAAAGGTGCCGGTATCACCGGCGCCACATACTTCTTAAGTAACGATCTGTAGAACACATTATGAATTTTAAATGTAGGAGGGAGGTCAAGACGGAATGCAACTGGATTAATTATAGAACTGATCTTGTATGGCCCGATGAACCTGGGACCCAGTTTCCAGGAGGGAACCTTAAGTTTTATATTTTTGGTAGACAACCATACCAGATCGTTCACACTTAGGTCCGGACCAGACACTCTCCTCCTATCAGCCATACGTTTGTATCAGTTCCCCATAGTACTCAAATTATTCAGCACTCCTCTCCACACTGAAGCAAGTGACGACGAAAATCGTTCCTCCTCAGGAACCCCAGAAGAGCCCCCCCTATTGAAAGTACAAAACTGGGGGTGAAAACCATATGCCCCAAAAAACGGGGACTTACCAGTGGACTCGCTCCGCCTATTATTTAGAGCAAACTCCGCCAAAGGCAAGAAAGAAGCCCAGTCCTCCTGGTTCTCTGACACAAAACACCGGAGATATGTCTCCAAGCTCTGGTTCAGACGCTCTGTCTGACCATTGGTCTGCGGTGTGAAAAGCCGATGAATATGACAACTGCATCCCCTGCCGTGTACAAAATGCTTTCCAGAATTTGGACACGAACTGAGACCCCCGATCCGACACCACATCGGAGGGTACCCCGTGAAGCCTTACAATCTCCCCAATAAACACCTGCGCAAGAGTTTTAGCATTAGGAAGAGCAGGAAGAGCGATAAAATGTGCCATCTTGCTGAACCTGTCCACCACAACGAGTATGACTGTTTTACCCGAAGATGGCGGGAGATCCGTAATGAAAGTCCATAGACAGATGAGTCCACGGACGCTCCGGGATCTTCAAAGGTAAGAGGGCCCCAGACGGACGGGTATGTGGGTCTTAGAGCGCGCACAAACCTCGCAGGACGCGACAAAAGTTACCACCTCCCTATGTAAGTTAGGCCACCAAAACCGGCGCGAGAGGAGATCCTCAGTTGCTTTACTCCCAGGGTGTCCTGCCAAAGCTGAATTATGGTGTGCCTCGATCACCCTTTGTCGCAACTGATTAGGAACAAACAGTCTCCCTGGAGGTCCTACAGGGGCGTCCCTCTGAGCCTCCAATACCTCTTCCTCAAGCTCAGAGCATACTGCCGACACCACCACCCCCTCCTGAAGGACCGGAACCGGATCCTCCGTATTCCCAGCTCCTGGGAAACAGCGAGATAAGGCATCCGCCTTAACATTTTTTGACCCAGGACGATATGTGACAACAAAATTAAACCTGGTAAAAAACAACGACCACCTAGCTTGTCTGGGATTCAGACGTTTAGCGGATTCTAAATATAGCAGGTTTTTGTGATCGGTAATGACAGTGACCGGGTGGACTGCCCCTCCAAAAAATGACGCCACTCCTCAAAAGCCAACTTAATGGCCAAGAGCTCCCTATTGCCGACATCATAATTCCTCTCAGCGGACGACAATTTTTTAGAGAAGAAGGCGCACGGATGCCATTTACCAGGGGACGAACCTTGTGACAATACCGCTCCCACCCCTACCTCGGAAGCGTCCACCTCAACAATGAATGGCTGAGACGCATCAGGCTGAACAAGTATGGGTGCAGAAGCAAAACATTTTTTCAAAGAGGAAAACGCTTGACAAGCCTTGTCAGACCACTTTGAAAAATCCATCCCTTTTTTAGTCATGTCTGTGAGAGGTTTAACTATGGAGGAGAAATTACGAATGAATTTCCGGTAGTAGTTAGCAAACCCCAGGAAACGTTGTAATGCCTTAAGATCCTCTGGCAGATCCCACTCAAGAACTGCCCGCACTTTCCCAGGGTCCATACGAAAACCGGATGCTGACACCAGGAATCCTAAAAACTGAAGTTCCTGTACGGCGAACACACACTTCTCCCATTTGGCGTACAGCTTATTATCCCGCAAGATCTGTAACACCTGCCTAACATGCTCCTGATGAGACACAAGATCTGGCGAGTAAATTAAGATATCATCCAGATATATGACCACAAACTGTCCCATTAGGTGGCGAAAGATGTCATTTACAAAGTGTTGAAACACCGCCGGGGCAATACTCAGACCAAATGGCATGACAAGGTTCTCATAATGCCCCTCCGGAGTGTTAAACGCCGTCTTCCACTCATCCCCCTCCTTCATCCTAATAAGATTGTACGCCCCCCTGAGATCCAACTTAGAGAACCATTTGGCACCCACAATCTGATTGAAGAGATCGGGAATAAGTGGGAGCGGATACGGATCTCGGACCGTAATCCGATTAAGCTCACGGAAATCCAGGCAAGGGCGTAGACCTCCATCTTTTTTCTTCACAAAGAAGAACCCCGCGGCCACCGGGGAAGATGAAGGTCTAATATGCCCCTTAGCCAGACTCTCTGAAATATAATCCTTCATGGCCTGTCTCTCAGGACCAGAAAGGTTATACAACCTAGATTTCGGTAACTTGGCCCCAGGGATCAAGTTAACAGCACAGTCATACTCGCGATGAGGAGGTAGTTCTTGACACCCTTCCTCCGAGAATACATCCTCAAAGTCCACCAGAAATGGAGGTAAGGCCCTAGGAGCGACCACACCAATGACCGTATTCATGCAGTTTTTATTACAGAAATCGCTCCATTGGCTTATCTCTCTGGATTGCCAATCAATAACCGGGTTATGCTTAGTTAGCCAAGGCAGGCCCAGCACTATAGGAGTGGGAAGACCCTCCAACACATAACAAGACAACAGTTCTTTATGTAGCGCCCCCACTTGAAGATCAATGTTATGCACTGCTTGCACAAAACTTCCCTGACCGAGAGGTCTGGCGTCGATCGAGAATATGGGGACGGGTTTAGCCAACCCACACAATCGCATACCTTGAACCCGGGCAAAGCGAGCATCCACCAGATTAGCCCCGGCCCCACTATCCAGAAGAACAGATATCCTCTCAGTTCTCGCACCCACCACCACCTCCGCCGGTACGAGAAACTGAGACGAACTTAGGGACGAAATACTTACTCCCAGATTGCCGTCCACCACACAATCTGGGATCAATAGTTTTCCGGCGACTTCTCACTCTGCAAAGGACGAGATGGACACCCCTAATAAAATGTCCCTTTTTTCCACAGAAGAAACAACTTCTTGTTTTGTGGCGCCCCACCGATCCCCTCCCCCGGAATGATGTCCCTCCTAATTGCGTAGGCTCCTCTGGACTGACCAGGGGAACCTCCGTGTAAGGGACCCTTGAGGAAGGTGGAGTCATCACAGGGGGCGGAGTTACCCGCACCTCTCCCGCAGCCGTCTATCAATGCGAATAGCAAGGGCCATAGCGGCTTCCAGTGACGTGGGAGGGTCATATTGCGCCAACACATCTTTTAATTTGTCAGATAAACCTTGACAAAACTGGCTCCTAAGAGCCGGGTCATTCCACTGGGTGTCCGTGGCCCACCTACGGAACTCCGAAGAAAATTCCTCTGCCGGACGATCTCCCTGCTGTATCTTACGTAACTTATTTTCAGCAAGGGAGACTCGATCTGGGTCATCATATACAAGACCCAGTGCTGCGAAAAATCTATCCACTGACTGGAGAGCCGGGGAGTCCGGGGAAGAGAGAACGCCCAGGACTGGGGGTCCCTTGTAGGAGCGAGATGACAATTCCCACCCTTTGATCTTCACTCCCAGATGACCGAGGTTGCAGCCGAAAGTACAATTTACATGCCTCCCGGAAAGCAAAAAACTTGTCCCGCCCTCCAGTGAACCTGTCCGGGAGAGCTACTTTAGGTTCAGGTCTGGCATGCTCCGGGGGGTACAAAACCTTGGACTTAACGTCCCTCAACTCCATGGACAAACTCTGCAACTGCTGAGCCAGACTGGCTACTGGATCCATGGTGGCTGGGGAGAATCTTAAATGTGGTCGGTGAAAATGTCACGCTGTCTCTGTATACAGGAGAACCGGGGTCTATGCTGACCCTAAGCTGGGGGCCTGACTAATCCCTCTACCTGGAGGTACTGTAGATGGTACAGAGGTCCAGGCCGCCAGCGTAACCCTATCTCCTGTGAATCCCTAACCACTGTAATCTAGTCCTGAGAAGGACCCTGATTACCACCACAGGGATAAGGAAGGTATCTGCCTTCACACACAGTATAAGACAAATGAGACAGTACAAGGGGTAAATAAAAGAACACCTTGCATACAAAACTACCAATACAGAGGGAACACAAACGGGTAGGGAGATAACTAATAAAGCGAGGACAGGATAAAACCACAACAGGTATTCTTAGCTTAGACTTCTCAATACGATCCGCTCTGCTGGTCTGCATGAAAGCTTTCACCGACACTTCCCCAGCAGACAGGCAGGTATTTGAAGGAAACCAATTAACAAACATTAATTGCAGCTGAGCGAGGCTGGTCAGTCCAGCACAGAGAGAGAAATAATTAACTCCCTCAGTGCCGAAAAACACCCAGCACCAGAAACTCAGCTGTGCGAAGTCAGGGTGTGCAATCGCGACGATCTTCGCAGCGACACACCCGTGACACATATTACCTCATGTTACCTGTGTGTTACCTCATATTACTGTGTATTACCTCATGTTACTGTATATTACCTCATTTTACTGTGTATTACCTTATGTTACTTATGTATTACCTCATTTCACCTGTGTATTACCTCATGTCACTGTGTATTACCCGTTTTCAGTAAACGTGATAGAAGTACATCAGACACTGTAACTGACAAAACATGTTCAGTACAACATGGGCAGTTGGTGAGTTGGTGAGTTAGCCCTGCGTCGCTGATTGGCCGCGGCCGGACCAATCAGCGACGCGGGATTTCCTTGACAGACAGACAGGATAAGACAATTATATAAATAGATGTATAATTAATATGGCAAAACCAAAGAAATGAGACGGAACATAAATTGATATTTGTACAATGTGTAGGTGCACGTTCACATTGTGGCCATTTCACAGACAGAAAAAAGAGCATTAGTGTTAGGGTTGGTGGATCACATTAAATATAAAATAATAATAAGGTGCGATTGCAACCCGCGGTCCACCGTGCAGAGATGTAAACTGTTGCTAGTGACTAAACAGCAAGCGTACCCTAGTATGACTCCGTTAACTCCGCGCAGTATGAACAGTACGCACTATACACAGCTCTGTTAGCTTAACAGAGCGATGGAGCTAAAGGGTTGAGCTCGCTCTGTAACTGACCCGTGCCAAACACACACGTGGCTGAAACAGATGATGAGTCAAGAGAAAAAGCTAAACTGACGCTAGCTACAAAAAACAGTTGACTTCACAGGGGAGCACAGCTCTTTGGTTGGATCTTGCTCTGTAACTCATCTGTGCTAACCGCACACATGACAGAAACGGATGCTAAGCCAAGCAGGAAGCAAAAACCCTAACTGGCTCAAGACTTAAGGAGATCACTAACACACACATGTGCAGTCAGAGTGGTAGCGTATCCACTCACACAAACCAACCATAAATGATACTAGAGTGCCCGCGGGCGTTGCTGGAAGCTTTTTACACCCAAAGCTCCACCCCAAACACTCACGCTGACATCGCCCACGGGCCAATCCGGAGCTGCCACATCACCAGAGCAGCTGATGTCCAAGCACCAATAGGAAGACGCCACATCACGGGAATGCTCAGTACGGTGATCTCTGGACTTAGACTCTATGTTGCCAGGCTGCACCTGAACATTACTGGTTACTAAGGACTTGGCTGGAGAGCCAGCAGCAACCAACCACATAGCACGGGCCTGAGCAAGACGCAAGACGCTGAGACCGACGTCTGTGCTGAACAGCACCCGCAGTGGCCGTAACAGAATGGGAGACCACAGAGGCAGATAAGGCTTGGGATCTATACCGTACCGTGGAAGAATCCCAGTGCCTAACAATTAGTAAGTAAATAGAAATAGTAAATAACATAGGGTACTTAGTTAACACTATTTTGATAAAAAAAAACGTAAAAGCCATCCCACCACGGCAAGGTGTACCCAATCGGGATGGTCCTATCTCTAGCATTAAAACCTTAATATGTATCAGCTGACCTCAATATAGATAAGGGCAGAGCAGGACCCAAGCATGACTGTTCAGACACATGCCAATGGAAAGCTAGATAGATGAAATGCCTAGTTCATACAGAGGGAGTCACGCCCCTGTTTGTAGAAAGTACAAGAAACTACATCAAAACCAAAGAAATGAGCCGGAATATAAATTGGTTACTTGCAATTTCACAGACAAAACCAAGCAAAAAAAACAAAATGAACATGTGCCCTGTAGTAAGTAAATAAGTATAGTGACAGAACATGTAAATAACTTAGAGTACTTCATTAACACTATTTTGATGAAAAAAGCGTAAAAAGCCATCCCACTGGAACAAGGTGTACCCAATTGAGACAGTCTAATCTCGAGTATTAAAACCTCAACTTGTGTCAGCCGATATAGATAAGAGCTGAGCAGGACCCAGGCCTTACTGTACCGATTGGGTACACCTTGTTGTAGTGGGATGGCTTTTATCCCCTTAACCCCCAAGGGTGGTTTGCATGTTAATGACTGGGCCAATTTTTACAAGTCTGACCACTGTCCCTTTATGAGGTAATAATAACTCTGGAACACTTCCATGTATCCCGGTGATTCTGACATTGTTTTCTCGTGACATATTGTACTTCATGTTATTGGTAAAATTTCTTTGATATGACTTGCGTTTATTTGTGAGAAAAGTGGAAATTTGGCGAAAAGTTTGAAAATTTTTAAATTTTTAAATTTTCAATTTTCAATGCCTTAAATCACAGACATATGTCACACAAAATACTTAATAACTAACATTTCCCACATGTCTACTTTACATCAGCACAATATTGGAACCAAAAATTTCTTTTTGTTAGGAAGTTATAAAGGTTAAAAGTTGTAAGGGTCTGCGGAACGCACCAAATATTTGATGTAGAGAGGTGCGTTCGCAGCCCGGGGTCCACCGTGCAGGCGGAGCCTGCTGCTGGTAAAATGACACAAGAAGCGAACTCTGTTATCCCGCAGAGTCGCCAAAATAAACGCCGTAACGCGCTGTGGCAATAAGTGCGAACTCTGTTATTCCATAGAGCCGCTAGAAGGAGTGCCACAGCGCTATATGGCGATGTGTGCGAACTCACTAAACACAACTGAGTCGCAAAGTAAACACGCTAGGGCGCTGTCTAGCGTTGAAAGCGAACCCTGTTACGTCACAGAGCCGCTGAGAAAAAGTTCTGTGTCCTGTCAGGCATCCAGGTACACAGTTAAGTGCTAAGCGAACATAAAACGTGATCATGCGCTAATGTCCTCGCGGGAGTTACCCGCAATCTATGGCGTCTGAACGCCAGGACCCTGAATACGGCAATCAAAACTCCTCACCGGTTATGCCGGTAATCTAGGGCATCTAGGACACCGACTCTGACCAGCTAGCATACCAAACTCCTCACCGATTAAGTCGGTATTCTAGGGGCTTATTTCAGCCGGGTCCCTAACCACACACACGCATGATCACACTGGCGCAAAGCATATAATGGTTGATACTAGCGCATGGCGGCTCAGCATTGCCACCCTTTTATAGCAACAGCTACAGGACCTGCCAGAAACAAGGACCAATGAAACTTGTTCCAGAACTCCAGTAGTCACAGGACCTTCCTGGCAAACCAATAGGAGCTGCTGAAGTACCCGAGCACGTGACCCCCGATCTCCAATGAGAGATCTCACCCTGGGCATGCTCAGAAGGGGAAACGCAGGACTTTGTCCCAAAGATGTCTGCTCCAGCACTGGCTATAATAGCAGATCCAGGAGAGGCAGCAGAAAGTCACTGCACAGTACGTCTCTGCTGAGCAGGCTCCACTGTGGCCGGAGATGAATGGGAGACCGCAGTGGGACTGGTTCGAGACTCCCCTTGTGCAGCAGCGGGAACTCGAACCCTAACAAAAGTTAAAGTGATTTCTCATTTTTCCAACACCATTTTTTTTAGAGACCACATCACATTTGAAGTCACTTTGAGGGGTCTGTATGATAGAAAATACCCCAAAGGGAAACCATTCTAAAAACCGCAACCCTCAAGGTGCTCAAAACCACATTCAAGAAGTTTATTAACCCTTCTGGTGCTTCACAGGAATTTTTGGAATGTTTAAAAAAAAATAAACATTTAACTTTTTTTCACAGTAAATTTACTTCAGATCCAAATTTTTTTATTTTACCAAGGGTACCAGGAGAAATTGGACCTCAAAAGTTATTGTGCAATTTGTCCTGAGTACACTGACACCCCATATGTGCAGGTTAACCACTGATTGGACGCATGGCAGAGCTCGGAAGAAAAGGAGCGCTATTTGACTTTTCAATGCAAAATTGTCTGGACACCATGTCGCATTTGGAGAGCCCCTGATGTGCCTAAACAGTGGAATCTCCCCACAAATGATACCATTTTGGAAACTAGAATCCCCAATGAACTTGTTTAGATGTGTAGTGAGCACTTTGAACCCCCAAGGGCTTCACTGAAGCTTGTAACGTAGACCCGTAAAATTAAAAAATCATAATTTTTCCACAAACGTGATCTTTTTGCCCCCAATTTGTTATTTTCCCAAGGGTAACTGGAGAAATTGGACCCCAAAAGTTGTTTTCCAATTTGTCCTGAGTACGCTGATACCCTATATGTGGGAGAAAAACAACTGTTTGGGCACACGTCGGGGCTTGGAAGGGAAGTAGTGACGTTTTGGAATGTAGACTTTGATGGAATGGTCTGGGGCGTCATGTCGCATTTGGAGAACCCTAATGTGCCTAAACAGTGGAAATGCCCACAAGTGACCCCATTTTGGTAACTGGACCCCCCCCCCAAGGAACTTATCTAGATGTGCCTTAACAGTGGCAGTGCCCAACAAGTGCCTCCTTTTTGGAACTAGTCTACTGTTTCCTGGTATATAAATTTTATAAGTGACCCCGGATCTCACCGCAGCTCAACCCGGCTGGGAACGGAACCCAGTGAGCAGAGGTAACCTCTATGACGTCACTCCTGGTTACTGACGCTGTGTTCCCAGAAGCTCATTCACTAGTGGTTCTCAGTATAGACGGTCGCAACTTGGCACTGTCCAGGTTTAAAACTTATGTTTTTATGATTGGCAGCTGTCACACGCTAAAAAACGGTTTTTATTTCAAAAAATAGTTTTTGCATCACCACATTTTTAGAGCTATAAGTTTTCCATATTTTGTCCCACAGAGTCATGTGAGGTCTTGTTTTTTGTGGGACGAGCTGACGTTTTTATTGGTACCATTTTCGTGCACACGGTATTTTTTGATTGCTTTCTATTCCAATTTTTGGGAGACAGAATGAGCAAAAACCTGCAATTCATGAATTTCTTTTGGGGGGTTTATATCGTTCCGTGTGTGTTAAAATTGATAAGGCAGTTTTATTCTTCGGGTCAGTACGATGACAGCGATACCTCATTTAGGCCAGGGACACACTTGCGAGTGTGATGCGAGAAACTCGCATCAATACCCGGAACTACCACCGGACTCGGACCGGAGCGTTCAGCTGCTGTTGTGAATGGGTTTGAGATGAGTTCTGAGCAGAGGCTCCCTCTAGTGGTTACTAGCACCGCTAGCGGTGCTAGTAACCACTAGAGGGAGCCTCTGCTCAGAACTCATCTCAAACCCATTCACAACAGCTGCATAGAAATACATGCAGCTCCACACTCTGGTCCCGAGTGCCAGCACCACGAGTTTCTCGCATCACACTCGCAAGTGTGACCCCGGCCTTACATTGGTTTTTTTATGTTTTGGCGCTTTTATATAATAAAAACTATTTTATAGAAAAAATAATTGTTTTTGCATCACTTTATTCTGTGAGCTATAACTTTTTTATTTTTCTGCTGATGGAGCTGTATGGCAGCTTGTTTTTTGCAGGACAAGATGACATTTTCAGCGGTACCATGTTTATTTATATCCATCTTTTTGATCGCGTGTTATTTCACTTTTTGTTCGGCGGTATTATGGTAAAGCATTGTTTTTTGCCTTTTTTTATGGTGTTCACTAAAGGGGTTAACAGTTTTGTAGGTTGGGTCGTTGCGGACGCGGAAATACTAAATAGGTTTACTTTTATTGATTTTTTTCATTCAAATTTTTGTGTAGAGATAGATTATAATTTGATTTTTTTTATTATTTTTTTGTGTATTTTTACAATTATTTAAAAACAATTTTTTTTACTTTTT
>JARQOD010000002.1:342310366-342523506 GCA_033576555.1 Oophaga sylvatica
ACAGTGAGGAACCTGTAATATAGAGTAAGGAATGAAAGGGAAAAGCATGACCCAATCTTGCAATTGACTGAAAGTATTACCTTTAAAGTAGGAGTTGTTTTGGTTTGCAGCATAATTATTCACAGGGGAAAATTATAGTCCAGCTGCATAGAGCATATGGATAAAAAATATTTTACTTTGTGTTAAATTGAATAGTGAAGTCGTCTTTTGTTTCTTCTCTCTATATATCTTCCAGACTTGGTAGAACTGTTAATTGTAGTGTAGGCCTCATGTATTTCATAATGATAGCAAAGTCCAGAAAGAAGTTTCTGACCATCTATCATGTGTTGGGATTTCCGGACTCTTGGTGGCAGCAGATGATGTCTGGGGGAAAGATCAGGCAGCCTAGATTGAAATGCCTAACCTTTTTGTTATGCTTGAGGATAGGCAGCTGCCAATGGTGTCTGGCAGTGGCTTAGCCCTCTCTCCACATTGAAAACACAGGAATGTTCACTAAAGTTGAGAATCTAAGTGTATGGGGGAACAGGTATTCGGCTGATTGCTATCTAAGTGCATGCATGGACATCAGTAGGCAACAGTTTCCAGTACTGCAAATTTTAGACTAAAACAATCCAGTGTGTAATACCTTGAGAAAGTTCCAAAAAGGCACTTTACATGCACTGAAAAGTTGTCATAGCACTTTTAAAAGGGTATTCTAAAGTCAGCAAGTTATCAGCTATCAGTGGGATAGGAAAAAGCAGTCTGATTGCTGGGGGTTAAACCCTTTGTAATGCTGCTCATTCTGAGACCAGGGCTCTGAAGAGACCCATGTATAAAGAGTGGTGATTGATCATGTGCACATTATTCTTAATGGGACCGCCAAAATTAGCTGCCTGCTACACTCAGTTAGTCTCTGGCTCTCTCATGAATAGGGGATAGCTTCCTAACTTGAGAAGTCTTCTTAAGCTCGGGCCAAGTGATGAGAATCCTGTTGCTAAACCATAGATACTAGGCAGTGTAATCAAGAGGAAGAGAGCGGCTCTCACCTCCTCTTGATACACTTGAAGGCGGGGACAGTGATGCCAGAACTGATTGGGTGCAGGGCTCACGTGTCATAACAACCTCACGCGAGCCCCAAAAAGGCAAGTGCAGACACCGTTGGAACGACGCTGGCACGGGAGACGAGTATAAGTGTTTTTATTTTAACAGGTGCAAATATTCATAGTAAGTAGAAGCTGGTATGGTAGTGGACAACCCCTTTAATAATCATTTTTTTTAAATAAGTTTTAATTATCACCTATGTACTTTACTGTCAATGATGAATTGAATCAACAGCGCTGTACATTTTTGGGAAAATTATCTGAGCAGTATACAAAAGGTCGTTTTCTGGAAAATGACATTTATATCATATCCACATGATATATAATTACATGGGATTAGATTCCCAGTTGTTGGACTGCCACTGACTTGAGTTTTATGTTATATAGGCCATAAAAATCATTTGTTAGAAAACCCCTTCAAGTTCTGATGAAAAGTGGTGGAAAATAGTTTAAACTTTCCACTAAGGCGTAGACCTCTAGAAATATATAAAGCAATATTTATTTGTCGACCAGTTTATACATACATACTGTAAAAAGATGCCATGAGGAATTTGGATTTTTCACATTTTGCCTGATACGATACACTCTATATGGACAAAAGTATTGGTACACAACTTAATCAGTTAATTCAGGTTTTTCATTTAATCCCATTGCCACTGGTGTATAAAATACAGCACATAGGGGCCAATTCATCAAGATTGGCGTACAGGAGGCACTAATTAAAGAATTCAGCTCCCATGCTGAGTGCCGTGCGCCTCTGTGTGCTTTGACAGTCATGGACTAGAGTAGCATTTCTGGAGCACAAAATGTCAGAGTTTTTTATTAATTTGACAGGGCCCGGTCCCGCCCATGTCCCATCCTGGCTCTGTCCATTCCTTTGGAGCTGTTTCAAACGGGCATAAAAATGTCAAAAGCCACTAATATTCTGCACAACTACGCATTGCGCCAAATTTTTACAACTTTTGCAGCGTAAAAGCTTTGATGAATCATCCTCTTTCTAAGGAGCTTGCTGAATTTAAATAGGATGCTGCTATTTCAGCAAGTCAGTTGTTAAAATTTCATGTCTCTTAACTGTTCCACAATGAGCTGTGTTATATTTGGAAAAATTGAAGTTTTTAGGAACAATGAAAACTAAAGTACATCCAAGCTATACATCACAAAGCACAATACTAAGCTTTGAAAGGAGTGATGTCAAACATGACACCATTGAATTCTGTAGCAGTAGAAATGTGTTCTATGGGGGCCCAGTCTGATGGAAGAGTCTGAGTTTGGTGAATGACATAAGAACTTTACTTGCCTGACTGCATTATGCCAACCGGAAGTGGGATGCTGTTGAATGTTTCATTGGTTAGCTATTGCCCCTTAATGCCCAGAAACCTTAATGCTTGACCATTCTACTGTTTTTTGGACAGTTATATGCCTCCAATTTTGTGGTAACAGTTTGGGGAAAGCCATTTTCTATTCCGACTTTGCTGTGTCCCAGTGCACAACGTAAGACCCACAAAAACTTGGTTAGGTGAGTTTGTTGTACATAGAAGAACTTGATTGAGCACTGACATGAACCCCATCGAACACCTTTGGCAGGGGTGTAATGAGAGCGTGTGACCGTGACTACGCCCGTGTAGGAGGGGAGCCCACCAATGCCAGCACTATTTTCAGCTGAAGTATGTCTTAATTTCATTTAGCTGAAATGTGTTGTAGTTCAGAGATCCACCAGCTCCCTAGCTATACTGTCTGCTGACCTACCAGAGGCCGTCAGTAGACGTCTGTTGTGAACGTACTGGAGAAGACTTCGGAGCTGAAGCTCCCTCTGGTGGTTGCTGAGGGTATTGAACCTATGTTGAACACCAAGAGTCCTACACCTGCAGTTGACGAGTGGTTGTCAGGTGATACTGACTGGCCTGATATAAGTGAGCTGACCTCCCATGATCTTAGCCGGTGATCAATTGTTCTTCCTGGTCTAGGTTGGAATTCAGCTTGCTTTTCTGCTGTCTCCTGCTTGCATTTAGATAAGTCTCTTTCAGTTTTTTTTGCTGTGGTTTAAATTCCTTTCTTTTTGCTGCATTGCTTTTTGTCTTCAGCCGGGTCCCCTTTGGGGGGCTTTGGCTGGTCTCCGTTCATTTTTTGTATTTGTTCATTTGCTCAGTTCTTGCGATATTTTACTGCTGGGTTGCTACGTGTCCACACCAGAGATCTGATATAGGTGGTCGAGACCGTGTGGTCTCAGTATTTTTGGATTCAGAAGTGTTGGAGTTTTTCCTAGGGTTTTTTGGGTTACAGACAGTATTCTCTCCTTTGCTGTCCTATCTAGACCTATTTTGGGCCCCAGCGTTTGCTCAATCTATTTTCTGTCTGTGTTCGTATTTTCATCTTGTCTAACCGCCATTATATGTCTGGGGGCTTCCTATTCTTTTCGGGTCTACTCCGGGGCAGTTAGCTTTCCTCTTTCCATCTTCAGGGATAGCTAGCTCTCCGGCTGTGACGAGGCTTCTAGGGCACCGTAGGAACGTCCCACGGCTACTTCTAGTTGTGCGGGTAGTTTAGGGGTCTGCAACCTATTAGTTTCCAACCTCTCTGGTGTTAGGCTGCCTATGCGGTTTTTTGCTCCTGCTTCCTCAGCTACCTAAACATAACAGTCCTCGTCCTGGATCCTCTATGTAAAAATGTTCCCCCTCCTGGCTCTCTTTTCAAACACATTTAAACATAAAAAATAAATTCTTCTTCTTTGTTTGCCCTCTTGTGGCGAGCATTGCCCTTTTCTTCCCTCACAGCTGATGCAGGGG
The DNA here is from genome assembly GCA_033576555.1 of Oophaga sylvatica. Taxonomy (NCBI): domain Eukaryota; kingdom Metazoa; phylum Chordata; class Amphibia; order Anura; family Dendrobatidae; genus Oophaga; species Oophaga sylvatica. The sequence goes on from JARQOD010000002.1 coordinate 342,314,229, forward strand.
GGCGGGCAGTGCATGGGCCACCCATGACGAGCATACAGACCTCTGTTATGTTTAGTAGTAGACCCCAAAAGAATGAAGCCCCCAGACATATAATGGCGATTAGACAAGATGAAAATACGAACACAGACAGAAAATAGATTGAGCAAACGCTGGGGCCCAAAACTGGAGAATGGACATTACTATAGGATGGGTGACATTATTAGAGAATTGGGGCCAGGACAGAGAACATTATTACAGGGTCCCATAGATCTTACTAACGTACTGGTGGGGACCTATAAGGCTCTAATTATGCTGCTGACCTTTGGCTTGAAGTAAGTAGAACAGAGATTCCAAACCAGGCCCTCTTGTGCAACATCACTGCTCCTCTGGATGAATAGGCAAAAGTCTATCCATTTTGCTATCTATGTATGATGACTTGAGCAGTGTTTCTTCAGATGTTTCCCATAATTTACTGTTTTCTGCCACCACTATCACAGCTATAGTACTGTTGGCAGATATTATTGGGGTATTTCACCATCATTAAGGCTTTAGTATACATGAGGAGGAAGCTTTATGCTATTTGCACCATTTTCAAAAATAAAATAAGTTTTAACATTAGTCAGCTTTCAATTATGATGTTACTATTAATTCCTTGACAACCTTGGAATTTTCTGTTTTTTGCTTTTTCGCGTTTTACTCCCCGTGTTCCGGGAGCCTTACCTTTTTTATTTTTTTCATCAATATGGCTGTGTGAGGGCTTGTTTTATGTGGGACAAGTTGTACTTTTGACATGATTGGTTTTACTATATAGTGTATGTTAAAAAAAGTGCAATTCCACAATTGTTTTTTGGGTTTTTATCATGTTTACTAAATGCTAAAACTGACCTGCCATTATGATTATCCAGGTCATTACGAGTTTGCAGATACTAAACATGTGTTCTTTTTTATTTAAGTGACAAAAAAAAATACAAAGTTTGTTAAAAAAAAAAGATTACGCCATTTTCCGAAACGCATAATGTCTTCATTTTTATGGGCTCTGGGGCTGGGTGAGGGCTTATTTTTTTGTGCACTGAGCTGACATTTTTATTTATACCACTTTGGGATAGATATGTTTTGATCTCTTGTTATAGCATTTTATTGCAATGTTGCGTTGACCAAAAAAACTTAATTCTGGCATTTTGATTTTTTTCACGTTACACCTTTTACAGATCGGATGAATTCTTTTAATATCTTGATAGATCAGGTGCCTCTGAATTTGCCGATACCAAATATGTGTGTTTTTTTATTGTTTTATTTTGAATGGGGCAAATATTTTTAAAAACATTTTTTTCTACTTTTTACTGGCTTCAATAGTCTACTTAGGAGACTTGAAGCTGCTATCCTCTGATTGCTTGTGCTACACATAGCAGGGCTCCAGCCCTGCTATGTGTAGCAGAATTTATCATCTGCTATGAATGCTAGCAGCAGGGCGGCACTAATAGCAGATCAGTAATGACAACCACAGGGGTCTCCTACAGACCTCAGTTTGTCAACGCCAACCCATTGGTGCCCCGTGATCATGTGACAAGCGCTGATTGGCAGAGCTAGTGACGAGCATCCGGTTTGCACAAGTTAAATGCTGCTGTCAGAGACTGACAGCGGCAATTAACATGTTAACCACCAAGGGTGGATCCCTATTCCATCCACGGCTGTTAGGGGCACATGACAGCTGATCATATCATCTGTCATGTGCCTGAAAAGATGCTGGCTCAGCATAGGAGCCTGCATTAAAGATGGGGAGGCAATCTATGACATACCTATATGTCATAGGTCGTGTATTGGTTATAGGGGTTGTACCACAGACAAAAGTTCAGATTTTGGAATAATAATAACTTCCACAATTGGATGTGTTAATGTTCCTGTGCTGAGATAATCTTATACATGTGTCCCTGCTGTGTACTGTGTAATGGCTGTGTCTCACCATGCAAGGACATGGTCTGGTCGTATCACAGCTCCTGGGCAGGAGAGGAAGCAAATGAATATACAGATAGCACAGCATGGGATCACAGCTGATTCTTTTTGTGAGGTAAAACATTTCCCTGCCTGTTTTTAAACAATGCCTGCCCAGGAGCTGTGGTATGATCAGACCATGTTCCTGTACGGTCAGACACATCCATTACACAGTACACAGCAGGGGCACATTTATAAGATTATCTCAGCACAGGAACATTTTATTTAAACACATCCAATTTTGGAAATTAGTATTATTCCAAGATCTATGATTAAAAGACTTTTAGAAATTTCTCTTTAAATGCAAATTGATGAATATATTTTGCAATATGACGGACCTGGTTGTACAGTTTTGCCTTTAAAGATTAGCATTTCAGATAAGAGTTCTTTATCTGTAAATGGTATGTTATTCAGGAAGTTTCCCCGCTAAATATGTTTAAAATAACAAGTTGTGAGCTATTCTTTTGCAGATGTTTTTGTTGTAATGTTGGTTGGACCTCATAGCTTTTCACTGTTGATATTTCCAGATGCAGTTATAATAAACACCATCATTTTTGGCTGAGTTGTAGTTTAATTTTTAACAGGATATTATTTATAACTGTAGAATAGCTTATTTTGTTTTGTGAAAATTCCTTTAAAAAATATGGGTCATCAGTTCTTTATGATCATGTTGCAAATTGCACACAAAATCGCATGCACAATATATATAGTGGGGAAAATAAGTGCCGATTTTGCAAGTTTTCCCATCTACAAAGAATGGAGAGGTCTGTAATTTTTATCGTAGGTAGGTACACTTCAACTGTGAGCAGAAACTAAAAATAAAAAAACAGAAAATCATATTGTATGATTTCTAAATAATTAAATTGCATTTTATTGAATGAAATAAGTATTTGATCACCTACCAACCAGCAAGAATTCTGGCTCTCCCAGACCTGTTAGTTTTTCTTTAAGAAGCCTTCCTACTCTGCACTCATTACCTGTATTAATTGCATCTGTTTAAACTGGTTACCTGTATAGAAGACATCTGTCCACACACACAATCAATCACACTCCAACCTCTCCACCATGACCAAGATCTCTCCTCGTGGGGTAAGGGTGATTCTGAGAAATGTCAGAAATCAGCCTAGAGCTATATGGGAAAAACTAGTCAATGACCTGAAGAGAGCTGGGACCATAGTGTCAAACATTACTGTTAGTAACACACTACAGTACACCTTTATGGATTAAAAGTCTGCAGGGCACGCAAGGTCCCCCTGCAACCTCGACTGCGCTATTGAAGGGAGGATGGATGGAGTCATGTATTGCAAGATTTTGGTCAAGAACCTCCTTTCCTCAGTAAGAGCATTGAAGATGAGTTATCGCTGGGTCTGCAGGCATGACAATGACCCAAAACACACAGTCAAGGGCCACTAAGGAGTGGCTCCGTAAGAAGCATTTCAAGGTCCTGGAGTGGCCTAGCCAGTATACCTGAACCCAATAGAAAATATTTGGACAGAACTGAAACTCAATGTTGCTCAGCGACAGCCTCGAAACCTGAAAGATCTGGAGAAGATCTATATGGAGGATTAGGCCAAAATCGCTGCTATAGTGTGTGCAAACTTGGTCCAGAACTACAGGAAATGTCTGACCTCTGTAATTGCAAACAAAGGTTTCTGTACCAAATATTAAGTTCAGTTTTCTATTGCATCATATACCGTATTTTTTGGACCATAAGACGCACTTTTTTTCCTCCAAATTTGGGAGGAAAGTGTGGGTGCGTCTTATGGTCGGAATGTAACATGTGGGGAGGGGTCAGGGGGCAGCGGTGGAGTGGGATCAGCAGGAGGCAAGAAAATATCCCCTCTGCTGCAGAAAACAAGGGCTGGGGAAACCCCTGGTCCCTACTTAAGTGCAGTGAATATTAATCAGCCGCTTCCCCGCCCACCTATCAGCTGAGCAGTGAGCAGGGAGCAGCAGATCACAGAGCCACACAGTTTCCCCAGCGCCTGATTCCTGCAGCAGCTGGGCAGATCGGTGTCTGAAGGAGAAGGAGGCAGCAGGAGCAGCTGGCATACCTGACAGCCTGGGGCTGTGCTGATGGGAGGCTGAATGCTCCTGTGAAGGACCTGTGATGAGGTCATGAAGAGGGTGGGCTGGAGCATCACATGACCAAAGCCCTGCCTCTTCATGATGTCATCACAGGTCCTTCAGACACACTGTACAACAGAGAATTAATTAAAAGGTTAGGCTACTTTCACACTTGCGTTTTTTTGTGCAGCGCATCATGCGCACATGAAACGCATACGTGTCACATTTCTATCAACTCTGTCTCTATCATCTCTGTCTCTATCATCTCTGTCTCTATCATCTGTCTTATCATCTCTGTCTCTAACATCTGTCTCTATCATCTCTGTCTCTATCATCTCTGTCTCTATCATCTGTCTCTATCATCTGTCTCTATAATCTGACTCTATCATCTCTGTCTCTATAATCTGTCTCTATCATCTCTGTCTCTATCATCTGTCTCTATCATATCTGTCTCTATCATCTGTCTCTATCATCTCTGTCTCTATCATCTGCCTCTATCATCTGCCTCTATCATCTCTGTCTCTATCATCTCTGTCTCTATCATCTGTCTCTATCATCTGTCTCTATCATCTCTATCATCTCTATCATCTCTGTCTCTATCATCTCTGTCTCTATCATCTCTGTCTCTATCATCTCTGTCTCTATCATCTCTGTCTCTATCATCTTTGTCTCTATCATCTCTGTCTCTATCATCTGTCTCTATCATCTCTGTCTCTATCATCTCTGTCTCTATCATCTGTCTCTATCATCTCTGTCTCTATCATCTGTCTCTATCATCTGTGTCTCTATCATCTCTGTCTCTATCATCTGTCTCTATCATCTGTCTCTATCATCTCTGTCTCTATCATCTCTGTCTCTATCATCTCTGTCTCTATCATCTGTCTCTATCATCTCTGTCTCTATCATCTCTGTCTCTATAATCTGTCTCTATCATCTCTGTCTCTATCATCTCTGTCTCTATCATATCTGTCTCTATCATCTGTCTTATCATCTGTCTCTATCATCTCTGTCTCTATCATCTGTCTCTATCATCTGTCTTTATCATCTGTCTCTATCATCTCTATCTCTATCATCTGTCTCTATCATCTCTATCATCTCTGTCTCTATCATCTCTGTCTCTATCATCTCTGTCTCTATCATCTATCTCTATCAACTCTGTCTCTATCATCTGTGTCTATTTCTATGCAGCATGTATTTCTATGCAGCCGCACGATCCAGTCTGAGTGCCGGCGGCAGTGCCGGGTGTTCATGCGAGAGACTCACACGAAATCGTGCGAGTTTCTCGCATGTGTGATCCCGGCCTTATCCTCACCCTCCAGCGTCTTCACATAGTAGTTTACAGACACCACACTGGTCCCGCAGCACCATCTCCTACCCGTAGCTTCCAACATAATAACATACTATTATATATAATAACACCACACATAATAGTATGTTATTAAATATTTTACCACATTTTTTGCTTCAAATATATTTTTCCCTATTTTCCACCTCTAAAACCTGGGTGCGTCTTATAGTCCGGTGCGTCTTATAGTCCGAAAAATACGGTACTTATTTCATGCAATAAAATGCAAATTAATTATTTTAAAATCATACAATGTAATTTTGTGGATTTTTTTAAATATTTAATCTCTCACAGTTGAAGTGTACCTACGATAAAAATGACAGACCTCTCCATTCTTTGTAGGTGGGAAAACTTGCAAAATCGGAAGTGTATCAAATACTTATTTTCTCCACTGTATACATATATATATATTTACATATACACACACAGTTAGGTCTAGAAATATTTGGACAGTGCCACAAGGTTTGTAATTTTAGCTGTTTACCAAAATATATTCAAGATACAATTATAGAATCAATATGGGCTTAAAGTGCAGACTTTCAGCTTTAATTTGAGGGTATTCACATCCTAATTGAAGTAAGGGTTTAGGAATTACAGCTATATAATATGTAGCTGCATCTTTTTAAAGGGAAAAAAGTAATTGGACAATTATCTCAAAGCTCTTTAATGGGCTGCGTGGGCTATTCCCTCTTTAATTCATCATCATTAATTAAAGAGGTAAAAGGTCTGCAGCTGATTCCAGGTGTGGCATTTTTGCATTTGATAGCTGTTCTTGTGTACCCACAATCACGGTCATATGAGCTCTCAATGGAAGAGAAACCAACCAACATTAGGCTAAAAAAAGAAGAAATCTTCAGAGAGATAATAGAAATGTTAGGAGTGGCCAAATCAACAGTTTGGTAAATTCTGCAGAAAACAAGCAAACAAACAAACGCACTGGTGAGCTTGGGAACTCAAAAAGACCTGGATCTCTACAGAAGAAAAACACTGGTGAATGATCACAGAATTCTTCCCATAGTGAAAAAAAAAACATTCACAACATCCACCCAAGTAAAGATCACTCTCGAGGAAGTAGGAGTCTCTGTATCTAAGTCTACTGTAAAGAGAACACTTCATGAGAAGAAATACAGAGAGTTCACCACAAGGTACAAACCATTAAGGTACAAGCCATTAATCAGCCAGATAAGCCATTAAATTCCAGATTAGTCTTTGCCAAAAAAAAATCAAAGGAAACCACTCCAGTTCTAGAAAAGCATTCTTTGGACAGATAAAATTAAGATCAACCTGTACTAGGATGATTGAAAGAAGAAGGTATGGAGAAGACTTGGAACGGCTCATGATCAAAAGTACACCACATCATCTGTGAAGCAAGATGGAGGCAGTGTGATGGCTTGAGCATGCATGGCTTCTATGGGTCACTAGTGTTTATTGATCATGTGACTGAAGACAGAAGCAGCCAGATGAATTTTGGAGTGTATAGGGTTATACTTTCTGCTCAAATTCAACCAAATGCATCAAGGCTGACTGGACAGGGCTTCACAGTACAGATGGTCAATGCAGGGCCACCATCATGGCATTACTGCCCTTCCTGGCGTGTGGGGCCTGGTGAGCAGAGGGGGCCCCAGGATCCTGCTGGATCAGTAACTGAACGTGCATCGTCGGTGATCACTGCATTACCTATACACTATATACAGAGCTCCTGTGTATAATGTTACTGGTGATCCCTGTATTACCTGTACACTATATACAAAACTCCTATGTATAATATCACTGGTGGTCACTGTACTACCTGTACACTATACACTGTATACAGAGCTCTTGTGTATAAAGTCACTGGTGATCACTGTATTACCTGTACACTGACAGTATACACCGTATACTATGTACAGAGCTTCTGTGTATAATGGCACTTATGGTAATATTAGTATTGTGTTTTTTTTTTGTTAATTATCAGTGTTGTAGTATTCGGTCACTATATGGTGGTATTATGTTGTCTAGTCATGGTGTGGCAGTATTTGTCCCTTGTATGTGGTATTATTCGGTCACTATGTGGTGGTAATATGTGGTCCGGCCATGGTGTGGTGGTATTTGTCCCTTGTATGTGGTATTACTGGTCACTATGTGGTGGTAACATGTGGTCTGGTTATGGTGTGGTGGTATTTGTTCCTTGTATGTGGTGCTATTGATCACTATGTGGTGGCAATATATGGTCCAGCCATGGTGTGACGGTATTTGTCCCTTGCATGTTATATTATTGGTCATTGTAAGAACTGAAAAATAAATAAAAATATACCTAAAAAGAGTTTTGGATATTTTAACAAATATATAGTCTACCTTGTCATGGTGGCGGCTTAAAAATCTTTTGGCCTAAACAAAAGCTGATGGCTATATATGTGATGTGTTCAATGGGAACTGCTAATGTGTGATTGGGGAGTATGTGGTGCAGAAGTGGAATTTTTCCAAGAGAGGGCAATTGGGACTGTCGAAGGTTCAAGGGGTGGAGCCTTGGTGGAGTCTCAAGGGGCCTGAAAATGTTGCAAATATGGGGCCCTGAAATTCCTGGTGGCAGCCCTGGGTCCATGACCAAAAACCTACTACGAAAGCAACCCAGAAGGTTTTTTAAGGCTATAAAGTGGAATATTCTGCAGTGACCCAGAGGATCAACAGATCTCAACGCCATTGAGAATGTATTTCACATGTTTAACACAAAACTCAAGGTAGAAAAACCAAGTCAGCTGCAGTAAAGGCCTGACAAAGCATCAGAAAGGAGGAAACCCAGCGTTTGGTGACCTCCATGGCTTCCAGACTTCATGCAGTCATTGCCTGCAAATGATTTTCTACAAATTAATAAAAATGATTTACCGTATATACTCGAATATAAGCCGAGATTTTCAGCCCATTTTTTAGGGCTGAAAGTCCCCCTCTCAGCTTATATTCGAGTCATATACAGGGGGTCGGCGGGGGAGGGGGAGCGCAGCTGTCCTATATACTCACCCCTCCGCCGGCGCGGTCTCTGCAGCCCCTGCTCTTCTCCCACGGTCCCGCACCTGTGTTCAGCGGTCAGCTGGTACCGCTCATTAAAGTCATGAATATGCATATATTCATGACTTTAATGAGCGGTGACACGTGACCGCTGAACACAGGCTCCGGGACCGTGGGAGAAGAGCAGGGCAGAGACGCACCAGCGGAAGGGTAAGTATAAGCGATATTTACCTGTCCCGTTCCGCTGTGTCCTCGGGTCCTCTTGCTGCGATGTTCAGGCAGAGGGCGCGATGACGTAATTACTGTGCGCAGCGCCCTCTGCCTGATCATTCACTGCTGGAGGACCCGGAAGGCAGCGGTGACAGGTAAATGTCTCAGGTGCCGGGGCCCTGAGCGAGCGGTGACACCAGCACCTGTCCCCCATAGCGCGCCGGTGTCCCCGCCTGCTCAGGACACCGGCACCTGGCCCCCAGCAACGAGAGGTGAGTATGTCTTTTTTTTTTTCAGTTGCAGCGTGAGCGGCAGCAATTGAGGCCTATACTATGGAGCATAATCTATGGGGGCACAATCTATGGATCATATATGGGGGCATAATCTATGGAGCATCAATGGGGGCACAATCTATGGGGCACAATCTATGGGGGCATAATCTATGGAGCATCAATGGGGGCACAATCTATGGGGGCATAATCTATGGGGGCACAATCTATGGAGCATCAATGGGACAATCTATGGGGGCACAATCTATGGAGCATCAATGGGGGCACAATCTATGGGGCACAATCTATGGATCATCTATGGGGGCAAAATCTATGGAGCATCAATGGGGCACAATCTATGGGGCACAATCTATGGGGGCATAATCTATGGAGCATCAATGGGGGCACAATCTATGGGGGCATAATCTATGGGGGCACAATCTATGGAGCATCAATGGGGGCACAATCTATGGAGCATCTATGGGGGCACAATCTATGGATAATCTATGGGGGCATAATCTATGGAGCATCAATGGGGGCACAATCTATGGGGCACAATCTATGGGGGCATAATCTATGGAGCATCAATGGGGGCACAATCTATGGGGGCATAATCTATGGGGGCACAATCTATGGAGCATCAATGGGGGCACAATCTATGGGGGCACAATCTATGGATCATCTATGGGGGCACAATCTATGGATCATCTATGGGGGCACAATCTATGGATCATCTATGGGGCACAATCTATGGAGCATCTATGGGGCACAATCTATGGAGCATCTATGGGTGCATAATCTATGGAGCATCTATGGGGGCATAATCTATGGAGCATCTATGGGGGCATAATACATGGGGCAGCATATAGGGCATAATCCCATTTTCCACCCTAGGCTTATACTCGAGTCAGTAAGTTTTCCCAGTTAATTGTGGCAAAATTAGGGGTGTCGGCTTATACTCGGGTCGGCTTATACTCGAGTATATACGGTACTTATTGTCAAGTTAATTTGTCTAAATACTTTTGAGTCCCTGAAATGAGGAGACTGTAGAAATATGGTTGCAATTCCTAAATGTTTCAGAGGATATTTTTGTTCAACCCCTTTAATTAAACCTGAAAGTCTACACTTCAATTGCATCTCAGTTGTGTCATTTTAAATCCAAAATAGTGGCATGCAGTGTCCAAATCGCAAAGATTCGGTCATTGTCCAAATATTTTTCGACCTAACTGTATTTATGTAACCTAGAATGTTCTAACAGGACACATGGACAGGGATTGGCCTGATATACCACAATACAACATTTCATGGTCACATGCCTTGAATTATTCATATTTTTCCTATAGCATGCTAAGTTTATTTTCTCTGTTTTAATAAAAAATAATAATTGGCTGAAAATCATGGTTATTTAATATATCAAGTTTGTTCTAATGTATTTTTTTTTCTGCTTCAAATTATTTAAAACTCATGTTGAAAGGGAGGATTCATAGGCAAAATTAAGAAATGTTTCCTTCCGTATTTCCTTATTTTTTACTTTACATTAAATATTGAATAATAACTACCATAAGTGCTATTTAAATCTGCAGAAATAACAGTTATTCTCAGCTGAAGGGAAAGAATTTAGCAAGTCTGCAGTCTTATTGGAAATACCACACATTGTGAGAAGAGTATTAAATCTGTTCATAAATAAGGCTGTGCTGAGTGGTGGGTCATGTATCAAGTGACATAAAACAGCTTTCTGTCACTTTTCTCTCCATTGCCTTCTCATTGAAAGCCCATTTGTTGATATCGTTTTAGGTCACAGCCTGTGTATGAATCTGTTAAATATCATGCTTCTATAGCCCTCCAAACTCTTTCCCAAAGGGGGAAACACTTGTGGATTATTTCAGTCAACAGGAACTGTTCAATCATACCAAGTTAGCATGGAGGTCACTCTTCACTGACACTGCTAGGCATATTTTCTTAACGCTTTTCTAAACTCGCGCTGAAGGTCAGTATATTAGTCATTTCTTTTATACATCTATTATTTTAGACTTATGTAGTACTGGAATTCCCCACGAAAAAAAAAGAGAAAATGTCAAACAAATAGATACTCTTGCACAGCCTTAATACTCTCTAGTCATAATATCTCTAGGTAGCAAGAGATAGATTTCTACAGCTTAAAAACTTTAATGCTTTGGTTCTGTATCTTCCCAGAAAGAGCTTTTTATAGGAGCGTTCTTTATATATTCTCCAATACAGTCAAAAATGTTTGACTACTGCTTGTATTTTGTACATTAATTAGTTACTATTTTTTTTATTTTACTCACTTATATAGTGCCATTAATTCCACAGCGCTATACAGACATTATCATCACTGTCCCCATTGGGGCTCACAATCTAAATTCCCTATCAGAATGTCTTTGGAGTGTGGGAGGAAATCGGAGAACCCGGAGGAAACCCACGCAAACATGGGGAGAACATACAAACTCCTTGCAGATGTTGTCCTTGGTGGGATTTGAACCCCAGACCACAGTGCTGCAAGGCTGCAGTACTAACCACTGAGCCACCGTGCTGCCCAAGATTTTGTTTATTTATCCGCATTAGTTCCATGTTTCATACTTTAAATAGCATTGTAGTCAGTGGTCATCCATATAATTCCTGCAAGGATACCAGCCAAATGGACAGAAAACCAGGTGGTACTGCAGTTTTTTAGCATTAGTGCCATTTTGTTTTAGTGGTCCCAGGAATGACAGTGGTAAAGAACCACTCAGACATTTATATATATATATATATATATATATATATATATATATATATAGTTATACCCATAATCCTTAATTAAAAAGGGCAGAAGGTCACTTCGATAAATAGGTCAAAACACAAAATCAATATGCCAAATATCATGAAGATGAAAGAAGTGATATAAAGAATTAATTTTAAAAAGCAAGTTTTTATTGATAAATAATTAAAACAATTTAATGTTAAAAAGAAAGGGCAGTGTGGTCTCCAACGTGAAGGAAAGAAGTACATCAACACCCTAATAATAAATATATAGCAAAGTGCATCCGTGCGTCAGAATACCTCAAAACAAGAGGATATATTGAATACAACCAGAATCCACAATATTAAAGGAGAAATATCCTACAAAAAGGTAGAAAAAAGGACTCATGTGGCCATTGCAAAGACTGCTTAATGGCTCAATATGGTACAGCAAGTACTCAAAAAAATTAGCCTATTTCTTATACAATTAAATCAGAGGATTACAGGTTGCAAATGAGAGAGGCAAATGTATCAAGCTCTCCAAAAAGAACAACACACCAGGAGTGATCCAGAGAATGGTATATAGAGGTAGGCGCCGTTTCGCCCCTGGAAGAAGCTACTTAAGCGAAATGGCGCTGTGGGGCGGCCTGGGAAGAGGTGTCCTCAACCTCCATCCTTCCGTGCACCTATCCCCCCTCCCACCTGCTGTCCTTGCTTTCTGCTTTCAGGTACAGGTAATTTTCCTACCTTTATATACCATTCTCTGGATCGCTCCTGCTGTGTTCTTTTTGGAGGGCTTGATACATTTGCCTCTCTCATTTGCAACCTGTAATCCCTATTTAATTGTATAAATGACTCATTTTTGAGTATTTGCTGTACATATTGAGCATTAGCAGTCTTTGCAATGGCCACATGATCCTTTTTCTACTTTTTGTAGATATTTCTCTTAATATTGGATTCTGGTTGTATTCAATATATCCTTTTGTTTTGAGGTATTCTGCCGCATGGATGTACTTTGCTATATATTTATTATTAGGGTGTTGATTATATTGTTTTAGTTATTTATCAATAAAAACTTGCTTTTTAAAATTAATTCTTGATATCACTTCTTTCATCTTCATGATATTTGGCATGTTGATTTTGTGTTTTGATTCATATAATATATATATATATATATATATACCTGATTCAGATATACAATACAGACCAAAAGTTTGGACACACCTTCTCATTCAAAGATTTTTCTGTATTTTCATGACTATGAAAATTGTACATTCACACTGAAGGCATCAAAATTATGAATTAACACATGTGGAATTGTATACTTAACAAAAAAGTGTGAAACAACTGAAATTATGTCTTATATTCTAGGTTCTTCAAAGTAGCCACCTTTAGCTTTGATGACTGCTTTGCACACTCTTGGCATTCTCTTGATGAGCTTCAAGAGGAAGTCACCAGAAATGGTCTTCCAACAGTCTTGAAGGAGTTTCCAGAGATGCTTAGCATTTGTTGGCCCTTTTGCCTTCACTCTGCAGTCCAGCTCACCCCAAACCATCTCGATTGGGTTCAGGTCTGGTGACTGTGGAGGCCAGGTCATCTGGCGTAGCACCCCATCACTCTCCTTATTGGTCAAATAGCCCTTACACAGCCTGGAGGTGTGTTTGGGGTCATTGTCCTGTTGAAAAATAAATGAAGGTCCAACTAAATGCAAACCGGATGGAATAGCATGCCGCTGCAAGATGCTGTGGTAGTCATGCTGGTTCAGTATGCCTTCAATTTTGAATAAATCTCCAACAATGTCACCAGCAAAGCACCCCCACACCATCACACCTCCTCCATGCTTCACAGTGGGAACCAGGCATGTAGAGTCCATCCGTTCACCTTTTCTGTGTCGCACAAAGACACAGTGGTTGGAACCAAAGATCTCAAATTTTGACTCATCAGACCAAAGCACAGATTTCCACTGGTCTAATGTCCATTCCTTGTGTTCTTTAGCCCAAACAAGTCTCTTCTGCTTGTTGCCTGTCCTTAGCAGTGGTTTCCTAGCAGCTATTTTACCATGAAGGCCTGCTGCACAAAGTCTCCTCTTAACAGTTGTTGTAGAGATGTGTCTGCTGCAAGAACTCTGTGTGGCATTGACCTGGTCTCTAATCTGAGCTGCTGTTTACCTGCGATTTCTGAGGCTGGTGACTCGGATATACTTATCCTCAGAAGCAGAGGTGACTCTTGGTCTTCCTTTCCTGGGGTGGTCCTCATGTGAGCCAGTTTCTTTGTAGCGCTTGATGGGTTTTGCAACTGCACTTGGGGACACTTTCAAAGTTTTCCCAATTTTTCTGACTGACTGACCTTCATTTCTTAAAGTAATGATTGCCACTCGTTTTTCTTTACTTAGCTGCTTTTTTCTTGTCATAATACAGATTCTAACAGTCTATTCAGTAGGACTATCAGCTGTGTATCCACCAGACTTCTGCACAGCAGAACTGATGGTCCCAACCCCATTTATAAGGCAAGAAATCCCACTTATTAAACCTGACAGGGCACACCTGTGAAGTGAAAACCATTTCCGGTGACTACCTCTTGAAGCTCATCGAGAGAATGCCAAGAGTGTGCAAAGCAGTCATCAAAGCAAAAGGTGGCTACTTTGAAGAACCTAGAATATAATACATATTTTCAGTTGTTTCACACTTTTTTGTTAAGTATATAATTCCACATGTGTTAATTCATAGTTTTGATGCCTTCAGTGTGAATGTACAATTTTCATAGTCATGAAAATACAGAAAAATCTTTGAATGAGAAGGTGTGTCCAAACTTTTGGTCTGTAATGTATGCCTGATGAAGGAGCCAGATAGACTCCAAAACGCTTTGCCTAAATATTTGAATTACCAACTGCATCTCTGGTCTCCCGTTGTCTAGCAGCGCTCATGAAACCGCGTTTTTTTCTTTTCAAATCTGCTTCTTGATTTCTGACGACTTCTCATTATTCCGTGGAAGTAGCAGCAGCCCAAGGGAGTTTGAGTACCATGCTTACCCTGCTGCTATGCCTGCCGCTTAATACCTTCAGATGGGTTTCATTCAGTCACCTTCCCAACTATACAGTCCTGGGGGTATCGCACTTAGGAGCGCTCTCTTTTCCTTTTCACTCAGAGATTCATGGCATATACTTGCATCCTTGATGAGATAAATCATTTAGTATATTCAAGTGGGTATAAATGTTGGATTGACAGGAAAGGACATACATTTTAAGCTACATAATACAGTATTAATTGCAGCATCAGCTATGTTTCAATACGCAGATTCAAATTGATTTCTACTAATGTGCCACCATGTCTGCAGTCATGTCGTGTCTGTGTGTTATCCTCTCAAATTTCCGCATTGCTTATACAAGTGTGTTAATACCTATTTGTACTCAGAAAGATTAACTGTCATAAATCATTGACATATCATTAACAGATTTAGTAATGGACCCTCTAAAATAACTCTTACCGCTAAGTAATAAAAGCTCTCAATTTACAATTGCGGACAGTACGGAAAGGTTTATTAATGAGAAACATAGTTTGAAAACTCGTTCATTTATAAACCAAAAACAAAAAACAAAACAATGGAAGAGCTTCAAGCACATACATCAAATGCATCCATCCAGTACCATTCACCCTATGGAATAGCATAGTTTACTCTGTTGCTTCCATATAGAGCCATTTATTAAAAAAAAG
The DNA here is from genome assembly GCA_033576555.1 of Oophaga sylvatica. NCBI lineage: Eukaryota > Metazoa > Chordata > Amphibia > Anura > Dendrobatidae > Oophaga > Oophaga sylvatica. Next base: position 342,329,519 of record JARQOD010000002.1, read on the forward strand.
TTTACTATGTGGTATATAAAGGCGCTAAAGAGCAATGTATACCGCTTTGTGTCTTTTGCAGTGGCATGTGTCAAATGCATCCGTTGGGAGTTATTCATAGGGATATCCTTCAGACTTATATCCAGTTTTTTAAACCTGATTTATTTTTCGTTCTGGACATTTTATCCAAAATCGCAAATGTTTTTAGCTATGTAAAACCACATTTAATGATAACCCCCCGCACACACAAGTTGCATGTTACTGATCCAACCTCATAAACAGTAATTACTCTGAGCTGTACAATGATGAGAATTACAATCATAATGACCTAGGGAGATACTTTGGCCTCTAAATGTAATAATATTGACACGACTCTTTTGTCGGGTGTCCCGGGAACAGGGGCTCCTACCCTGTCCCTAACTCTAGGGGCACCGTAGCTTGCCCTGCTACCTGGATTACTTGTGATGGTGAAGATGCCGGGGCCACATACCTTGCCTTAGCTCCTGAATCCGCCCTCAGTGTGTAACCTTCACCCTCTCAGGGAAGAGGGGAGTAGTACTATACTCTAGTTCACCAACCAGACTAACAAGGTAATACGAACATAGGTAACGAAAAATATCAAGCATACAAATATACACAAACAGATAACAGAGGTATGCACCAGGGAGTGAAGGATGGGGTTAAACCAAAGTAGAAGAAAAAAAGGGAATTATCACAAACCCAAAACATAGCAACAGCCACAAATAAATCCACCAAATGCCTTCTCTAATAATAACCACCGACAACCTCCAGCCATGCAGCATAACCTAGCTCTGACAATGAGTGCTAGCCAGGGCCCAATTTAAATAGGAGAAGGGATTGGCTAACAGTGAACAGCTGAGAGCCTTAAGGCTCCAGGAACTCTCACCTGAGCAGATTAACCCATGCAATGCCAAAAGAAATTTACACCATTTATTAAGAAGGTGAAGCATTTCTAATCATTGCATGAGTAGGGGAAATCAGACACTGCGGCCTTATGGCTCCTCTCTGTCGTGGTATACCCATCCTATTAAAGACCCATGATAATTGGGAGCCTTATTGGAGATTTGGGCCCATAAATGTCAAGTTATACGTCAACCCTACTTATATAGTTATACGTCAACCCTTCTTATCTAGTAATATGTCAACCCTATTTAAAAGTCAGCCCTACTTATATTGTAAAAGATGCAGCTAACATTTGCAAGAAATAACTAAAATTCTGTTTAATTGATTTGCTTCAATCAGCTATTAGAATAAGGCATATATTTTAAGAATCTGGATTTTCAGCATGTGCAGCACTACACAATAGCCTCTAGAAGTGTTATATCGCCATCATCTTTTCTAAGGTTTCAGAGTACTAAAATAAGTATATGTTATCTGTCTATGTCTTGACATATACCTCCTAGTGTTTTCATTTTAGTATAGTGCCTTCACTATGCAAGTCTCCATGGTCATATATACAAGTCTGGAGAGATTCCCGTGCATCAGGTTGCAAATTTATGATCAGAGGTTTAAAGCTGCTACCGTCAGCCGAATGTTGGACAAAGCAGAGAAGAAAATTGGGAACATTATATCTCAGCTTCCCGGCAAAAGTAGCATGTTTATCTTCTCACTGCTCTCATAAACGGTGGCCTGACCTTTGTGCATGCAGCATGAATGTATAAAGTTCTTATGTATTAGGAACTAATTTGATCATGCACATTTGTCATCCACCAAGTTATGGTATAAATATATACATTAGTATTACACATGTGTTTATATCCTGTGACCGAGTCATCCAAGGGAGGTATATCAGTGATAAATATGCGGGATGTATATTCTGGATAAGGTCCAGTTCTGTTTTTTAAGTTGATCATCTAGCCTTAGTTACATTTGCTATAGCGATATGATTTATTTATTCTTTAACAATGTTGTAAGATATTTTTTCGAAGAATACAAATTCACGACACTTTCTTTACTTTCCCCTCTTGTGCGTTTTTGGATTGAGCAGTCATCTTTTAAGTTTGCATTTTACACCGTAAATAACATTCTAGATTAAGTTGTCCATCCTTTATTTTTTTTGCGGTTAATTTACAAAGCACACAAACGTAAGAAAATGATCTTTACAGTCTGACTGTAGTCGATAATTTTTAGTAAAATTGCATAACCTTCTTTAGTGATATTGCATCTATGCTATTAATTAGGGATTAAAAAATGACAAACGTAAAAGCAAATATTGATACTCCACACTGGAAAGAAAATCCATAGTTTGTTTCTGTAAAATGAGCATGAAAGTGGCCGTAAGTGTTCTTCAGATGACTTGGCTGAAAACAACTAGTTGGTTGCAATTCTGCAGTATGGCACTTAAAGGGGAACGTGTCATAAGAAAATTATCTATCACTTAAATCAGGTGTTTTGTTTTAGGCAATGTTTTTTCCCATATAGCAATCTGTATGACAAATAATAAGAAATTTAGCAATTTTTACATTGCTCACTGAGGCTATTCTAAACACATACTTTCTGTCCTTAATGGAAATGCATATGTGCCGAAGTAGACTGACTCAAACCCTATCTTTTCTATTAAGGCATCTAATGAGCATGTGCAAAGGTCATTGTGAAGGGAGGGGGAGCAGGGTCATCACCTGTGTGACTTCATAGGTGTGACATCATCTATTGTGAATGGTGGATTCTGTGTTATCATCTCTGTATATATGTGTTCCCTGTCATTGTAATACTGTCTGTTATGATAATGAGGTCGCTGAAAACTCTTCCTGAAAGGACAAATAGTACATATAGTCTAAAGTAGACCTGACTTGAGTAAAAAAAAAATTTGAAACAATAGATCATTTTCTGATGGTACATTCCCTTTAAAGTTAGAAGCCTTCAGCCTGAAGAGAGATTCTGAGGACATTTCTGTTATCATAGAGACATTGTTTTGATTCATATCCCCTGATATCCCAATATCTACAGTCTTCTTGGTTTGAATGTTGGCTATTATTATTGTATACATAGTGATGTATTTTTTATTTAGATCTACATATAGTCTTCAGGATATGACACTTTTGCACCTGTAAGAAATGGCAAGAATCAAATGTTAACGTCAATAATTGGCAGATTCAACCCTTTCCACCCTTATGTCACATGAAAAATATAGATTATCCCGAAGCGCAGTATAATACAGAACAGTGATGGCACAGGCTCGTACGGTGTGCCCATGCCATTGCCTATGGGTACCAGTCAGGATCGGAGAAAACTCCAGTCTCAGCAGTTTAACCGCTTAGATGTCATTGTCAGTGCTGACCATTTTATCTAAGCGGTTTTACAGAGTAGGGGGTCTTTCTCTCACCTCATGCCCCCCCTTGCTAGGTGATCCAAAAGGGACTCTGGGATACCGCCCATTATAAGTTGTCAAGGGAGGTTAAAGAATTTTAATGAAACTTTTTAAAGAAAATGTTATATTACCTATATTTACTGGTGAGTTCTTGATTCTTGTAATTATGATCTTTGAAGGGAATCTGTTTTTACTCTGTAATCTGAGAGCAGCATGCTGTAGGGGATGAGACCTTGATTCCCGTGATGTATCACTTACTAGACTGTGTTGTATTGTGTCATGTAATCTTCCTTCTCTGTGTAACCCCGCCCCCACCACTGATTGGCTGGTTTCTGTCTATGCACAGTGTACACAGAAAGCAGTCAATCAGTGATGTGGTTGGGGTAAGACAGAGCTCAGCATTCAGAGAAATACTATATTTACAGCAGATAAAACAGCGATTTCATCAAAATTGCACCACGCAGCTCAGTAAATGACACATAGCTGGAATCAGGGCCTCTGCCACTATGTCATGCAACAACCTGGTGACAGATTTCCTTTAACAGATTTGTAGCAAGGGTAATATTGAAGAATACATTTGTAAGGCTAATGAAGGGGTTCATATTGTGAGAACAAGCTATCACCTATCCGCATGATAGATCACTTGCTGATTGGTGAGGGAACTTGGGGAAATTTTATCTCCGTTAAAAAAACTGTGTTGCAACTGAGTCTCCATTTATTCTTTATGTGGGTGCCAGAAAAACCCAAGCCCAGTGGTTGGCAGCACCATAGGGAATAAATACAGCGACGGTCGAGCATGCCTCCTTCCTCTCCATTCTACCTTGGATGAAAGTGACTTGTTTTGCTAATCGCTGCTGGTCCTAGCGATCGGATCCCAACCGATCCACATGTTATCACCTTTTTTCTGGCTAGGGATAACTTCTTTTACTGGATAACACCTTTATGTTTCACATGTTGCAGCATTTCTAACAGTGAGATTTTTGAACAGTCCTAGGGAGTCGCTTTGCAATATGAATCAATATTATTATTTTTCTTTATAGTGCTGACATAATACACAACGTTGTTCATAGGCTGAATTCATTCACATAGGTCTCTTGTCTTCTAGGAGCTTACAGAATTATTTCTCCACCACAAACCACAATGCGCATACCGAATATACACACCAGGGCCAATTTCCTAGGAAGCCAATTAGACTGCCCGTGTGTTTTTTGAGCTCTGAAAGAAAGGCAAAACATGGAGAGGAACGCAATAAACCTTACCATGTTGCTATAGATGTTGCATCACAGGAGGCTTCCGGAATTTCCGTCACCATTTTAAGTTTCTAACAGAAAGAACCAAATAAAAAGTTTTTTTTTTTAAGTGAATGGCTCAATCTACATATCTTACGATTAATCCTAATCCAGTTGTAAATGTTATAAGAATTATTGCTTATCTTATTTCTGACAATTTTATGAACTTTTACGAAAGCAGCGATACCAAATATGTATTTCTTTTTAGTTTTTTTTTTGTTTACATTTAATGGAGCAAAAAGGTGGTGATTTGAACTTTTGTATTTTTTTATTTTGTATTCATATTTTTCAAAAACATTTTTTTCACAGTATTTGTTAGTCCCCTTAGGAGACTTGAAGCTGCGATCATCTGATCAACTTGTACATCGTAGTATGCAGCACCAGCTAAATGTTGGCTTTCACAAGAGAATCGTCATGACAAGCAAGGAGGTCTTTAGCAGACCTTTGGCTGTAATGCCAACCTATCGGTGCCCTATGATCATCTCAAGGGAGCACAATGGGCTCTTGAATTGGCACGATCCCTGCTGGTACGTGTTAAATGCTGTTGTCAGCCACTCCATCCATGGATGTTAGAGGCAGATGATGGCTGAACAGTTCATCAGCCGAGAAATTAGCTGAGAAAGACGCCGACTTGGTTTACAAGCCAGTATCAAAATCAGGGGCACGACATATGACATAACTCTACGTCTTTCAATAAAGGAAATAAAGAATGTTCTGGGAGAAATACTTCATTTTCTGGAACAATTTATAATAAAAATACAATTTTTCATATGTTGATCCCTGCACATTTTTTGTATAGGTTTTGTAGAACACTTAAAGTTAGATGAGCAGATCAGGCAAAATTCAAATTTCCCCGTTCATGCGTTTTTTCTCTATAACTTTTATTTACAGAAAATGTAATATCCCTTATGTAAGTTGTGAAAAATAAAAAGATCGTTATACTCTCACCTTTTGATCACCTCTCTTCACCACTCACCGTCGCCTTTCTGGTCTTCTCTGCATCTTCTGGTCCCCCACCGCTTGTGTTGGGATCTTTGGTCCTCTTGCACTGTGCTGAACTTCCAGGTGTTATGGCGTCCAGCTGGATTCTGCTCAGGTACGTGACAGTTAGTGGCACAATTGAAAGGTCATGATTCTGTTTACCTCTGCAGTGAGGTGAATTTAAGGATTTTTTAAAAATTTTAACCACTTGATGATCCATTATGGTTCTGAATTTGCACTCAAGCAAATTACAAAAAAATCCGCATTTTGTCAAATTTCACTTGAAATTTATCTCAACTCTGCTTAAAATGTATCTCTTACACAGTTACCTATGTTACCTATACATCAAGCAGGTACTCTTTAAATTATGATGTCATAGTTTAACAACAGAATAAAGCTTATACTGTAGATGAATGTCATATTCATGTTATAGCAGTGAACAAATTAACCAGAAAAACTGTTAACTCGTCCTGACAAAGAATGGCTATTGATGTGATGAGTGCCTCAAACATTTTCCAGATATTAAAATGGATGCTGGTTTTTCAGAGGCATGCTTTGTAGAAGGAGCTGGCTAAATGTCACCACTGCATTTTTTATGTGTGTGTGATCTATGGTTTTGCTGTGAGAAGTAGAACTTATGTGGGTGTCCTACAACAGAACAGAGTCTTTTATTAATTAACAAAGTTGCTTCCGAGTAATGTGTATCATATAAACCTGCTATGGGTGGAGATTTCCATAATTTTTTAATGAAGATATTATGTTTGTTACTCAAAATGGTAATATATTCTGCAATGAAGGCCCCTACCTAATGTTGTGTATTCATGAGTTAATTAGGTTTGAGAAGAGAAAGATTAGGATGTAAAGAAAGTTGTGATTTAATGTCCTAACTTTTAGATGTCAGATGTTTCGTATGCATAAACTCCTTGGATTTAAATCTGTTACTAGTGATCTTACAGCACAAATGTTGAGGGGGAATCTATGCAAATTGTCTTTTCAGTGAGGAAGAGGACTAGAATTCTAGTGTCACCTATTACAAGTATCAATCCTAAAAGTCAATGTCGACCCTTTAACAAGCCTTGTCGCATGACTTGGGATAAAAGCCATCTAAGCATTAAAGGAGTTGGCCACCACTTATTTTTTATTGGTGACCTATGCTTAAGATAAGTCTGTCTAATCGGTGGGAATGTGACATCTTGCACCCCTGTCGATCAGCTGTTACCAATTCCGGTGGCAGGTGGAAGTTCTCGGATCCTGCTGGAACACCGCCACTCTGTCATTTCTATAATGTCCACAGCCGGGAATTGCAGACTCACCCCCTATTCAGATCTGTAGTATTCGTTTCAACCACTATAGTTTTGATGGAACCGCCATATTCTGGCAGCAGCAAAAAACTTAGGGCATCAGTAACAGCTGATAGGAATAAGGGCAGGGTGTCGCACCTCACCCATCAGATATTTATGGCCTATCCTAAACATAGGCCATCAATAAAAAAGTAGTGGTTTACCTCTTTAAGTACCACCCATGATTTATAACTATTTCAATTTACATTTGTCTAAAACAGAAGCATGGTACAATATATAAAATACGGACTTAATGGTAATGTAGTTTCTTTCTTAGATGGTTCTCTTTCATTATGTAGTAATTGGTTGAAGAGAATCATGGAGCGAGGGGTCTGGCAAGAGGTATTTCTGAAAGTATTATATTAACAGTAGCTGATGGAGTCATAAAAGATTGGTATGCTCAGCGTTAAACAGCTATATAATTTCCCTCAATCGGGCAGCTCAGGATTAACCACAGGCTTCACACTCTAAACATCTGAGTAATATTTCATTTTTAAAAGGAAGCGATTGTGTATACATACACGTATACAGCGCCGCTTGCACCTGGCATCTGCATTTATGTTTAAGAAGAAAATAAATCAGTGTATGAAATGTCCTTAATTCCTTCCATAATACACGTTTAGCAAATTATTGTAAAATTTAAAGCGGGATATTGTGTGTTTGCTATAAATAAAGGCTTCCAGCTTTCCATGTAGAAGAAGTCATTTTCGGAGGAAGACATTTGTTGAAGTGGAGAGTGTAAAAACCGCCTGTTCATAAGGCTGCGTGTAATGCCGTAGAGGACGGGGTAGGCGGCCACAGATCAGAAATCATACAGACAAGCTTTTCAATAATTGTTCTTTTCGAAGAAAAAAAGACTCATAAAAATAGCTGAGATCATTCAGCAGTTATCAAGAAACAGATTCTGCAGTTTTATAACACTGTGCACTAAACGTATATGCACTCTTAAAAGGCAATTAAAAGGTATACTTAAAAACTATAAAACATTTTCTTTTCATCTGGAACATTGAGGGCAGATTACTACACATTAATAACGTTTTGTTTAGAGTTCAGTTTCTGATGGCTTCCAAATGCAGTCTGTGTAGATTAACCAGAAGGAGTCCAGTTCTCTTTTAAGAGAGCTTGTAAAGGAAAGCAGTGTGGTAAGATTGTTATGAAAAGCTAGTGTATTTAGGAAATAGCACTTAGCAGGGTCTCTCTGAATGTCTGCCAGGTCAGGAAGCTGAAGTGCAAGGCTTGGCCCTCATACAACCCCCCTCCTCGTGGACCCGGCTCCTTGACCACACAGTACGTCAGGATCATGTCATCGACAAGCCAAGGGAGAGCTGCCACTCCTATGGACCAGCTTGGCACAGACATTTTCACATAACCCAGCGATCCAAAAAAGAGGGAGTCAGGCACATCAGGGCCAAAGACACATGTTTCTTTCCAAAATAGAAAGTCATAAATACTTTATTTTTTAAGTATGGGAATAGAGGGTGTTTGAGTTGTATGGCATTTTTATCTGGTAGACATGGGAAATTTGCACATATTCTGTTGTGATATTACAGTCATAAATCATACACTTCATCCTTATACCTATTGGAGAAACGGCTATTGCATTCTAGTTTGGATTCTTTGAGAGAATTATATTGTAGGCAGCAAGCATGGGATGGGGAAGATTAGTAATGTTGGTTTAAAGTCTGTACACATCAGGTGAATGTCAGCTGAACTTGCCAATTTCAATGTTTGATGGTATCAAAGTCCAGACTCTTTCCCAATAGAAGTTATCCGTCAAAAGAAGGGTTGGGCATGTTGAAAATCAACATGCCTGATCGACTTGCTCTCGTGGGAGATATATTGTCGACAGTGGTTTGCTTTTCTTCCCATTGAGAACACATGCGCTTTCAGCTGAGAATGCATATGTATGCAGGCAGGGGGTCAGCAGAAATAATGAGAAGTTGAACACTTACTTGCCTAATGGTTATCTAAAATGCATGGGGAGTTTTTGTTAAGCCAAGGTACAATTTTTTGGGTTACAAAGAAACTATCATCATCTGTAGATGGAGATATATTGATGAGCTAGATGGTAAAATCATTTTTTCTGCACAAGGAATGAATGGAATAAATTCATTATTTGCTGTATTTGGCTGGCCACACCTTGGGCAATATTTCAGATGGTTCTGACAATCAGGCACGTAAAAGACAACATGGTGGGAGATTCTAGCACGTGAATCTGATGGTAGTGTCTGAGTGATGTAAACTATCCTTTATTTTTATCATGGTATTGGCAGACCACTGTGAACCCAAAGCAGTCAGTAGAGCTGCTGATCCAAGCACGAGTAGATGTGTTGAATATAGACATTGTAAGTGAGTCACCTGGTGAGATATAGGTATAGTCCACTTTTGTTTATTTTGCTCACTTATATAGTGCCATTAATTCCACAGCGCTTTACATACGTTATCATCACTGTCCCCATTGGGGCTCACAATATTAATTCCCTATCAGAATGTCTTTGGAGTGTGGGAGGAAACCGGGGAACCCGGGGAAAAACCCACGCAAAAACGGGGAGAACATACTATGAATGGTTTTGTATGGTAGGTATAGACATAAATGTTTTGACTGGACTATAACACAGGATGGGTACAAGAAAAGGTAAAGCAAAGTTTATGATTCAGTGCTACATTTTGTATTTAATTTAATTCTGCATCTAAAATGTAAAATAAAGGTACCGTATCCAAAGGTGAACATGCACTTTAAATGATTTTCATAGCTATTCATCCCTAATTAGGATGAGATGTTTATGTGCAGAGATTTTCTCTTCCTACAATATTCCATTCAGAAAATGTCTCCTTAATTTATGAAAGCGAGGTTTAAACTTCGTGCAGCGCAATAATATGTTTAGTTATTTTGTTACGGAGTAAAAGAGGAATGTTAACAGCAATAATAATCAAGGAGCAATTTAGTAATAATCTCCTTTTATATTTAGCCAAGCTGTCATTAAGCATCATTTTGGTCACCAGTAAGGATACAGAATGTTTTATCCTTACTTGGCAAACAGCTGTATACTTGGTTGAGGTTGTGTCTTGTAGTTGACAGAATTAGTTTTTTTTTTTAAATCTGCTCTTAATAAAAATGTACTGTAAACTACAGCCAATGCATAGAAATTGTTTCTAATTATCGTTGATTATTTCATGCAAAAGAAACAGACTTTCCTGTAAAAGAAAAATAGAGCTGCACTTTATTAGTGTCTTGTCAAGTCTACAGTCTCATATTGAGTCTCATATGTTGAGATGTTTGGTCAAATCTTAGAGATTCTTACTTTCATTTGGCTACTGGGGCACATTTACGAATTCTGTCTATCATTTAGACATTAGGCCCAATTCATTAAGACAGGCATTTTGTACGCCAGTCTTAATGATGGATGTGTAGAAATAAGATGCACATAATTCATTAAGGTGTACAAACAGCTTAATAATTTAGGTGCATCATCAATAACTGGAGTACTTTTCTGGCACGTTACGCCACTAAACTTTTGAAGAATTTGCAAGGTGGGCTTCAAAGCCCTGTGCCACCCATATTCTAACCATTTTTGGCATGAACACACCAAAAGTTGTAAAATTTTAGTGCAACTTCGAGTTGTACAAAAATGTTACAACTTTTAGGGTGTGTTTCCACGGTCAGTAATTGTGGTTATAGAAAAAAAAACCAAAATAGCAAACCATAGGATACTGACTAAGAAATGACTGAAATACTAAGGAGAACAACAAAAATCAAAAAAAGTATCTCAAAAAAATATCATATTTTATTAGTATACAAAAAATACAAATATCAATAAAATTACAGCATTGTGCATATATATTCAGTAGTTGTATATATAACTCTGGATTAGATGATCCACCAAATTATATGGACCCTGTGGATGCTGGCTTAAATGCAATGTCCTATATACAAAGCGCAATATATTACCATCATAGAGTCCTTATTAGGTCCACAAAGGGCTACCATAACTCAATGAGATGTCTACAGTCATGGCCAAAAGTTTTGAGAATGACACAAATATTATTTTTTACAAAGTCTACTGCTTCACTTTTTCTAATAGCAATTTACATATACTCCAGAATGTTATAAAGAGTGATCAGCTTAACAGCAATTACTTGCAAAGTCAATATTTGGCTAGAAAATGAACTTTATCCCCCAAAACACATTTTAACATCATTGCAGCCCTGCCTTAAAAGGACCAGCTAACCTCTTTTCAGTGATTGCTCCATTAACACAGGTGTGGGTGTTGATGAGGACATGGCTGGAAATCAATCTGTCATGATTAAGTAAGAATGACACCACTGGACACTTTAAAAGGAGGCTGGTGCTTGGCATCATTGTTTCTCTATTGTTAACCATAGTTATCTCTAAAGAAACACGTGCAGTCATCATTGCAATGCACAAAAATGGCCTAACAGGGAAGAGTATCGCAGCTAGAAAGATTGCACCTCAGTGAACAATCTATCGCATCATCAAGAACTTCAAGGAGAGAGGTTCCATTGTTGCCAAAAAGGCTTCAGGGCGCACAAGAAAGACCAGCCAGTGCCAGGACCGTCTCTTAAAAGTGTTTCAGCTGCGGGATCGGGCTACCAGCAGTGCAGAGCTTGCTCAGGAATGGCAGCAGGCAGGTGTGAGTGCATCTGCACGCACTGTGAGGCGGAGACTCTTGGAGCAAGGCCTGGTCTCAAGGAGGGCAGCAAAGAAGCCACTTCTCTCCAGAAAAAACATCATGGACAGACTGATATTCTGCAAAAGGTACAGGCAGTGGACTGCTGAGGACTGGGGTAAAGTTATTTTCTCTGATGAATCCCCTTTTCAATTGTTTGGGACATCAGGAAAACGCCTCATTCGGAGAAGACAAGGTGAGCGCTACCACCAGTCTTGTCTCATGCCAACTTTTAAGCATCCTGAAACCATTCATGTGTGGGGTTGCTTCTCAGCCAAGGGAATCGGCTCTCTCACAGTCTTGCCTAAAAACACAGCCATGAATAAAGAATGGTACCAGAATGTCCTCCAAGAGCAACTTCTCCCAACCCTCCAAGAGCAGTTTGGCGATCAACAATGCCTTTTCCAGCATGATGGAGCACCTTGCCATAAAGCAAAGGTGATAACTAAATGGCTCAGGGAACAAAACATGGAGATTTTGGGTCCATGGCCTGGAAACTCCCCAGATCTTAATCCCATTGAGAATTTGTGGTCAATCATCAAGAGACGGGTGAACAAACAAAAACCTAAAAATTCTGACAAAATGAAAGCATTGATTGTGCAAGAATGGACTGCTATCAGTCAGGATTTGGTCCAGAAGTTGATTGAGAGCATGCCAGGGAGAATTGCAGAGGTCCTGAAGAAGAAGGGTCAACACTGCAAATATTGACTTGCTGCATTAACTCATTCTAACTGTCAATATAAGTTTTTGTTACTCATATGTTTGCAATTATTATATTTCTGTCTATGATAAAAACATCTGTCAAACACACATAAAAACCAGAGGGCAGCAGATCATGTGAAAATATAATATTTGTGTCATTCTCAAAACTTTTGCCCATGACTGTATATCGTATATACCCATGGTAGCGCTATTGTAACTATAGACAAACAGTAGGTATGCATTTACATATACATATAATGGTTAAATTTACCCATTTTGGTAGCAGGTTGTAGTGTCCACAAGGTATCCAGGAACCTGGATCATCTCATCCAGAGTTATATATACAATTACTGAATATATATGCACAATGCTGTAATTTTATTGATATTTGTATTTTTTGTATACTAATAAAATATGATATTTTTTGAGATACTTTTTTTGACTTTTGTTGTTCTCCTTAGTATATCACGGTCAGTAATTGCTGCGTGTTTGACGCTGTGCGCTGGCGCAGCATCAAACACGCAGCGTCCAGATGTTGCAGCATAGTGGAGGGGATTTCAAGAAATACCGTCTCCACTATGCGTAAAAACACGCAGGCGGCAGACTGGCGTTAACGGACATGCGGCGCGTCTTTTCAGATCCCAGCATGTCCTTTTCCCTTGCGGCGATGCTTCGTCGCCGCAAGGGAAATAACACAGGGATATGTAGCGCTGCGGTGATTCCGGATGTGTTCAATGAGCACATCCGGATTCACCGTGCGTTCACAAGGGGGCGGGGCTTTGGGCAGAGCGGACTTTCCGCTCCGTCCAAAGCGCTGTGGTTCCGGACCGTGGAACCACAGCCTTAAAGTGTTTTAAACCATAATTATAGTGAAAATACTTTGACGATTTAGGGCTATAATCTTAGTCCAGATAGTCTAAAAATGCACCAAATTTTTCAAGTTTAGAAAATGTATCAGTTCACTAAATCATAAATTTGGTGTCTCTTCTGAAACTATGGTGAAACCTTAACCGCCTATTGAATGACTCTCTTTTAGACCAATTTTTGGTGCCAAAATTTTTGTATGTTTTGTGTGCCCTAATTCTTGCCCCTTTCTATTTAAGCATAACCCTTCCCAAATTTATAACTTCAGAAACCATTATTCCCTCCCATGTTTGGCACATTTTGCATGGCAAATTTGCACCACTATGGTGACTGGCATTGATGCTTTTAGTCTAATAGTCTAAATGGATAATAAAAAATATAGTGGAGATTACTGTAAAAAGACTGCAAAACATTAGACTTAAAAATCTGCTGATTGTATGTGCTTGTGTTCTGATCAGGCAACATCATCTATACTAGTGAATGCTCTCTGACACTTCACACCAAATATACTTGGGGAAAATTGAAGGTGATTTGTTTTCTGCCAAGATACCGTATATACTCGTGTATAAGCCGACCCGTGTATAAGCCGACCCCCTAATTTTGCCACAAAAAACTGGGAAAAATTATTGACTCGTGTATAAGCCGGGTGTATAAACTGCCCTCCTGCTCTGTGCTGCCCCCGTCCTGCTCCTTGCTCCCCCATCCAGCTCTGTGCTCCCCCATTCTCCTCTGTACTCCCCCCTCCTGCTCCGTCCTCCGCTGTGCTCCCCCATTCCTTCTCCGTCCTCCTGTGCCCCCGTCCTGCTCAGTGCTCCTCTGTGCCCTCCATCCTCCCCTGTCCTGCTCCATGCTTCCCCCGTCCTCCTCCACGCTTCCCCCGTCCACCGATCTCCCCCCCGTCCTGCTCCATGCTTCCCCCGTCCTCCGTTCTCCCCCGTCCTCCTCCATGCTTCCCCCATCCTGCTCCAGCTTCCCCCGTCCTCCTCTATGCTTCCCCGTCCACCGATCTCCCCCCCGTCCTGCTCCAGCTTCCCCCGTCCTCCTCCATGCTTCCCCCGTCCACCGTTCTCCCCCCCGTCCTGTTCCGTGCTCCTTGTCCTCTCCTCCATCATACTCACCCCTCCCCGTGCCATCGCTGAGCGTCCCTGCAATCCTGCGTTCTCCCCGTCTTCCTGCAGCTCTTCAGCGCTGAGCGGTGATGTAATACCGCTCATTAAGGTCATGAATATGGAGGCCACGCCTATGGGAGTGGCGTCGCGTCCATATTACATGACCTTAATGAGCGGGTATTACATCACCGCTCAGTGCTGAAGAGCTGCAGGAAGAGGGGAGAACGATTGCAGGGACGCTCAGCGATGGCACGGGGAGGGGTGAGTATGATCCCAGCCACCGGCTCCTGCCGCGGCATCCCGTCCCCCGCTGGTTACTGCCCTATGACTCGTGTATAAGCCGAGGGGGCATTTTCAGCACGAAAAAAGGTGCTGAAAATCTCGGCTTATACACGAGTATATACGGTAATCTGGTGCCAGAATTATTTGCATGTTCTTCAGTTGCATAGAAATGACAATTTACAATCAGTAAATGCTCTGCACTATTGTGGGTTAATAGCAGGGCTAGGCAAAAATAATTCCTCCGATTCTATCATAGTTTTAAGGTTTAAAGAAAATACAAGTCCACTGAGTTTATCCTAAAACCTATCATGTTGATGCAAACGAAGGCAAAACCCACATGTGTTGGTTGCTATTTGCCCCATAGTGGAGGAGAAAAAATCTTCATGACTCCATAGGACTTGCATTTTTGTATAATAGTTGAAATGGGATCAAGTTAAGCACCTCATCTTTTTTTACTTCGGAAGAGTACTATTTTGTTTCATTTTTCATTTACTAGATTTTTGCTTGTCAAAAAGGCTACACACAAATAAAAGCGCAAAAATAGAAGTTGCACTCAAATGGTCTAAGGCTACTTTCACACATCTGTTTTCGACGTCCGGCACAATCCGTCTAATATATAAAAAGACGGATTCGGCGCAGATTGTGGAAAAACTGATGGAATGGATCCGATTTTTAGCCGGATCCGTTGTGAACTTTTGAACTAAAATGCACTGTGCGCTTGCCTGGAACGAGGAGAGAGAGAGAGGACTGGGCATGCTCAGAGCAGATAAACTGAATGCGGTGGCCGAATCAGGCTGAAGACTGTCCGGTGGCCGGATTCTTCTATTGACTTGCATTGTACCCCAGAGCCGGTTGCGCCGCATCCGCAGCTGTCCGGTTTTTTCGCTGGATGCAAAAAACGTTACAACATGCGTTGTGTCCGGCAGCCGGAAACAAAATTTCAGACGGATCCGACAAAAAACAGACAAAACGCAAGCACATGCGGCGCGATCCGGCGCTAATGCAACTCAATTAGAAAAAAACGGATCCGGCGCAAACAAAAAATGGATCAGTTTTTGCAAAACAAGCCGGATCCCGCCGGACGGCAAAAAAGGATGTGTGAAAGAGGCCTAAGTGAAGAAAAGTGGACTTTCATTCTTCCATCTAGGTGCAATATTTCAGCTTTTTAACTGATGCTTGAGTTGGGAAGTGAAGCATTGCAGCCAGATGGGCAAATAAAACACCACATTAATTTTTTTTTCACTTCGACTCCTGTTTTGCTCTTTTGTATACATGCAGGACATTCTTTGCTACTTCCCTAGGTGAGATTGCATCATTGATTAAAGATAACTTGTGTATCCTGTAAAAATGTCATATATACAGTATGCTCTGTGCAACACATTTATCTCCACTTTTTATTTCCATAGTCTTATTAGCTAATAAATATTAATTTATATTTAAAAAATAACGATAATTATTATTTTTAAATTGTTCCCCACTGGCTACTTTATAGATAGGTTGGCAATTACTTATGTTGAAACTAATTGTATACTTTCAACTTTCCCTACTCGTTGACCGCAGTGCCCATATTACACTTTTTATCCTATGCTCATTATTTTAAATTAGGTAATTTAGGTAATTTCTGTTATTTTTGTATAGTTTTTTTTAAATTCTTTAATACGCTATTGTTTCCCAAATTCCAGTCTCACGCCCCCAACAGCTCATGATTTCAGGATTTCCTCAGTATTGCACATGTGATGGAATTATTATCAAGGCATCAGCAATTGCCACATGATCTCCCACCTGTGTAATACCAAGGAAATACTACAGAAATGATCTGTTGGAGGCCATGAGGACCGGAGTTAGGCCGGGGTCACACTTGCGAGTGTGATGCGGGAAACTCGATCGAGTGTCTCGCATCAATACCCGGCACTGCCGCCAGCACTCGGACCGGAGCATTCAGCTGCATAGATATACATACAGCCGCACGCTCCGGTCCCGAGTGCTGGCGGCAGTGCCGGGTATTGATGCGAGACACTCGATCGAGTTTCCCGCATCACACTCGCAAGTGTGACCCGGCCTTAGGGAAATTCTGCTTTTGTGTGTAAAGAGTGCAAAATCTTATCAAGAAGATCCATAGAGAATATATAATTTATATTCTGTGTCCTGTGGTTACTGTTGTTTATTTTAAAGGAATCTGTCAACAGGTTTTGCTACCCATCTGAGAGCAGCATTATTTAGGGGCAGATACCTTGATTTTAGCGATGAATCACTGAATAAGCTGCCTGCTGCAGGTCTGATTTGATTAAAAGCGATTTAATCTGCTGTGGATCTACTAGTTTTCTGAATTCTGAGCTCTTTATAACCCGTCCAGATCAATGATTGGCAGGTTGCTGTGTATACTGTGCATAGACAGAAAGCTGCCAATCAATGATGGGGGTGTGGTTGGACAACATGACAGCAGGTTTACTAGTAGGTTCTGTAGTGATAATCTCCTGCTGATAAAACAGTGCTTTTATCAAAATTACAACAAGCAACCTAGTAGGTGACACATTGCTGGAATCAAGGCCTCTGTCTTTACATTATATAAGTAGCAAAAACCTGGTGACAGATTTTATTTAAAAGTTAAAAAAAAAGACATGACGTGCTACTATGCTGCTAGATGATGTATATTGCAATACTGCATAACTCTGATCTGCCTGTACTTGGGCATTTATAAAAATAAAAAGGAAACTCTTACTGAATGATTTCTCAGCTGAAGAAAAAAAAATTGGAATGATAAAATGTTAGAATACATTCTGCCACTGTTGTTTCCCTTGGGATTTCCAATGGGAGACAGAAAGGCTGACAAGTCTCTTCCTGTTGTAGGTCAGAGCTTAAAGGAACTCAGTCATCTTCCCACCAACTCTCCTGGAACTCACGGTTAAAATTAGATGCTGGGTGAACTTTTGGAGCTCATTTCGGAACACTTCAGAAATAAAGTACAAGGAGAAGGATTTTTTTTCTCACAGTATCTTTTTGGTTCTGTGTGAAAATAAAATGAAAGTATGTTCTCTTGGTAGGCTGAATTGCTTCTGAAGTGACCTTAAGTAATCCCAAAAAATATCACATTAGCTATTGTAGGCATAACTTAACACCTTGAATCTCATTAGTAACTTCATTAAGGTCAAAGGAAAACCCATACTGCCGTATTTTTTTATTTGACACTTGAAAGGGATTCCCACCCATCCATTTTTTTTAACCTGACCCAATGTTGTCTAAATATAAAACAATATATACTCACCTACCTATCTTTCTCCACCCTTATATACCACTAATGCTCTACTTACTGGCTCCACCGGAAAAAGAGTAACAATTATGGAAGAGAGCCCAAGTAGTGCTTTGGAGGAGCGGTGGGGAATTAGGCAAATATTAGACTACACTGGGCCTGATTTTTTAAAAAACAAAGTGATTGACGTTCTTTTTAAAGATGTAGGATTTAGTTTTCCTTTTTTCATCTGTTGCATTCCGAAAGCCATAACTGCACTATGACTTTAGCCTTATTGTTGACTGCCAAAGAGCTCATGACCGTGCTGTTTCTGATGTTGTCATGACCAGCAAAGACATCTGTTCTGTCCCAATAAAGTACAAAGATGGATCTCTAGAACACAGTTATTTAGGCAGGCTTAATTATGGGGCTAAGTAGAGTTCCATAAATCTAGCCAAAATTTGTCATGAATGTGTAAAACATATAATTTGAAGCAGCTTGCAGAATTTTTCAAAAATTGCAACATAGCTCAGGTGGCCCCTGCTGGTTCTGCAGTGATGACATCACGTCCATCATTCACGTGACTCCAGTAGCCAATCAATGAGTTTGGTTGGGACACTTTGTATGAACAGCAGGTAACTGTTGTGAATGTGTTGGAGATGACTTCAGAGCTGAGGCTCCCTCCGGTGGTTGCTCAGGGTATTGAACCAATTAAGGAATGTGTGTCAGGTGGAGATGACTGTCCTGATATAAGTGAGCTGAGCTCCCATGATCCTCGCCGGTAATCAATTGTTTCTTCCAGGTCTTTGTTGGAATTTCAGCTTGCTTTCCTGTTATCATTTAGATAAGTGACTTTCTGTTTTTTTTTCTGTGGTTGGATTTGCCTTGCTTCTTGCAGTCTTGCCTTGGACTTCACCCAAGTCCCCTTTGGGGACTTGCGCTGCCCTCTGTTCTCATTTTGTATTTGCACTTGTTCGCTGTTCCATTGATATTTTTATTTGCTGGGTGCTGTGTGTCACACCAGAGATCGGATACAGGTGGTCAAGATCGTGTGATCTCAGGTTTTTTTGCAATCAGAAGTGCTGGTATTTTTATTAGGGTTTTTCTGGGTTGCAGACAGAATTTCTCTCCTGTACTTTACTTTCTAAACAGATTTGGGCCCCAGCATTTGCTCATTCTATTTTCTGTCTGTGTTCGTGTTTTCCTCTTGTCTAACCGCCATTACATGATTTGGGGCTTCCTATTTCTTTGGGGGCTTTACTCCGGGGCAGTTAGCTTTCCTCTTTCTATCTTCAGGTGTAGCTAACTCTCCGGCTGTGCCGAGGCGTCTAGGATCAACGTAGGTACGCTCCACGCCTACTTCTAGTTGTGCGGTTAGTTTAGGGATCTGCAACCCATTAGGTTCCAGCCTCTCTGGTATCTTGCTGCTTTGGCAGTGTTTTGTTCCTGTCTTCCTCAGCTACCAAAGCGTAACAGGTAACAATGTATTCAAGGGGTAAGTAATGGATACTTCTTCATTTTATAACATTGCCTATGCTATCGTAATTTTTTTTCAAATATCCTGAAAATCCCCATTAATCAACACCCTTAATATAATTTATAATACTTGAGGCTTACATTTTTATACCAAGACATTTAGTATATAACCTCCAATTGCCTTGGATGTTCTTCATTGAAATTGGATCAATTGGGTAAAATTTTTGACAGAGGTGATTTTAGCTAAAAATATAAAACCACGATTGTGTTTAATGAATCTTTTACTTTACTTACTAGAGCGGCTGCATGTCGCATAACAGAACGGTCTCAGTCTCATGTGAGTTACAATAATAAATATAAGTAGCTTTTCATCTTGTTTGTAGTCTCGCTGAACTTGGATCAAATACGAGCATGTAATGTAATAGGCCTGTGCTGTGTGCAGAGAAAAAGGCAACAGGAAAATAAAGTCTAGGGGTTTAACCAGGGAAATTCACCCATTCAACTTTATGTGAAGTGAATTATTAACTGTCATCTCTAAAATTAGGTCGGGCCTGCTGTGGTAGAGGCATGCCAACACAGGACACCCGAGACCCCATGTACAGTAAAGGTGGAGGGGTGTTCTGCTTAGTTTCTCATGCAGTACGGAGCACCCTCACCATTTATATGTCAGTTCTACTTGATTACACTTCTGATTCTAGACTCCCAACAGCTTGTAAATGTTTTTATCATTCCTACCCTGAGTGCGGAGTGGTGTATAATGTCAGTATTTGCTTTTTTTCTGACCACATCTGTTTCCCAGGCTCGTTACTTTTATGTTATAATGTTCATAACATATACAAGTATATATATATATATATATTAATAACACAAAAACACATAGAAGCATAAGAAAGACAATACTAATCTATATGGCTTTATAAACCTATATATATTTCATATTTGTGTACTATTCATATATTAATATATAGATGCAAAACTCTGCAGCTCAGGTGATGAGTGCAAAAACTTTGTTCCACTTGCTCAGTACCCTATCCAACATTAAAAAAATAAAATTATGAGGGAGAACTTAGTTTCTAAAAAAATGTGTTGGTCCTTTATTTATGCATAAGTGCCTTCTGATTAATAACAGATCCACATATTTTTTTGACATAACTAAGAATGCTTCTTCATTTATTTTTTACTTTTATCAATAGATAAACACACCCTCATTAGAAATGTTTAATCTATAATGTATACGTAAGCATTATTAAGTCGTAGATAAAAAAAAAAAACATGTTGGGCTATGTTCACACCTGCATTGGAAACTGCAGTTTTGGACTGGAAGAATAACAACGCATGTAGGAAAGTTGCTGCCGTGAACGTCTTCCTGCACATTCAGCATTACTTTATGGTTTCTGTCTATGCTAGCCATAATGACATAGATATGAACAGAGCCTAAAGGTATGTTTACTCTATCTCAGTGTTTGTCAACTCCAGTCCTCAGGACCCACCAACAGGTCATGTTTTCAGGATTTACTTAGTATTGCAAAGGTGATGGAATCAATGCTTGAGCAGGTGATAATTTTATCACCTGTGCAATACTAAGGAAATCCTGAAAACATGACCTGTTGGTGGGTCCTGAGGACTGGAGTTGAGAAACACTACTCTAGCTGATGGGGGGTGATAAATAATCACTGATCGGCAGCCATGAAACTAATCAATCGTTGTTGAAAAGCCTGTTTAGATTGGCAAATTGCACTTCCCATGCGCACAAAGTGATCGGTCCACCAGCTTAGACTATTATTGTTTTCAGAAGCACATGTCCTGTTTACACAGGATGATGTATTCATGAGAGCAAGAGTTTTTCAGGAGCCTGTTTACACTGCGAACATTTCTGTGATTGCTTGTTCCCTATAATCTGCCAATGTGAATGCATGTATAGCATTTCAGATTTTATCTTTGCTCTTTAAAATACAATATTATTTGAAATAAAGATATTTACTGAACCCCTGGTTCTAAAAATTGATTAATTTGTATGTAAATTGCAAAAATTTAGCATTACGGCATATTTAATATATACTAAACCTCTGATAAATTCAGTGTCTTTGTATGTGTATGGTTTCTGAAAGAGAATCTCTCAGAAGGATCAACCCTCCTAAGCCATCTATATGGGCATGTTGGTAATGAGAAGTTGAAGATAGTGATATCTTGATATCTGCTATCCGATGTCATCGTCCAGAGAAATCCACGTTTTTCTTATACGTAAATGAGCTATTAGGAACTATGGACTGGACACAGATCTGCATGAAAAGATGCCTCCAGGGCTTATTTTTAATAAAAGGGGGTTACATTTGTGAGATATATAACACAGTACAATAGTACTGAACTTTGTCTCTTTACAAACTCATTTGCTGCAGCTTTCACAGCTCTGCTGTATTGCAGCACCATTGCAAAACTGCCTGTAAGATGAAAGTTAAAGCTGAGAAGAACCTTCAGAAGTGTCAGGTATAATCACACACAACTCTGCTGTGAGATCAGGTGAGCAGAGAGCAGCTATTACACATCACAATGGAAATGTTCCCCTTTATTTAAAATAAGCTCTGGAGGCAGAGTCTCCTGCAGATTAGTGTCCAGTCCATAGCCCTGAGCAGTTCATTTACACATAAGAAAAATTAGGATTTCTCTGGAATAAGACATAGGATCGCAGATATCAAGATATCATTTTATTCAGCTCCCTATGACCTGCATGCCCATATAGACGATTTAGGAGGGTTGATCCTATTGACAGATTTCCCAAAAATTACCTATTGTTTAAATCAGTTTTTTGTGTTACTTGTATTTTTAAAATAATTTTGACAATGTTTTTTTTCATAACATGAACTTCATTAAAAATAAACAAAGTTAGAAATCTTGAAGTTTTCAGACTCCAGACTAATGAATTTTTTAAACTCATACTTCCTGTCCTTTCTAGAATATGTTTTATCAGGGATCCATATTACTAGAGGCAAGATTAAAATGACTGGTAACACTCCTATACACAGCAGATATGAAAGAATCCACCATTTCTAGTAGGTGATGTTACAGCTGACCCTGATTCCCCTCTATTACAATGACCTTTCAACAGGCCCATTAGACACTTTAATACAAAAGATAGAACCAGGCTGTGAACATCATGGCTATGTACATTTGATGTTTCCTGAAACAACAGAAAGTTAAAGTCTCAAGAAACCCAGGGGGCTGATGTGAGTGAAAAGATTGCAAAATTTCTGTTTTTTATTTTTGATTTATGTTAAAAAGTGAGAAAAAATATTTAATACATGCATTTAACACTAAAACCTGATTTAAACAATAGTTCATTTTCTAATCCCTTTAAATTGCTGCTCACTTCTTGATACTGCAAAGTAAAAATTCTTTCAAAAACAAAAGTTTTAATAGTTTATTTTTAGCAATTAACAAAATGCAAAGTGAATGAAGAAAAGAGAAACCTACATCTAATCAATATTTGGTTTGACTGCCCTTTACCTTCAAAACAGTATCAAATCTTCAATTCCTGACACAGTTTTTAAAGGAACGCAATAGAAAGGTTGTTCCAAACATCTTGGAGACCTAACCACAGATATTCGTTGTATGTAGGCTTGCAAAAATCCTTGTCTCTTCATGACTCAATTATGATGTTAAGATCAGTGCTCTGCAGGGGCCGTATCATCACTTTCAGGACTTCTTGTTCTTTTTAACACTGAAGATAGTACTTAATGTCATTGGTCATATGTTTGGAGTCATTGTCCTGTCGCAGAATAAATTTAGAGCCAGTCAGACGCCTCCCTGATTGTATTGCATGATGGATAATAAATTGCCTTTATTTCTCAGCTTTGAGGACACTAAGAAAAGGGTAAATTTGAAGACTGTAGACTCAGTAGTCATGCTTAATCCCTTTTGAAATTGTAAGATGTCCAGCAATGCCATCAGCTCAGAACTGGCAAGTAGTATAACCTCGCTACATCCATCTACTGTTTGGAGAAGCGTACCCAGACGTGATCTTTAGGAAATATTTGCAGCCAAAATGATACCTTTGACATGGAAATAAGTCTATGTGACTCCGCTATACGTGAAAACATAGGAATTAGGGTGCAGAAAAATGGCAGCAGGTACTTTGGGCTAAAGAGTCAAAATGTGAAATATTTGACTGTAACAGAAGACAGTTTGTTCACCGAAGGACTGAAGAGCAGTAAAATAATGATTGCCCGCAAGTAACAGTGAAGCATGGTGGCGATTCCTTGGAGACTTGTGGCTGCCTTTCAGCAAATAGATTTACAGGTTTAATCAAGATTATTGGTGTCCTTTTAAATATCGCAGGAACACGGGATGTCGCCACGGACAGGAGACAGATCAAGATTTAGGGTATGTGCACATGTTACTGATTTTGATGCGGATCTGCAGCGTTTTTGTATCAAATCCGCATCAAATCCGAAATTGCATCCCAAATCCCAATCAAAATTGCATCAAATCCGCAGTGTACTGCACAGGCAATGTTATTGAATGGTAAATTAAGAATTGCTGTGCACATGCTGCGAAAAAATCTGCGCAGATTTGCTGTGGTTCTTTTTCCGCAGCATGTCAATTCTTTTTGCGGATCCTCACCAGCGTTTTCTAATCTGGCACATCTCTCTCTCTCTCTCACAAATCCGCACAACAAAAACGCATCACAATCCGCAAGGAATCAATTCCGCATGACATCCGCAATCGTTTTCACCTGCGTTTTCTGGCCAGAGTTGCGGATTCTCTGCAGAAAATTCCGCAGGCTAATCTGCAACGTGTGCACATACCCTTAAGGTATTTATTAAACAGGGGAATGTACTCCACGCAGGGAGTAGGGAATTGTAGGGTGATGTTAAGGAAAGGGGCAGAACTGGGAGAGTGGCAGGGTAGAACAGGGACAAACGAAAGTTCAGTATTAAAGGGTGAAACTTATCAGACTGTAGCCTTCTAATGTGGAGCGTCTCAGTGTTCCAACGGTGGCACCGTCAACAGCGGCGCTTGTTTTCTTGGTGATAGCGGTGACAGGCGAGGGTCCAACGATGACACCGACAACAGCGGCGCTTGAAGTCTCGACACAGTCTCTGGGAAGTGGGTAGATTTCCCGTGCCTCCGTGATTTCCTGGTGTCAAGTGAATGGGACTTCGCTCCGTGGTGTATACAAGTCCTTGGTAGAGAGGCTCTGGCCGTCTGTCTCTCTCTCTGTGTCGCACACTCAGTACAGTCTCTGCCTTCAACTGGGTGTCACTTCCTAGTGCGGAGGATGGCAAGGAGCTGTCAGTAGGTCGTCCATAAACAGTGGACCTGTATACAGGGTCTGTCAAGTATGCAGTCACTCTTGGACAGAGTGTGAGCGGTACTCACTATCACGCTGGGTATTGCACCCGGCTTAGTACTGCTCTGCTGGCACGGCTCTGCACGGCTCCGCTCTGCTAGCACGGCTCTGTACGGTTCCACTCTGCAGGCACGACTCTGCTCTGCAGGCGATGGGGGCTCCTCCTATACAGCCCGTCGGCACACTGGTACTTTCTGGTAAGGGAAGCAGAGCTTTCTGTTCTTTGCTCTGCATGCTGCTCTCTGCTCTGTCCTGCGCCAGTGCCAGACTGACCTTTTTGGCGCGCTTTTTCCTTTTATCCCCCGCTGCTGCGCGCACTTTCCCGGTTCTCCTGGGTGAGGAGGAAGCTCCGTCTCTCTCCTTCTTCCCTCCTGCAGGAAGGGAAGGTCTGCCTCTCTCAGGATTCCCCCCCCGGAAACAGAGGATGCAGCCTTTTTAGTTCCGGACCCGGCAAGCTGGTACCTGTGGTCCATTCAACCTCCTTACATCCTCAATGATGAAAAATACAGGCAGATATTTAGCCATCATGCATTGCCATCAGGGAGGCATCTCATTGGTTCCAAATTTATTCTGCA
Organism: Oophaga sylvatica; assembly: GCA_033576555.1. NCBI lineage: Eukaryota > Metazoa > Chordata > Amphibia > Anura > Dendrobatidae > Oophaga > Oophaga sylvatica. Next base: position 342,354,705 of record JARQOD010000002.1, read on the forward strand.
GCAGAACAATGATCCCAAACATACAGCCAATATCATTAAAAACCATCTTCAATGTCAGGAAGAGCAAGGAGGCCTGAAAGTTATGACATGGCCTCCACCAAGCACAGAACTCAGCATCATTGAAACTGTCTGAGATTTCATGAAAAGACAGAAGGATTTCACAAGTCTAAATTAACAGAAGGTCTGTGGCTAGTTCTCCAAGATGTTTGGAACAATCTCCCCAATGAATTCCTTCAAAACCTGTGTGCAAGTATATCTAGTAGAATTGTTGCTTTGATGTTGTGTTACAGGTAAAGGGTGGTCACACAAAATATTGATTTGACTTGGTTTTCTCTTTTGTTCATTCATTTTGCATTTTTCCTAACTCACAAAAAAGCTATTAAAACTTCTATTTTTTAAAGCATTGTTACTTTGCAGCATTTTTTCCACACCTGCCTAAAACCTTTGCACAGTACTGTATATGCTAATAGTCACATAATTGTATTCTAAACTATTATTACTAGTCATAACTGTCAATCAGCGCTGCATTGCTCTACTAATAAGCTGCCCACTTATAATAAGAATGCTAGGTTTACAACCTGAATATTAAGTTCCGGATACAAATGTATATCTGTAATATGTATCAAGAATGGAGCACTTAACATGTAATTTAAGCTAATGTTTTCCAAGCATTTCCTGCTTGCGTGATGCTTTGGTCACTAACCAGATAAACACAAGTCACCAGTCATGGTGATTAGACTTGCAGTTCCGGTGGTACTGGATACTATGGAACAGGCGTCATTTCTTTGTCTCTCTTTCTGGGCTCTTATCTTATTCTTTTGAATCTGCAGCTATTATAGCTTGTCTTCCAACCATCTGGTTACAATCCATAAGCAGGGCCAGAACTTTTCGAAATGTTACATATGCTAAGGAAGCAGCTGGAAAGAGAGCTGGGTGGTGCTTCTTGACATTTCATTCTTTTGAAGAAGACAGAAAACTGTCTCTTAATTAGTCCTGACGAATATGTGGTTCAGTCTGGCACCATTTTGAAATTAATGTTATAGAATTCACGGTGAATTTAGAAGTAGAAATGATGTTGCTTTCAGCCGGCATCCATTGTATGGAATGTGGTCGTTTTTTACGCATTCCATGGGAGTGAAACTTTAAAAAGATCATTATCCCTTTCTTGCCTTTCCATGTTTCCAGGGTAAAATCTGTTACATTAAAATAAATTAGTGCACAGTAAGGGGGCACACTCATGGGTGGTTTGAACATCTGCACAAAAAGGTGGACACATCTTGAACCAATTTACAAATAGTGTTCAATTGATCATTATGAGAAATGCAGTTATAATACTTACAATAGTTTGTAAAACACCACAATGTGTAGATTATATACAACAAGCTCATATGACGATCTGCCTAGATGTATAAATGATGACATTGCTATATTTCCACATATAACAATCACTTCATCATTGTGTTAAGGTTGGTTACATTGTATTCATCATTTGTATCAATGTGTATTGATAAATATTGTAATACACTATATATTTTATCCATGAAACTAATCTGTTAGCATCACTTATAGAATGATATTGAAATAATTAGATCTCCGGTCTTTGCTTTAAAGCACAGACTTTCCACATCGCTTTCCATTATGAATTTAATTAGTAAAAGTATTTCTCTGAAGTTGTTCTGTTTGAACCAGTGCTTAGGTGATAGCTTGGTAATCCACAGAGACTCCACCGGACTCATTTTTAATTTTGACATGAAAATATGCAGAGGATTGAGAAAGATAACTGAAAATATTTCTGGTTGTTGGGGTTAATTAAGATATATGTTCCTGTATGTAAATAATGTAGGAGACCTAATTGACTTTGATTAAGTGCAAATTAAGATCACACTTGTACTAAGGTGGATGATTTACATTCCAAAAGGCTGTCAACTAAGTGTGTTGTATTTGATAAGCCCTGCTTGCTGTGAATGTGGGGAGGATCTTAGTGAGTCTGGAGAACCTCATAAATGTCACATTTGGAGGATGAAGCATATGGACACATCTCTTTTCCTTCTTGCTAATCATACAACTTTCTTTGGCCGAAAATATTGGGTTTCTACTTAAAATCAAATACTTGCAAATCTTTGATATAATTGACTAGTTTTTTTGTATTTATTATTTTATTCTGCAGTATATATAGTTTACAGCATGTCATGTATGGTAACTTCAATCCCAAATAGTGTTTGGGATTGGGAGGTTTCCAGAAAACCCAAATTTGTCTCAAATATATTTTTTCTGTGTTGAACTATTCAAATTCAGCTTAAAGTTATAGTCAGAATTAATGTTATTAGTATAATCAAGTTTTTAGGCTTAGAAAAATAAACATTGATTTATTATTATTTATGGGTTATCATGTATATGTTTAGAGGTAACTGGCTTTTACATACACTAGATTTTCTGATTGGGAAGGGGCTGCTTACTTAGACTTTGCAGTCCCATTCAGGATAATCTAAGCAGAAACAAGAGATATTTCTAATCTCTGCCATTTAACCATTGATCTGTGGTAATAAGTATTTTGTAACAGCTCAACATCTATGCAAGGACCCAGGTCTATCGGGGTGGGAGGGCATATTCCATTTTGTTAGGGCATAAGTAGGTATATATACCTGTCCACAAAGTCCTAAGATATAAATTAAATATTTTTGTATCCTAACAAGTGTAGTAAGCTATATAAATGCATAATATAATTTGTAATGATCCATGTAAAAATATAAAAACTGCAGCAGATTTACTTTTTTGTTTAGCACAAATAAGAAAAACTTATAATGTAAGAGGTAATCTATATGTACTAAAAGAGAGCACCTCCATTAAGAACATATTGGGGTCGATTCATCAAGACTGGCATGTCGCACGCTCACGCTATGCTTGTCTTGCTGTATAGAGTCCTCTGACTGGGGCCTAAGGGGTAACGTATTTCCTTGTTAAGAGTGACATGCCAGTGGAAGGAGACTTATAGGCCATACGATGCTTTCCTGGGAAATTAAATATGCCAATTGCCTCTTCAGAGAGGATGAGGAATTGAAGTCTGGTGCCACCTATTATAAGTATTAATACTAAAAGTCAGTATCAACCCTTTAACGAGCCTTGCCATATGACTTAGGATCAAAGCCAAACCAGAATCTCAATTTGCAGACGTGTTTTGGAGTGTTGCCCCTCCTCAGTGCAAAACTTATATTTGATTTGGCTGTTTGAGATGCTTCTAAGGTCTAAGGGGTAACATTTCTCCTTGTGGAGAGTAACATGCCAGAGTAAGGAGACTTTCAGGCAATGCATTGCTCCTCTGGGAAATTAAATATGCAAATTGCCTAATCAAAGATGAAGAAGACTTGATCTCTAGTGCAAGCTATTGGAAGTAGCAATCCTAAAATTCAATATCGACCCTTTAATGAGCCTTGCCACATGACTTAGAATAAAAGACAACCAGAATTTCAAATTGCAGACGTGTTTTGGGAGTGTTGCCCCTCCTCAGTGCAAAATGTGTGATTTGATTTGGTTGTATGAGAAGCCTGACTGGACTCTAAGGGATAACGCCTCTTTTTGTGGAGAGTGACATGTCTGACATGTAAGGAGACATATAGGCTATGCCATGCTCCTCTCGGAAATTTAATATGCAAGTTCAAGTTCTCTTCCTCTTTGAAGAGGCAGTTTGCATATATATTAACAGTCATTCAGTTTGTAACCCAGTAGACTCTAAATCCTTTTGGTCTGACATCCTCAAATAGTATGTTAAGACTGAAATCAGATGTGCAGTTTTGATGTAGTTTTTTTGAGCCAGTTCTAGGAATGAATCCAAAAAGAAGAGAAGTGTAAAGCAAACACTTCTAGTTTCTATCCAATTTAATGCTTGGGTCACACTGCATGAAAAACTAACACAAAAAAGGCATATGCTATTATAGTTTAAACACTCCTTAGCATTGTGTAGTGATATGAAATTTGTTAGATACAAAAGTGGCAGTAAAACATACAAATGTTAGATTATTTTTAACCCCTTTCTGACATTAGACATACTATCCCATCCATGGTACCTGGGCCTGTATAACCATGGACGGGATAGTACATCCCATGCGATTGGACACACTTACGGTGGTAGCGCGGCCGATCACGGCCAGATGTCAGCTGATTCTCACAGCTGACACCCGGCACTAAGTGCCAGGAGCAGTCACGGACCGCTCCCGGCACTTTAACCCATGGCACACTGCGATCAAACATGATCACAGAGTTCCGATGGCATAGGGAAGCATCGCGCAGGGAGGGGGCTCCCTGCAAGGTTCCCTGAGACCCTCAGAACGCAATGTGATCACGTTGTTCCGAGGGCCTCCTCCCTGCAGGCACCTGGATCCAAGATGGGCACGGGGTCCTTCCGGATCCTGCAGGAAGGTGGCTTGTCATTGCCTGCTTAGAGCAGGGCCGGCAAGCCTCCTGCACTGCCTGTCAGATTGCTGATCTGACACAGTGCTGTACAAAATGTCAGATCAGCGATCTGACACTATATAGTGACAATGTAAAAATGTAAAAAAAAAAATACTGTGTAAAAATATTTTTTTAAAATACCTAAATAAAGAAAATATTTCCTCAATAAACACATTATTATTATGTAAATAAAAAAATAAAATATTTAGTATCGCCACGTCCATAATGACCAGCCCTGTAAAACTGTCCCACTAGTTAACCCCTTTAATGAACCCCTAAAAAAACAAGGCAAAAAAAACAATGCTTTATCATTATATTGCCGAACAAAAAGTGGAATATAAATATATGGATATAAATAAACATGGTACCACTGAAAACGTCATCTTTTCCCGCAAAAAAACGAGCTGCCATACAGTGTCATCAGCGAAAACATAAAAAAAGTTATAGCTCTCAGAATAAAGCGAAGCAAAAATAATTATTTTTTATATAAAGTTTTTATTTTATAAAAGCTCCAAAGCATAAAAAAAATAAATGAGCTATCGCCATAATCGTACTGACCCAAAGAATAAAACTGCCTTATCAATTTTACCACATGCGGATCGGTATAAACGACCCGCCCAAAAGAAATTCATGAATTAGTGATTTTTGTTCATTTTGCCTCACAAAAATCAGAATAAAAAGCGATCAAAAAATGTCATGTGCCCGAAAATGATACCAATAAAACCGTCAACTCGTCCCGCAAAAAACAAGACCTCACATGACTCTGTGGGCCAAAATATGGAAAAATTATAGCTCTCAAAATGTGGTGATGCAAAAACTATTTTTTGCAAGAAAAAGCGTTTTTTAGTGTGTGACAGCTGCCAAACATAAAAACCCGCTATAAAAACATGCTATAAATAATAAATAAAATCCCACTTTATCACCCCCTTAGTTAGGGAAAAATAATAAAATAAACAAAATGTGTTTATTTCCATTTTCCCATTAGGGTTAGGGTTGGGATTAGGGTTAGGGGTGTGTTAGGGTTGGGATTAGGGTTAGGGGTGTGTTGGGGTTAAGGTTGGAGTTAGAATTGGGGGATTTCCACAGTTTAGGCTCATCAGGGGCTCTCCAAACATGACATGGCATCCGATCTCAATTCCAGCCAATTTTGGTTTGAAAAAGTCAAACAGCGCTCCTTCCCTTCCAAGCCCTGCCGTGCACCCAAACAGTGGTTTCCCCCACATATGTTGTATCGGCATACTCAGGAGAAATTGCACAACAACTTTATCTGTCAATTTTCTCCTTGTACTTTGTGAAAATAAAAAAATTGTTTGTAAAAGATCATTTTTGTGACTGAAAGTTAAATGTTCATTTTTTCCTTCCACATTCCAAAAATTCCTGTGAAGCACCTGAAGGGTTAATAAACTTATTGAATGTGGTTTTGAGTAACTTGAGGAGTGCAATTTTTAGAATGGTGTCATTTTTGGGTATTTTCTGCCATATAGACCCCTCAAAGTGACTTCAAATGTGAGGTGATCCCTAAAAAAATTGGTTTTGTAAATTTTGTTGTAAAAATGAGAAATAGCTCGTTAACTTTTAACCCTTATAACTTCCTAACAAAAAAAAATGTGGTTCCAAAATTGTGCTGCTGTAAAGTAGACATGTGGGAAATGTTATTTATTAACTGTTTTGTGTGACATATATTTCTGTTTTAAGGGCATAAAAATTCAAAGTTTGAAAACTGCAAAATTTTCAAAATTTTTGCCATATTTCCATTTTTTTTTATAAATAAACGCAAGTTATATCAAAGAAATTTTACCACTATCATGAAGTACAATATGTCACGAGAAAACATTCTCAGAATCGCCAAGATCCGTTGAAGCGTTCCAGAGTAAGAACCTCATAAAGGGACAGTGGTCAGAATTGTAAAAATTGGCCCGGTCATTAACGTGCAATCAACCCTCGGGGGTAAAGGTGACTCACATTTACTTTTGGTTGTGTGCCAGTTTGCTCCTTCATTTTTGAAACAAAACGATTCAGGCAAAAGTATTTTTAATTTGCAGCAAAAAAATTAGATTAGCCCCCTCAATAGACACTTTTCAAAAGTGTATAGAAAAGGGGTCATGAGCAGTGTCGTAACTTGAGTCCGATGGTTCCTGGTGCAAGATTTGTACTGGCCTCCCTCCTCCCGCATGGTAGTCAGATATATGGGTCCTTGTAGCATTCTAAATCCTAGGAGGACATATAAGTTGAACCTTCTCCCCCATTATGTAATAATGTCCCCTATTTTGGGCTCCATCCTAGTGTATATAGTATACGTCCTTCATCCTGGTATATATGTCCTTCATCCTGGCCCCATCCTGGTATGTATATACAGTACAGACCAAAAGTTTGGACACACCTTCTCATTCAATTATTTTTCTGTATTTTCATGACTATGAAAATTGTAGAATCACACTGAAGGCATCAAAACTATGAATTAAAACATGTGGAATTATACATTACACTTTACAAAAAAGTGTGAAACAACTGAAAATATGTCTTATAGTCTAGGTTCTTCAAAGTAGCCACCTTTTGCTTTGATTACTGCTTTGCACGCAGAAAAGGTGAACGGATGGACTCTACATGCCTGGTTCCCACTGTGAAGCATGGAGGAGGTAGTGTGATGATGTGGGGGTGCTTTGCTGGTGACACTGTTGGGGATTTATTCAAAATTGAAGGCATACTGAACCAGCATGGCTACCACAGCATCTTGCAGCAGCATGCTATTCCATCCGGTTTGCGTTTAGTTGGACCATCATTTATTTTTCAACAGGACAATGACTCCAAACACACCTCCAGGCTGTGTAAGGGCTATTTGACCAAGAAGGAGAGTGTTGGGGTGCTACGCCAGATGACCTGGCCTCCACAGTCACCAGACCTGAACCCAATCGAGATGGTTTGGGGTGAGCTGGACCGCTCACCGCTTCAATTTTGAATAAATCCCCAACAGTGTCACCAGCAAAGCACCCCCACACATCACACTACCTCCTCCATGCTTCACGGAGGGAACCAGGCATGTAGAGTCCATCCATTCACCTTTTCTGAGTGCAAAGCAGTAATCAAAGCAAAAGGTGGCTACTTTGAAGAACCTAGAATATAAGACATATTTTCAGTTGTTTCACACTTTTTTGTAAAGTGTAATGTATAATTCCACATGTGTTAATTCATAGTTTTGATGCCTTCAGTGTGATTCTACAATTTTCATAGTCATGAAAATACAGAAAAATCTTTGAATGAGAAGGTGTGTCCAAACTTTTGGTCTGTACTGTATGTCCTCCATCCCTTTCATGGCCCCATCCTGGTATATACAGTATAGTGGTGAAAATAAGCATTTGATACTTATCCAATTTTGAAAGTTTTCCCACCTACAAAGAATTGAGAGGTCTGTAAATTTTTGTCGTAGGTACACTTCAACTGCAAGAGGCAGAATGTTAAAAAAATCCACAAAATCACATTCTTTTATTTTTACATAATTAATTTGCATTTTATTGCATGAAATAAGTATTTGATACAATAGAAAAGCAGCACTTAATTTTTGGTGCAGAAACCTTTGCAATTACAGAGGTCAGACATTTCCTGTAGTTCTTAACCAAGTTTGCACACACTGCAGCAGGGATTTTTGCCCACTCCTCCATACAGATCTTCTCCAGATGTTTCAGGTTTTGAGGCTGTTGCTGGGCAACATTGAGTTTCAGCTTACCCCAAGGATTTTCTATTGTGTTAATTAATGTCTGGAGACTGGTTACCCCACTCCAAGACCTTAAAATGCTTGCTGGAAGACCCAGCCACGACCCATCTTCAGTGTTCTTACTGAGGGAAGGAGGTTGTTGGCAAAAATCTTGCGATACGTGACTCCAACTATCTTCCCTTCAATACGGTACAGTTGTCCTGTCCCCTTTGCAGAAAAGCACCCGCAAAGTACCGTATTTTGCGGACTATAAAATTTTGGGGGAAAATGGGGGTGCGTCTTATAGTCGCAACATACCTAAAAATCCGGTGGCGGCGGCGGTCCCAATTCATCCTCCCTGTGCGGTGGTGGTGTCGGGGCAGCAAGCGGGCCTCTGTGCAGCGTTGGGGGCTCCGCCGGCGTTTAGTCCCTGCCGGAAAGCCCCCCGCAGCTTCGACACGGTGCCGTCCGGAAAGAAGTCCTCCGGAAAGATGGCCGCCGTTTGCTGAAGTTCAAATCTCGCCAACGAGATCTCTTGGATACGGAAAATCTGCAAGTGAAAAATCATTTGCGTCTTTATTGTGATTCTGCTGTGGAAATGCACTAAGAACACGTAATCCACACATGACTGTATCAATGAAAGTTTGTCAAAGCCTAAATACCAGGAAGTATCAAAAACAACGCAGCTTTATTTAAAATATGGTATACCAAAATAGAAAAAAAAAAAGAAAGAAAAAAGCAATAAAAAAAACGCACTCAAAACGTAATAAAAAAAAATACATGTAACCTATAATAGGGGCATAAATACTGCATAAAATCTGCTACATTAAATACTCACCATGAGAGTGTAGCCTTTACCGTTCTTCAGTTGTCTGCATGTTAGAAGTGTCCCTGGGTCTAGAAGGTTGGCTAGACTTGTCAATGTTTGGTCCAGAAGTTGTAAGTTTACTGTAAACCAAGATGAGTATTTTTTTAAAATGTTGCATGGAATTTCTATGTTGTAAAAAACTATGAAAACTTGCCTTAATTCCAGAATGAAATAGACAACAAGATTGGCTGTATATCATAGATGGTTCATTATTTACATGATTAAACATATTTTGATTTATTTTGATTGAGAGGAGGATCTCTTGCCATCAGCAGCAGAATGAAGTCACTTGTTTAACTTTTCCTATGCCAGTTATGTTCTTGAATATTTTAATATTTGAATAAGCAATTTTCTGTTGCTTATATAGCACCAACATAGATAGCAGCACTGTACACGGATTGTTATCACTCACATCATGTATTTCCCTTATTCTTTGTAAAGCTGTACATCCTTTTCTCTCCAGGATGTGTAGTACATGATATTTCCCCCAGTAAATGATGTGCTCTGCATCTAGAATGTACTGTCTTCTATTAATGACATCATCACATCCAACATGAAAGTGAAGTCATGTTTTGTGTTAGTTTTTTGCTTTCATTCTGAAAAGTAACAAACAAGACGAGAAGTTTGAAGCCCCGTTCAGCAGCAAACTGGTTAAAGGTTTTAGCGTGCAGACTGGCCAGCAGGAGTTGGCGGTATATAGCAAGGGGGACGCCAGCCTGTCTCCAAACTTTTTAGCCCTCCCCAAGTGCAGAGATGAAGGAAGAGCCCACTATAAATCACTGGAGATTAGAGACCCTGTTCTTGCCGACTCTGCAGGGTTGCACTGCTTAATGTCAAAGCCTCACGTATTACTTTAGCAGCTCTCCTTTTCTTTATTAAATCCACTTTGAAATAAAAAATGATGATATTTCCAGTAAGGGAGAGAATGCCTAAAAGGATTTGCAAACTATCTGTTATGTTACATTACAGGGACTAATAACTGGCGAGGGAGCCGGCTGAAATTTTTGTATCACTCGGTAAACAAGCAGGCAGGATGTGTAAAAGGTTTCCCCAATTGTGGATCTGTTTTTTAGGAGATGACGTACACTGTCAGTGATCAGGGTGGATACACCGTACAGTTAGGATAAATTATATTTGAGAACACATCTCATGTCCGCGTGTACACTAGACACATCAGGTCTGTTACTCAGCAGCTATTTTGCTGATGGAAATTCCGAGACTTTGTAGTCCATTTCTTTATTTCTGTTGCGAAAACCTATTCCACAGTGGTACTGAGATTGTTCTACTTCACATAAGTCCCTGTCCCCAATAGGGCTAGCAATCTTATTTCCCTGTCTCTCACAAACTGGGGACAATTTCATAAGTTGTCAATTAACATATCAGTATTTTTATTGATATGTGGGAGGAACCCAGAGTACCAGGAGGAACACCACAAAAACATAAGAAGATCATGGAACCCTAGATGATGCTCATCGTCAGATGCAAACTCAAAAACTTAGTTCTGCAAGACAACAATACTACTAAGCCACCAAGCTACTGCAAAGTCTTTTCCCACAAGTCAGTAATTGACATCCGTGTGTTGTCTGATTGTTCTCCATTGACTGCACATTGACCCACATTTGCAAAGAAAATGGCACAATTTTTGCCTGTCTTAAGTGTTTTTATTTCATCTTTACCACTCCGTATTTATCAATTGTTGCACTCTAATGATAAATTTGGTGTAAATTGCAAAAGTGAAGATTGTCTATTTTTTTGTTATGGTAATACACTCCCCAATGTTAGAAAAGAACAAGAGACAAATGTGTCAACTATTAGATGATTATCTATAATTATGTACCAAATTGCAAGCTTGAAAAAGGTTCAGTTGAACCAAAATATTGCCATGCCATATGGGCTGAATAAAGTCCACACTCTTTTTGGTAAATATTGAAGTATTGCCTGCTTTTTCTTTATATATTTTTTTGCAAAAAATCTGATATTTTGCCGGGAAGGCCTTGCATCCGCTATACCAGGGGTCCCCAACCACCGGTCCGCGGCCCATTACCGGGCCGTAGCAGTTCTGTTGCCGGGCCGCGGAGCCACGGCACAGAACGCTGTACACACTTGGAGCCGGCGGCTGCAGCACTGTAGTGACAGCTGCAGACGCCGACTTCAAGAAGACATCCATACTTACCTACCGTCGCTGCAGGTCCCTGCGTCCCTGTCGGCAGCGGCAGCTTCCTCCTGTGCGCAGCGGTGATGTAATACCGCTCATTAAGGTAATGAATATGGACGTGACGCCACTCCCATAGGCGTGGCGTCCATATTCATGCCCTTAATGAGCGGTATTACGTCACCGCTGCGCACAGGGAGAAGCGGCCAACAGGGACGCAGGGACCTGCAGCGACGGAGCGAGGAGGGTAAGTATGATGGGAGGGTGGAGCGGAGCCATGTATACAGGGGGGGAGGACGGGGGAGCCATGTATACAGGGGGGAGGACGGGGGAGCGGAGCCATGTATACAGGATGGGAGGGTGGAGCGGAGCCATATATACAGGATGGAGGGGGAGCGGAGCCATATATACAGGGGGGGAGGACGGGGGAGCAGAGCCTTGTATACAGGATGGGAGGGTGGAGCGGAGCCATATATACAGGATGGGAGGGGGAGCGGAGCCATGTATACAGGATGGGAGGGTGGGAGCAGAGCCATGTATACAGGATGGGAGGATGGGAGCGGAGCCATGTATACAGGATGGGAGGGGGAGCAGAGCCATGTATACAGGATGGGAGGGTGGGAGCGGAGCCATGTATACAGGATGGAAGGGGAGTGGAGCCATGTATACAGGATGGGAGCGGAGCCATGCATACAGGATGGGAGGGGAGCGGAGCCATATATACAGGATGGGAAGGTGGAGTGGAGCCATGTATACAGGATGGGAGGGGGAGCGGAGCCATATATACAGGATGGGAGGGGGAGCGGAGCCATGTATACAGGATGGGAGGGTGGAGTGGAGCCATGTATACAGGATGGGAGGGTGGGAGCGGAGCCATGTATATAGGATGGGAGGGTGGGAGTGGAGCCATGTATATAGGATGGGAGGATGGGAGTGGAGCCATGTATACTGGATGGGAGGGTGGGAGTGAAGCCATGTATATAGGATAGGAGAATGGGAGCGGAGCCATGTATACAGGATGGGAGGGGGAGCGGAGCCATGTATACAGGATGGGAGGTTGGGAGCGGAGCCATGTATACAGGATGGGAGGGTGGGAGTGGAGCCATGTATATAGGATGGGAGGATGGGAGCAGAGCCATGTATACAGGATGGGAGGTTGGGAGCGGAGCCATGTATACAGGATGGGAGGGTGGGAGCGGAGCCATATAAACAAGGGTGGGAGCGGAGCCATGCATACAAGGGTGGGAGCGGAGCCATATAAACAAGGGTGGGAGCGGAGCCATGCATACAAGGGTGGGAGCGGAGCCATATAAACAAGGGTGGGAGCGGAGCCATGCATACAAGGGTGGGAGCGGAGCCATATAAACAAGGGTGGGAGCAGAGCAATGTATACAGGATGGGAGGTTGGGAGCGGAGCCATGTATACAGGATGGGAGGGTGGGAGCGGAGCCATATAAACAAGGGTGGGAGCAGAGCCACGCATACAAGGGTGGGAGCGGAGCCTTGTATACAAGGGAGTCACATTCACATTATAAATGTTATAATTAAATGATGAGTATGCACTACTACTAAACTACAACCCCGTCCATAGCCCCGCCCCTTATGACCAAAGCCCCACCCCTGCCACACCTCCATCCCCGCCCTGCCGGGCCATGGAAGAATGGTCTTTCTTGAAGCCGGTCCCTGGTGCAAAAAAGGTTGGGGACCACTGCGCTATACAAGCTATACTGTGGTGTTCCAAGTTTTTCAAAATATTTATACAGTACAGACCAAAAGTTTGGACACACCTCATTTAAAGATTTTTTTTGTATTTTCATGACTGAAAATTGTACATTCACACTGAAGGCATCAAAACTATGAATTAACACATGTGGAATTATAGACTTAACAAAAAAGTGTGTAACTGAAATTATGTCTTATATTCTAGGTTCTTCAAATTAGACACCTTTTGCTTTGATGACTGCTTTGCACACTCTTGGCATTCTCTTGATGAGCTTCAAGAGGTAGAGGTAGGTTGGAAATGGTCTTCCAACAATCTTGAAGGAGTTCCCAGAGATGCTTACCACTTGTTGGCCCTTTTGCCTTCACTCTGCGATCCAGCTCACCCCAAACGATCTCTATTGGGTTCAGGTCTGGTGACTGTGGAGGTCAGGTCATCTGGCGTAGCACCCCATCACTCTCCTTCTTGGTCAAATAGCCCTTACACAGCCTGGAGGTGTGTTTGGGGTCATTGTCCTGTTGAAAAATAAATGATGGTCCAACTGAACGCAAACCGGATGGAATAGCATGCCGCTGCAAGATGCTGTGGTAGCCATGCTGGTTCAGTATGCCTTAAATTTTTAATAAATCCCCAATAGTGTCACCAGCAAACCACTCCGACACCATCACACCTCCTCCTCCATGCTTCACGGTGGGAACCAGGCATGTAGAGTCCATCCGTTCACCTTTTCTGTGTCGCATAAAGACACAGTGGTTGGAACCAAAGATCTCAAATTTGGACTCATCAGACCAAAGCACAGATTTCCACTGGTCTAATGTCCATTCCTTGTGTTCTTTAGCCCAAACAAGTTTCTTCTGCTTGTTGCCTGTCCTTAGCAGTGGTTTCCTAGCAGCTATTTTACCATGAAGGCCTGCTGCACAAAGTCTCCTCTTAACAGTTGTTGTAGAGATGTGTCTGCTGCAAGAACTCTGTGTGGCATTGACCTGGTCTCTAATCTGAGCTGCTGTAAACCTGCAACTTATCCTCAGAAGCAGAGGTGACTCTTGGTCTTCCTTTCTTGGGGCGGTCCTCATGTGAGCCAGTTTCAAGTAGCCAACCTTCTAGACGCAGGGAAACTTCTAACATGCAGACAACTGCACTTGGGGACACTTTCAAAGTTTTCCCAATTTTTCGGACTGACTGACCTTCATTTCTTAAAGTAATGATGGCCACTCGTATTTCTTTACTTAGCTGCTTTTTTCTTGCCATAATACAAATTTTAACAGTCTATTCAGTCGGACTATCATCTGTGTATCCACCAGACTTCTGCACAACACAACTGATGGTCCCAACCCCATTTATAAGGCCAGGAAATCCCACTTATTAAACCTGACAGGGCACACCTGTGAAGTGAAAACCATTCCCGGTGACTATCTCTTGAAGCTCATCAAGAGAATGCCAGGAGTGTGCAAAGCAGTCATCAAAGCAAAAGGTGGCTACTTTGAAGAACCTAGAATATAAGACATAATTTCAGTTGTTACACACTTTTTTGTTAAGTATATAATTCCACATGTGTTAATTCATAGTTTTGATGCCTTCAGTGTGAATGTACAATTTTCATAGTCATGAAAATATTGAAAAATCTTTAAATGAGGTGTGTCCTAACTTTTGGTCTGTACAGTATATATATATTCCACACCTTTTTAAGATGGCCACAACCTTTCAATAATATGCAACTTTTAAATAGACCTGCATTCAGAAATTTGTTCTACGTCATGCCAAATGGTTAACGACACCACCTTTTCTAATTAATTTTACCTTCAATTTTTTAGCATAGATGCTAAAAAACAATATATTAAAATATGGATAATGTTGATAAATTCGGCATAAGCCTTTATGACATGGAAATGTCCTTAACTTTTGTGTGCAAATGCATTTATAATTAGGAAATTGCTTAAAATTTTGGGTGCAAATGATGATACTTATCTCACAGTTAATAATATCTATTTTTTTCATAGTCTTTTGTTTTCTTTTGCGTCTTGTCATATTGTGGTCTGTTTTTAAGACAGAACTTGTCCATTCAGATAATAGTAAAAAAAAATCAGACAGCACACGGATGGCATTTTTCACTACCCAATGACAAAGAGAGACTTGCGAAGCCTCCATCCATTTTATTTGCATATGAGAAAAAATGGATTACAATCGGATGCTAAAAAACGGACTCTTGGATCATAGTGGATGAAAAACAGACCATCACACAGATGAAACAAGTCCTTTTGGGCAGGTTTCCTTGTTATAGCAAGTGAAGAATAGATAACATTTTTGCACAACATATAGTTTTGTATGTTTTGGAAATTGAAAACGACTGAAAATCTGAATAATTTTAGGAGTCACAATTATGACATAACTTTCATCATCTGGCGTATGTCCTTCATTCAAATGAACATTTCATTACATCCTAATTGTTTTTTTTTGTGATAGAATGTTGGACTCCAGCTATCCATATTTAGAGGAACCCCAAAACTGCTTAACACTTTAGATGCAATGACCAATACGGATTGAGGCATCTAAGGAGTATAAACAAGGGGAGACTTTCTCCAGGGCAATTTTAAGCTAGTGACTGCTAGGTGTCTGTTCATTTTACATGCACAGATAATAATATGTTACAATATACAGATGTGTCATTACATTTTAAAAGCAGTTCAAATTCATTTCTAAAAAGTCAAAGCCTTCATTGTGTGTACGTCAACATGTTTTCCCATAAAGTAGCATGACTTTACTTAGCTTCATGATTTTGTAATTTTACATTGTATATTGTTATTAATTTTTCAACATCCTTGATTCTGTTGTGCCGTACAAGTGAAGAGTGTTCACATATGTGTGTATATACATATATATATAAATTACAACTAACAAACAGTGATACAGTTATACAGAGGGGGAGAGAAATCCTGCCCTAACGGATCTGCGTGGAGGACTATGTAATTTCTGTGTACTAAGGTACAGCAATGTACAGCAATGTAATTATACTTTATTTCCTTGGCGGTACTTAACAATGGCGTTGTTAGATGTATGCGTTAGCCATTCTTTCTTGTTAATTTTTGCATAGTTTGTGAGAATCCTACAATAAAACAACAAAAAAGTCAAAGCTCACTATTAGGACCACAGATATTTCAGTTGTATTACATAAGTAAAATAATTATCTAATTTTTCTCTACCCCAAATGAATGGCTATAAAAAAAAAAGAAACATTGCGAAATGAAGAAATAAAAAAGTTATGTCTGCCGTAAAGAAGTGAGATGAAAACAAAATGTTTCTCTGATGCTTTAGGTCAAGATTGTCCGAGTTGTAAAGGGGTTAAACCTGGTGTAATGCCTTATTCTGCTTCTGGAGCTTGGGCTTTATTTTATGATGTCTTGTCCACTCTCTCATGTAACCTGACCTAGCCTTAATGGCAATAATAACTTTTGTACCTGCGTCTTGTAGCAGAGTTGAAAATGATGGACTGTTGGATCTGAAGATGCCATGTCTTAAAAGATAAACAAAATTACTGCCAGGTAAAGCGGTAAAACATGAGAATGTAAATTATGCTTACATGGCTTTCATGTATACACATCGACAAGTGATTCCTAAACATAAATTTCACAACATGGTCTTTGTGTCCATGGTATTACATTGTGCTTGTGTTATATGTTTAGGAGGGTATTAGACTTGGTAGCATTTCACGTCATGCCACCCAGTAGCAGCCTGGCACACAATAAACACAAAACAATCAATATGTTTTATTCCATCGCCGACAATTTCATGTAGTGTGTTTTGTATCAGTTCTGTCAAGATCTGTAGTATCTTTATCACAAGTAATGCATTACATCTACCTGCATCTTGGGGCATCTGTTTCCTGCTAAGCTGGAGACTTTTGGCCTAAACTTTTGTTGTGGATTTATCTCTCTTTCGATTCCATTCATGTTTAAACAATTTGATCTCTGTCAAATTATGGAGCCTTCCTGCTGCTTGATGTTACGGGCAAGGATAAAACGGTCTCTGGCACTAAATATTAATACAAATTGTTGACTTTAGTTCCTTCTGGTTTCTTTTTTCTTATTATTTCGGTAACTAATTCAAATAACGTATAATAACATTGTCATATACAATCAAAACAATATGGCTCGTCCCACAATTCCCCCCAGACCCAAAGAGAAGGGAAAAAAAGGCTTTTCACTGATCCGTAGACATAAATAAATATGTGGTGGCATTTATAATGTATGATTTGCAGGTCTGTATTTATATAGCGGTGACACTGGCTATTTGCACACGTGGCCTTAATAGATGTAGAAGACAATGTAATGTATCTCGGAGATAACTGCTAATGTGTTTGAATTATCTGCATAATATATCTTCCAACGGATGTGCACTATTACACAAGTTTCCTATAGTATTTAGGAGGAAGAATTCAACAGTCTTTTCACTAAAATGTGTGCTTGCAATGGTGCTATCTGCTTACATCTGTACCTTAACTGATTAATAACCTTTGTATTGTAATTATCTGCATTTTCAGTTAAAATGTTGAGCAATATACAGAGCCATGAAACAATATTGCTTATTTTTTATATTTATTCCTGGCAAATATTTTGTCCTGGAAAAGCAAAAAAATAAAGCAAAATTAGGAACATTACATTGCACAGTAATTTTGAACAATTTTTTTAAACAGGTTTTTAATCAGATTTATTTTACTGGAAAATGATTTATCTTACTCATATGAAAAAAATTGAACTGATCTACTACAGCGCACACCTATGAATTGTCCCCAAGAAGCATTGATTTAGAAGGGAATAGCTCAATACATATGGCACCCAATGGAGATTGTATGGCTCTGTACTAAGGTGCTATATAGGTTTCATACACTTCCATACTGGCTTCATGGATACAAATCAGCCATTAAAGGAAAAATGTATCTGTTACAGCAATAGTGAAATTTCTATTTTACTGTTTTGCATTTATTTAAATCTAGTCCGAAACCCAAAAATCATACTTTACCATTTACCTGTACACATCGGCAGAATACAATCCTTATGTGTTGTCAATGCATCAGTGTTGGATTTCTAAAAAAAAGGGTACATTGGGAATTTCTAGTTATTTAATGACGTTATATTATCCTAAAACTGCTTCTAAAGGAGAGCTCCCCTTACAAACAGTTTTGACTCTGTACGTATTCGGAATGTCAATGCCAGCTTTAGTCCTGAATTCGGTGTATCATAAAGTCTAGATAAGTGTTAGGAATTTACATATACCTAGAACCAATCCAGCATAGCCATCTAAGAGGTTGTTTGCAAAGTACCCGGCATATACCCCAAACATATCCTTGGGTATCCATTTATCTAAGGCTACTTTCACACTTCAGGCTTTTTGTGTCAGGCGCGATCCATCCTATGCCTGACAGGACGGATCCGGCGCTTATTTAAAAAAACTGATGCAACTGATCAGTTTTCTTGCTGGATCCGTCCTGACCTTTTCAACCCGGAAAGAGAAAATTTTCCATGTTGAAAATGCAGGCTTCAATGTCCGGACCGAGTAGAGAGAGAGAGAGACCTTGGATTCCGGATCAGTTTTCTGACGGATTTGTCAAAATACTCGTCCGGCTCCATAGGTTTGCATTGTTTCCGGCCGCCTGAAGTGCCGATTCAGGCACTATCAGGCGGCTCCGGGAAAAAAAAAAACGTTGCAGCAAGCGTCTTGTCCGGCCGCCGGAATGTACATTTCCGACGGATCCGGCCAAAAACGGATGCAACGCTGTGACATCAGGCGCGATCCGGCGCTAATGTAAGTCAATGGTAAAAAACCGCATCCGGTACCGGATGCGTTTTTTTAAAAACACGCCGGATCGCGCCTGATACAAAAAGCCTGAAGTGTGAAAGTAGCCTAATAGAGACCAAAAGAGTATACTGTTATTTATAGTTTGGAATAGAAAGAATACTTTTTGTCTATGTTAATCTATGGGCAATATATCCTTCTGTGTCCAGTGGAATATGTATTGAATCATTGGAGGTATCCGTAGGGAGATCTTCCCGATGTATACCTCCGACATAGGCTCTAAATGTGATGTTAAAAGAGTCTTGTTTGTACAATATGTACCATACTTTGGTATTATTTATTTCTAGAGGGACACACACACACTAATTATCAGTTAATTATTGTTCAAGGCTCCTAGTATAAAGCCATTGAGTGGATTTTGTACAGAAACCTATTACTGATCTTAAACAAAGTGTTGCTCATTAGAGCAAAGGCCAACATGGCCGCTCTGTCCTTGTTAAAAAATAATTTCTTACACTTGTCACCTTTAGATCAACATTTTGAAGTAGGACATTTGGTACTTTGGCTATTAAGGGGGAATTTATCACCAGATTTATTCTTCTCTTCACGGCCGCAAAAAATAGGGACAAAGATTCCAGCGATCTGTCACTTTCTGCGCACCTTGCTGTAGTTTTAATATCACTTTTTTCTTATATGCTAGGATTCACAATATTAAGCTCTATATACACCCACACCTTTGATTAATAGCTTTTTGCCTTCACAGTCAAAGGTGGGGAACTGGGGATGACCACACATACTTATCAAGGACAGTAGGAGCTCATCACAGAGAGCACTAGCAGAGCTGCAGCACGAAAAAGTGTTTGATCAGAAGTGCAGCAAGCAGCCCAGTAAAGTGGCATGGTGCTGAAATTAGGGTCTCTGCCCCTAATTTATGCTTTTCTGAGATGAGGCAGCATAAACCTGGTGGCAACTTTGTTTCAAGTTCATAGTGGTACATTTTGCACTGCCTCTGTGTTTTCTCATCTTCATGAAACAAATTATTTTTTAATTCTTTTAATATAATACTTTATTGTCTTGGCTTATAATATTGCCAGTAGCTAATTGTGTTTTTCAGAGGAATCCTTCATAATTCATGTGTCAATTAACAAAAAACATTCATTTAGAGTTGTGGGTCATTTAGCTGCTCTCGTACAGCTTAAATTGTTGAGCTGTTCAGTTTGCTTTACTAAAGAAACATTTGAAGCACGACTGGTAAAATCCTGAGCGTTGTGATAAGTAGCGCTGGAAAATGTTTCACATACTTAAAATCGAGTTACTTTCAGGCATGTCTGCTTTTTTAAGAGAAGCAAATCAACATTGAACAATTTACAATAAAAGGACACAACTGTAATTTTAACTACAGTCATGTTTAATATAATGTGCAGAAGTTAATTTTTATGATTGCTATTGGATTGTCCAACCTTTCATAAAACAGTATATGTAGCTGAAAAATTTGGGAAGCAGGAACGTAAACTGCTTATGAGTTTCCCTACAAGGTATAGTAATGTTACTAGAGATGTAACTTTCAAGGTTCGGTTTAGCGAATGTCCAGATGTTTGCCGTACATAATAGCCAAATGGTTTGTCGAACATACCTGAACTGCATTGAATTCAATGGAAGGCAAAACCTAACACATAGATAACACATTAAGGAGGTCCAAAAAGCTTCCCAAACATCTCAAATTAGGGGCAGACACCAGGAAAAGTGGCATCAATTGACCTACAGTAGAAATTTGATAATGGCACAGCAGCAGTCAGACATAAGCCATGCATGACGTATCAGTCTGGGCCAGCATTTATAGATTTTAATTTAAGTTTCAATTAAGATGAGATGGGTGAGGAACCGGTGTAAGCCTTCTTTGCTGGGAGCCCCGATACCTCATGCAACAACTCAAACTGAATTTTTGCTCAGCCACTACTGTTGGTAGAAAAAAATAAGGATAGTAACACAGGTAGTTGACTGATGATCAATTCACCCACATTATAAATTTTAGAATGGCACGACAGCTGTCAGCCATGGACCATGCATGAGGTATCAGAGTCTGGGTCAGGATTTGCATCTTTGAATTTAAGTAAAAATTAAGAAGAGGTGGGTGAGGGACCGGTTTAAGCCTGCTGTGCTGGGAGCCATGAAACCTCATGCAACAGCTCAAACTGCTTTTCTGCGCAACCACACTCAGGTGGCACAAATATCAGCTTGGTAGACCACTAATGTTAGAAAAATGTAAGGATAGTAACACAGGTAATTTACTAGCCCTACTGCTACAGGCAACACACATGAAAAAGACCCAACTTGAAGTGTAAACATTTAAAAAAAATTATTGCCACACATTACTAAAGTGGCATCAATTTCCCCAGAGTACAGTTAGTATAATGGGCCTCTGACACCCCTTCCACTACAGGCAACACACCACATGGAGACCCAACTTGGAGTCTCATTTCCAAAAATATTGCCACACACCACTAAAGCGGCATCAATTTCCTCAGAGTAGAAATAGTATAATTGGCCTCTGACACCCCTTCCACTACACTACAGGCAACACACCAGATGGAGACCCAATTTGGAGTTTCCACAGTTCTAAAATTATTGTCACACACCACTAAAGTGCCATCAATTTCCCCAGAGTAGAGTAGTAAAATGGGCCTCTGACACCCCTTCCACCACAGGCAGCACACCAGATGGAGACCCAATTTGGAGTCTCCACATTTCCCAAAAATATTTTCACACACCACTAAAATGGCATAAAATTCCCTAGACTAGAAATAGTATAATGAGACTCTGACACACTTTCCACTACAAGCAACCCACCAGATGGAGACCCAACTTGGAGTCTCCACATTTCAAAAAATTGCTTGTAACATCAGCAGCAGTAGCAACAGCAGACATAGATGCCGCAACAAAGGTGCAATGCATCACACTAAAAATGACACCATCGCCTAGTCTGCCGAGTCTACGACTGGGGTGCAAAATTCATTGGAGGTCTATGACTTGTTCATCTTGATGAAAGTTAGGCAATTTACACTTCCAGGGGACAGATGATTGCGCTTAGCAATCAGGACACCACCAGCAGCGTTGAAGACACGTTCTGAGAGAACGCTGGCTAGCGGGCATGACAAAACCTCCAAGGCGTGCAGGCAAGCTCAGGCCAGTCTTCCATTTTTGAACACCAAAATGCAAAAGTGCCCAAATTACCACTGATTGCATTGATATTGAGCTTGAGATACTCCTGCACCATCCGCTCCAGTAGTTCACAACGTGTCAAATTTGTACTGCTGTGTTGCACGAGCTGGTCTAAAAAAAAACAGATCTACCGTGGATCTAACATAGTGGCAACCTAGTAGTTAGCACAATTTCTAATCCTAAGAATTCGGGCATCATGTTGCAGATAGTGCAGCAAGAAGGCGCTCATGTGTCATGCACTTTTATGAGGTCCAAGTCCATGGTTCATTGGTGGCAGGGTAACACTCAAGCTTACTTCCTCCATCCCTTCCCGCCAACCACGGACAACAGAGATGGGATCATTATCCTCTTCATCTCCTGACTTGCATGCCCATCACCTCATTCCTCTGCACCATGTGTATTCCCCTCCCACCACAACCTCACTTTTTCCCACTCATGTTGGATGTACCCTTCCCCTCTTAACCAGCTGTTTCACAACCCTAGGCACAGACCTGTCACTCACCTGTCACTAAATTATCAATCTATTTATTTACCAAGATAGTGTGCCCGCACAACAGTAGTAGCCCAAACGATTTTGTTTAGGAAATGGGGTTCTGGTGCCTGCACAACAATGTTAGCCTAAACAATTTTGATTAGTATATGTGGACTCCTGCCCGCACCCCAATATCAGCCCAAACAATTTTGATTAGGAAATAAGTCCTAGTGACTGCACCCCAATATTAGCCCTAACAATTTTGATTAGGAAATTGGGCCTCCTGCCTGCACCCCAATATTAGCAAATGTGACCTCCTGAGTTCTGACTGCAACACATTATTAGCCCAAATGATTTTGATTAGGAGATTGGGCCTGGTGCCTGCACCCCAATATTAGCCAAAATTATTTTGATTAGTAAATGTGACCTCCTGAGTCCTGACTGCAACAGAATATTAGCCCAAACTATTTGGATTAGGAAATGTGGACTCTTGCCTTCACAATACTCGTTAGATGCTGGAAGGTTGATTTCACACATGACAGGATCCTATCAAACTATATGACAACTTGCAGCAGGAGCAACCTCTATGTGCTGTTACACTGACAAAATGATGCCAGCAAAGCAACATGTCTGCTTTTTATATGGAGAGGGACATGTGACTTTGGCAGCCAATGATGACATATGCCCTTGTTTCTGGACGCTGATTGGCTGCAGGAATGTACACACATTAACTTAATGAAAAAAAAAAAAATTACACTCCTCCAATCCTCTGACCTATACACAATTCCTCCACTCTTAAAACACGTCCCCCCCGCTCATCATACAGCAACATTATCCTAGCCAAAGTTCTGACAAAAGTATTAGTAGAAACGCAATCATTTACGGAAATGTGATTGAATTTTGCCAACTTTGGGGGAAAATGTTTAGGAATCCGAACACGAATCTGAATGTGCCGTGTTTGTGCCAAATTTGAGATTGGTGAACGTTTTCCAACAAGTTCGCTCATCTTTAAATGTTACTACTCTTGTTCTGCTAATCCAAGGCAGCTTCCATAATTATACAATACTGCAATACAATAAGGCAGGAGGTTTCATAAAACTTAAAATAGCAACGTGGCCAAAGATTTGCTGTAGTGGCAATGGGATTTCATCCATAATAGCAAGGAGGCCAATAAGAGCCAGCAGGAACCAAATGCCACTGGCATAATGGGTATTTTAATTGGTGAGTATTGTGACTTTATTATTTGCAGTATTATTGGGCTGTCTAAGGCTAGAGATGGGCGGATTGATTCATGGGACTCTGGTTTATCGGTCAGGTCAGTAATCTCTGGCCACTGAACTGGAGGCTCTTGAATCTCTTACCTTCTGGAATTCCCAGCTCAGCTTTTGGAACTTTTGTTTCCGTTTTCCAGAACACTATGTGATATAATATGAATAGTGTCATTCAAAAGTATAGCTCTTCCCACAAAAAAACAGGCCCCCATATGTCTATGTGGACAGAAAAATAAAAGCGTTATGACTCTGGGAAGAAGGGGAGGAAAATAATGAAAACGCAAATATGGAAATTGACCCTGTCGTGAAGGGATTAAAAATACATATGTAACAAAAATGTGATTTAAACAATAGGTCATTTTCTGATTATAGTCTCCCTTTAACAAAGATAGTACTTTACAAAAGTTTTTGTTAGAGTCCACGCTGAAGCAAATTTATGCTATTAGTCATAGACAATTCCTTTTGTGCTCCCTTTATTCAGGAGCACACCGCTCCTCGGTCTATTGGCTTCCTGATTGCTGGGAGGTGTGTGCTGCAGATTATTGACAGCTCAGACCAGTGGCATTGTTGCACTACTGGTTTGATCTGTGTTATCTACAATACTGGGAATGGAGACAACTTTGTCTCTGCAGCATTCGAGAAACGCATGAGGGACTGAAGCTAGTCATATCCAGCAATCCGGCAATCTTCAGAATGTGCTTGCAAACTACATACCAAAGAGCTTGCAAGTGCTATCTCTTATCCTAGAGAGACCAATCTAAGCTGGCCGATAACCTCAGCGGCGAGCACAAAATTATACATCCATCCAGTTTTGTGAAATAAAAGGAATTTTAAAAATAGGTAAATTACAAAGTTCTTGTTGTTACAAACACTTTGTAATTGTAACCATTAATGAGCATCAGACAACCTCTTTACCCCCTTGTCCCTACAACTACATTTTCACCCTGTTCTGCAGAATTGTTTGGCATATGTGTCATTTTGTTGAAAAGCTGAGACTACTGTAATTAATTCCAAATTGTAATTCAACAAAACACAAGTGACGCACAGTGATAGAGGATTTATTCAAAGGAAAATGATTAAAAATGATGTCTTGCAGAAAATGTGTTTAGCGGTCTGTGGTTGGTATTTTAGAGTTTTTTTGGAAAGCTTCCTTGTTTGGTAAAAATAACCAAACATGTTATAACTGAGAATGGCCTTGAAGTTAAAAGTCACCGCTCCTTACTGGGTGACTCATTTGCAGAGTTTTAGAAGGAGTGGGATGGTAGTGTAAGGTTTTTCTCAACCCGAAACTTATTATGTGTGTGGTCCTAAATTATCTGCAAGTTGTCTGAATGAAAAAAAAACCACTATATTCAGTACTCTTGGCAGAGCTATTAGCTCAAGAAAGAATTAGCAGATACTGGCTTATATAAATACATCTTCCCTATTTTTTCCAATAAAGATCACATTATATTGCGTATCTCAGTTTCTCAAATTGTTTCATGCAGTTGTAGAACATTGCATTCATGCTGGTAGCTTCGGGCCATCTAATGTTTGTAAAGCAGGTATATC
Source organism: Oophaga sylvatica (assembly GCA_033576555.1). Lineage (NCBI taxonomy): Eukaryota > Metazoa > Chordata > Amphibia > Anura > Dendrobatidae > Oophaga > Oophaga sylvatica. The sequence goes on from JARQOD010000002.1 coordinate 342,379,879, forward strand.
ATTTCTAGAACTTGGAAAGGGGAATGAATTGTAGTGAGAATTTACAATCTCATGAGATCTATATGGCAGTAAGCATTTATGATTGGTTATAACTGCTAGAAAATATAAGTAGAGTGTTTGTGTTATCAGTCGGAGCTGCAAGTGTGCACCCACTGTCAAAGTAAGGTCAGGTACAGATAAGTGTAAAGTGTATGTCAACAGCAAAGAGATGATTGTTAAGACCAAAGCAGTACTGAGGTCACCGGCAAGTGTCTGGTCAAAGAAAATTAGGGGAACTAAGATAATGACTTGAAGTGCAAAAAAGAAGAGGCCGCCAGATATAATGCTGGACAAGCTTGCATTGGTGCCAGAGCCAGCATGATGAAACCCAACTGAATTGTTTTGAAGCCTATCTTTCTTAGCTCTGCTGATTACACATAACATTTTTGTATGATTCATCTTCGTAGGTCTGAGTTTTGATCAGTTGCTCCTTTCTTAATATATGAAAGAAAAGCAGCATCACTACCCTATATGTAACAATTTAAAGGGAATCTGTCTCATGGTTTTTGCCACCTCATCTGAGAGCAGTATAATGTAGAGAAATAGGCAATTCAGCAATGTATCACTTAGTTTACTGGGTGCAGCAGTTCTTTCACAATTCGGAGCACGCCGAAGACACTCGGTTAGCACTCGAGCATGGTTGGAGAACACCTTATCCGAGCATGTTTGCTAATCACTACTAGCCACCTGATCTCTTGGAGGTAGACACGTGACCACTGTGGATTTATAAAAATATAAGGACCAGGGCACTCGCCTGATGACTAGGATGTTGCTTGTCAAACTGTGCACAGCACTTTATTACCACCAGGTGCAGAAATATTTCTGCATGGTAATAAAAGTCTTGGTTTTATTACTGATACTGTATAATGGACTAGAGTTTGCGCTGTGCTGGACATATCCTATAGCTTACATAACCAGCAGAACACATGGGCAGAGCACAAACATGCACAAGAATATTTTATGTTTCTGGAACTTGTGTTGTCAAACTTCACTCAGCTGCGCTGCCAACTATAATTGTATCTCCTGTTCCTTTTATAAGATTGTTCTCTCCTAATAAAACATTCTGACTTCGCTTTTTATACTAAGGTTTTATATGTTATAATGGTATAAACCATTTACACGTTTTCCACTTTTTCTTTTAAAATGGTGATGTTAGCAGGTTTTTTCTTTATTATTATTTTAAGAACTATACGTGTAAATTATTATGTAGGATGGGCATTTTGCTTACTATACAGAAATGTTAAATTCTAACCACTGGCTATTTTAGAAGCCAGAATTTTAAAGCAAAGCAATATTTCTGACCACACTAAAGACACCCAAACTTATAAATGGAAATACACAAATCGCTGTGTTAGAGTAGTAAAGGTGATCTGTTCCAGCTGTTTCTCCATCTGTAGAACATTTCGTATCATGCAGTTAAAAGGGGATTCCACTGAAGAATCTTAGAGAAAATACATATTTCCAAAATGAAAAAAAAAGACTTCTTGCAAATTATTGTTACAAAGCTAACATTTTTTTCTGACTTCTGGACGAAGTCAGCTATCTATTAATGGACTTGGGGCAATCACTTTTGTGACTGTAGGTCAAACCATGTAGACTAGGTTAAAAGGAAAAGTGTTTCTTATGTATTAGGTATTTAAAAATGCAACAGTTGACTTTTTTTTAAATACAAATGTTTCCAAAATGTACACAATAGATCTATATAGCAAATGAGTGATATGCTATTTTTCTACTAATATTAGTTTTGTTTTTATAATTATTATACAGTATATTATAGAACCAACATATTCCACAGTGCTTTACATACATAGTCATTACTCACTGTTTCCATTGGGGCTCAAAATCTAAATTCCTTATGAGTATGTCCTTTGGAGTGGCGTACCCATGGGAAACCTGTGCAGACATACAAAGAACATAAAACCTTCATGTTTTCTTTCATCGAATTGCAGCCCAAGACCACAATTCTACAAGGCAATAGGACTTACTGGTGAGCCACTGTGCTGTCCTGAACCCTTGCACTAATATAGACCAAACAGACCCTAAATAAAGTTCAACCCCAGATCAGACCCTAGAATAGATGCAGATGCCAAACCACACTCCAGCATACTTTGCCCAACTACGGCTAAAGCTGAAAATCAGAATTTCTCATGCTCAGGCAAATGTATTTCCGGCTCATGTACCGGAAACACGTTTGCCGGTGCATGCGCACTTCTGCTTTTTTGGCTTTGCCCGTAGTTGGGCGCGAAATTTCTCACTGCGATAAGGATGACGCAGGAGGCGTCATCCACGTCCAGGATGCCAGGCAGCAGCCGGGCGGAGGGGTGGAGTGGCCTGAAGCCACACCCATTGGACCAGATGGACCCCATTAGAATACAGTGCGGGAGAAATCAGAAAGGTTTTCAGGGCTATACAGAGGAACTCGGGGTTACATAAGTATATTTTTAGCTGATATGACACAAAAATGGTGACAGGTTCCCTTAGTGATGTAATAAAAATACAGTTGAACACAGATTGGTGTTCCATGCATTGAGTTAGCGGTTGATGGCCGTAGTTGATCTTGGTTCACTGACATTAAAACATTCAGTGACAAAGCTATAAGTAGCTGTCTGCATCAGTAGCTGTTTAAAATGAACTCATTTTAAGTAGGTCAGAGATTAGTGACCATAACAACAGTATCCATCTTGTTTAAATCAGTAACAGGTCCCTGCTGGTATTTCTGGTTGCCGTCGCCTTCTGCAGTATGGTTGCACCCGTACCTTTGTTGACATACCTTGAAAGGTATGCTAAATGATGCCTGTGAGTATACACTGATCCGATTTCATGAGCACTGATATGAATTCAGAGGAGCTTAAGGAGCTCTGAAAGTGTTTGCCTGCGGAGGGGAGTTATCACAGACAGCACTCTTAGCGAGCTTACCTTACATCAACAAAAATATACACATAAAGCCAATATCAAGTAGAGCCGCTGCCTAGTGACTGATATGATTATCGTGAGGGTACCGAGGAGAGAGTATCCTTTGTGTTCTGAGTATTATAGCACATTAGCTTGACCATAATTATAATAGTAATGATGATGTATATAAAACTTGAATATCTTGAATTTTCTGCCATTATTATGTCAAAGCTGCATTTACATTCCTGTTTGTTGCAATTGGAAATTGTTTCAAAGCTTGAAGTCTTTAGCAAAGTATCTTAATATTTTTATAGGCGCATTACATGGTTGCTATTTACCTTGAATGTGTGTGATACATAATACTACAATTAGCGACTGTACCCAGGTGGTAAAACTGGACACATTTTATGAAGAGGTTGTCTAGATGGCACAACCTTTGCAAAGCAGCTGTCCAAAGTTGAAAACATTTTTTGAGGGGCATGAGTTGTTATTATGTATAAAACATAGGGATAATTACCTCCTGTCAATCCTGTGGGTACAGAGAAGGCTGATTTGCTGATTTGGTGGTCAGCACTGGCTTTGGAAGCAACTACTGCACCTTCTAAATGTCACAGGATCTCTGAAGCCTGTGATTGGCTGTAGTAATCTGGTGACTGGATTAGATCTGATACTTCTCTGATGAGATGCTGATCCAGTCATTTCACTTCTGAAGATCTGACCTCTTAGAGGGGTACACAGCTTTGTTAGCGGTATAGTGCCCGTGGCTGAGAACTCTACCTCCACCCCTATTTAGATTAATAGGTTTAGATCTGCATTACCCCGCTTGGTGTTGACAGAACTGTGCAGTTTCATTCCACAAATGATCACTTCTAACTGGTGGCCCCAAGTATTACTGATCGGTGAGTGTACTGAGTGTCGTACCCTCACCGATCTGATATTGATTACCTATCCTAAGGCTAAGCCATGAATATAAATTACTGGAAAACCCCTTTAATGCCCTTAACAACCAGAGCTATTTTTGGTTTTGCATTTTGATTTTTTTGCTCCCCTTCTTCCCAGAGCCATAACTTTTATTTTTTGGTCAAATTGGCCATGTGAGGACTTGTTTTTTGCAGGACGAGTTGTACTTTTGAACAACACCATTGGTTTTACCATGTCGTGTACTCGAAAACCGGGGAAAAAATTCCAAGTGTGGTGAAATTGCATAAAAAGTGCAATCCCACAGTTGTTTTTTTTTTCACCTTTTTCACTAAATGCTAAAACTAACCTGACATTATGATTCTCCAGGTCAGTACGAGTTCATAGACACCAAACATGTGTGATGTTCTTTTATATCTAAGTGGTGAAAAAAAATTGAAAGTTTGTAAAAAAAAAAAATGGCACCATTTTCTGATACCCATAGCATCTCCATTTTTCATGATCTCAAGTTGGGTGAGGGCTTATTTTTTGCATGCCGGGCTGACTTTTTTAATGATCTTTTGATCGCCCAATATTGCATATTAACACAATGTTGCTGCGACCAAAAAAACGTAATTCTGGCAGTTTTAATTTTTTTCTTGTTACACCATTTAGCGATCTGGCTAATTATTTTTTTATGTTGATAGATCTGGTGATTCTGAACGCGGTGATACCAAATATGTGTATGTTTGATTTTTTTTATTGTTTTATTTTGAATGGGGCATAGGGGGGTGATTTGAACTTTCATATATTTTTTAAATATTTTTAAAAACTTTTTTTTTAACTTTTGGCATGCTTCATTAGTCTTCATGGGAGACTAGAAGCTGCCATAACCCGATCGCCTCTCCTACATTCAGGCGATGATCAGATCACCTGTATGTAGCAGAATTGCTGACTTGCTATGAGCACCGACCACCAGGCGGCACTCATAGCAATCCGGCATTGACAACCATAGAGGTCTGCAGAAGACCTCTGGTTGTCATGCTGACCCATAAGTGACCCACAATCACGTGATGGGGGTCACCGATGGGCGGATTTCCGACGCGATTGCCAGAATCGCATGTTAAATGAACGGGTTAATAGCCGTGGGTGGATCGCGATTCCTCCCGCCGCTGTTCCGGGCACATGTCACCTGTTCAAAACAACTGACATGTGCCAGGAAAGATGTGGGTTCACCGCCGGAGCCCACATCAAAGGGAGAGAGTCCGACATTAGAGTAAATGTACGCCGGATGTCGGAAAGGGGTTAAGATGTTCTGTGACACAGATGGATGATATAGTCAACTGTTCCAGATCCATTGCCAAACACTATACCAGGACCCACGGGGTGGACAAGGGATGCAGCCTTTATGTGGTATTTTATAACAACCCATGCTTCCCAAAAGGTTTTTAACCTTATTGAATTTCAGTAAAGCTATCCATTTCAGTAAAGCTAGCTATGAGTTGCCTCACTGGAATCCATTGTTGGTGGGACATCCCTCTAGAGACTTTTACATAGGGCGATCATTTTCCATCATTGCTCATTAGAAAACATGCCCAGCATTGAACAGTAAATGATAATGTGATTCTCATTGACTACATATTTTGATATTTTGTCTTGATTTTAAAAATGTTGTCATTACAATACTTCATGTAAAGCATAGCCTGTTTGTAATAAAAAAATTGTTGGTGGTGAGAATGGTCATATCGAAGAAAAGACTGTTGTTGAGTATAATTTTATTTTGCTATATTATAATTTATGCCTTTTAGGGCTTATTCACATTGCGTTTTTGCCGCACATTTTTCAAGGGTAAAAATACTCCATGTTACAGTACCAGCAAAGTGAATAAGATTTATCAAATCTCATGCACATGATGCTTATATTTTCCATGCGTTTTATCAAATCTTCAGCATGTAAAATTATTTCAGCATATTTTGCAGCGTTTTCACCCATTCAAATAAATAAGAATAAGGCAAGTAAAAACACAAGTAAAGTGTTCCATTTTATCCAGTGGTTTTCCTGCCAACACTTGAGTATTTGTAGAAGATTTTTCTATACCAAAAAAACAAAATGTGGACAATTTATTTTCCCATGTAAATAGACTTTTTTTCTTAGATCCTTGATTTTTTTTTATTATTGTGACCTTTATGCATATTGGTATGGTTTTTGGCTAGAATTTTTTTCATAGAGCAAATAAATTGAATTAATAGAAATGGAAGGATTCTTGCAAATAGGTTTCATTTCTATTCAATGCTCGTAATAAAATTAATAAATTATATCAATGTCACTTCCAGACGAGCTGAAATTAGCAGATCAGTGAGGGTGCCCGGTGTCGCAACGCCACCAATCTGATATTGATGACTTATCATAAGTCTAGGGTCACACGAAAGTATGTTCTCTCATCCAAGAGAATCGGGTCAAATAAGCTAATCAGAGTTTGATCATAGTGTGATCTGATTTTTTCAGATAAGATGGAAAGAAACATTTCTCCATCTTCTCCATTTTGTCAATCTGTGAAAATCAGTCTGCACTCAGATGTCCTTCGAGTTCAGTCCTTTGTTTTCCATGGACTCATTGACTTGCATGGTCGAGTGTGATCCGAATATCAGATGCAAATTGAGCACGCTGCAAATTTTTTCTCAGACAGTCTCTGTTCGAGGAAAAAATTGGATATGTGCATGGCCCCATTGAATAACATTAATCCAATGTTTTGTCAGATCGCACTTTTGTACCAATAATACGGTTGTCTGCACTAACCCTAATTCGAAGTACCTGAAAGAAAATTAGATTCATATAATACTCTGAGAATATATATACATGTAGTCTCGAAAGCTTGCAATTTGTTACCATCTTTTCAGTTAGCCATTAGGCTAAGTTCACACGTTGCGGAATTGCCGCGGAAATTTCCGCGGCAATCCCGCACTTCTCCCGCAGGAAATACGCACGTTTTTTGTGTGCTGATTCCCGCCAGAATAATAGCGTTTTGCAAGCGTAATTAGCTTGCAGAATGCTAGCGTTTTCCTAGCGATCTGTAGCATCGCTTGGAAAACTGATTGACAGGTTGGTCACACGAGTCAAACATAGTGTTTGACAAGTGTGACCAACTTTTTACTATTGATGCCGCCTATGTCGCATCAATAGTAAAAAGATCTAATGTAAAAATAATAAATAATGATATTCTCACCTTCCGGCGGCCCCCGCAGCCTTCCCGCCTTCAGCGACGCTCCCGGCAACTCCGGTCCCAAGGATGCTTTGCGGCAAATCACACCGATGACGTACATCTCGCGAGACCGCTATGCCATCTGGGTGATTCTCGCAAAGGACTCTTGGGACCGGAAGTTGCCGGGAGCGTCGCTGAAGGCGGGAAGGCTGCGGGGGCCGCGGGAAGGCTGCGGGGGCCGCCGGAAGGTGAGAATATCATTATTTTTTATTTTAATTATTGTTTTACCAGGGATATGGTACCCAGGGCCTGGAGGAGAGTCTCCTCTCCTCCAGACCCTGGGTACCACCGCACATGAACCGCTTACATTCCGCAAAATTAATGAACATGTTGCTATTTTTTCCGCAAAGCGTTTTTTTCGCGGAAAAAAACGCAACATGTGGCCAAAACATGCGGAATCAATTAACATGTATAGGATGCTTAATGCTTGCGTTTTTACCGCGGAAAACCGCGGAAAAACCGCGAAAAAAACGCAATTATTCCTGATCGTGTGCACTTAGCCTAAGGCTAAGTTCACACGTTGCGGAATTGCCGCGGAAATTTCCGCGGCAATCCCGCACTTCTCCCGCAGGAAATACGCACGTTTTTTGTGTGCTGATTCCCGCCAGAATAATAGCGTTTTGCAAGCGTAATTAGCTTGCAGAATGCTAGCGTTTTCCTAGCGATCTGTAGCATCGCTTGGAAAACTGATTGACAGGTTGGTCACACGAGTCAAACATAGTGTTTGACAAGTGTGACCAACTTTTTACTATTGATGCCGCCTATGTCGCATCAATAGTAAAAAGATCTAATGTAAAAATAATAAATAATGATATTCTCACCTTCCGGCGGCCCCCGCAGCCTTCCCGCCTTCAGCGACGCTCCCGGCAACTCCGGTCCCAAGGATGCTTTGCGGCAAATCACACCGATGACGTAGCATCTCGCGAGACCGCTATGCCATCTGGGTGATTCTTGCAAAGGACTCTTGGGACCGGAAGTTGCCGGGAGCGTCGCTGAAGGCGGGAAGGCTGCGGGGGCCGCGGGAAGGCTGCGGGGGCCGCCGGAAGGTGAGAATATCATTATTTTTTATTTTAATTATTGTTTTACCAGGGATATGGTACCCAGGGCCTGGAGGAGAGTCTCCTCTCCTCCAGACCCTGGGTACCACCGCACATGAACCGCTTACATTCCGCAAAATTAATGAACATGTTGCTATTTTTTCCGCAAAGCGTTTTTTTCGCGGAAAAAAACGCAACATGTGGCCAAAACATGCGGAATCAATTAACATGTATAGGATGCTTAATGCTTGCGTTTTTATCGCGTTTTTACCGCGGAAAACCGCGGAAAAACCGCGAAAAAAACGCAATTATTCCTGATCGTGTGCACTTAGCCTAAAAGGTATCAACCACTGAGGACTCTCAAGTCTAAATATTTTTCTATACATTACCGGATATTTGCAGATCTTCAGCGGTGTTGTGACTGAAGAGCTGCTTGAGCCGCGCGCAATTAATTGAGAACCGCACCACATGGTTACTTTTTAGCTAATAAAGGTGTAGCCATGTAATGATGGATGTGCATGTATAGCGCTGTATTGGAGGTGGTCGGATGAGCATGAAATCCTGGTTGCCATTTAGCCAATTACCTTTAAAAGGATTGTATTGCAGAAACTGCTATACTGAAGAGGCAACTTTCAGCTACAAGCTTCTTCCACTTGATGTCTGACAATGCTCAGTGATGGGTCTGCTGCTCCTGAATAAAGAACCTTGTGTGTAGTTTAGCCGGTAATGGGACTAATGACAACTCTGTAAGAGCGTTCAAATGCATCTGACATTGATGGGGATAATAATAGTGATAGTTTTGATAAAGACAGGGAAAATGCTCTTGGAATATCTATTTTAAGTTATCAAGGAACACAGGGATCACTGTGAAGATGCTTTCAGTTCTTGTGACTGGGGTCTGTGAACTCTGCCCTCAGATACGACCTGGGTTATCTGACAGATTCTTTACTTTTTGTATCTGTGTAATGTACAATTGCGTTCAATGGCTCCTTTCCGCTCGGTTAGTATTACCTTCACCTCCAGGTATTTAGTCAGAAAAGGGTGAATAAAAGAGCAATTTACTAATGTACATGCATTATATCCATTTACGCATAATAGAACTGCTGTCATAATGTGAATATTTAACCCTTGTCTTATCTATTGCATTGTTTCTGTGCTGTGTTGTGTATAAATATGTGATTCTTCAGATTTTGTTTTAGTCTTTGCCTGATGAAGAGACCTGAGTAGTCTGGAAAGCTTGCAATTTGTTACCATCTTTTCAGTTAGCCATTAAAAGGTATCAACCACTGAGGACTCAATTCTAAATATTTTTCTAGCTACTGGCTAACACGGTGCAAAGATATATATCTTTCCTGTAACCCTTTCACAGTGACTTTTCATTTTTTTCACTTTTCTTTATTTTCCTCTTTGCCTTCCGAAAGTCATGATTTTTTTTTTTGCTAATGGTAAAATTGCCTCGATTGAACTTGTGATCTTATAGTAATACGTTTAGTGTTTAGGTGACTTTTCTTGTAGTATATGAATGATTCTATTGTGGTGTTATACAAGTTTCTGGCATATAAGGCTGGTTTCACATTTTCGTTGGGCAGAGCTGTGTAGGACTGTGTACTTCCTCCGTTAAGCCCCGCCCACTGCCGCACCTCTTCCGTTCAGCTCCACCTACATCTGCATGCGTCCTGCGTACCTATCTTTAACATTGGGTATGCAGGCCATGCGGATGTATACGGATGCGTCCGCATGCGTCATTTTGACTCTGCGCCGAACTGCATCGAATGCAACATGTTGCACTTTGTTATGGTCGGTAGGCTCGTCAAAATGACGCATGCAGACACATCTGCATACCCAGTGTTAAAGATAGGTACACAGGACGCATGCAGACGTAGGCGGAGCTGAACGGAAGAGGTGCGGCAGTGGGCGGGGCTTAACAGAGGAAGTACGCAGCCCTCCGCAGCTCTGGCCAACGCAAATGTGAAACCAGCCTAAGACATATTTTTTGGAACCTAAAATAATGTTACGTTGCAATTCTTGTTGTATCCAGCTGCTACATTTTGATACATAAGATTTTCTTTCATAACAAATACTTTCGTTTAAAAAATACAGAAATTTCTATAATTAAGACTGTTGTATTTTGTCATGCTTACTAAGTACAGTAATTATCCTGCCATGCAGAGGTTACTGCTTATATGTACAGGTATTTTCTTATTGTTGATTCTCTTGCTGACTCGTCCTTTGAGCTTACAGCTACAGTGATTTTGATGGACTGACTACAAACATGAACCCATAATTATAAATATTTTCTTCATCTGCTCTCCAGATGATCCACTTGCCTCTGACAGTTTTGACAAATCAGATTATTAAATCTGTAATTATACCTCGGTAGCAGGAAAGCAATGTGTTCCTTTTTTTGCCTTTGCATTTTATTTAGTCATTTCATTATTAGAGGTAAATACTGCATGTACTTAGAAGCGTAACAGCTGGTCTTATGTGAGAAGTCAATCCACAGATTAACTTGCCAAATGTATTACCAGTTCATTTCTCCAGAATGAGAACCTAAGGGTATTTTAATAGAGATTTGACCTTGATCAAGCATGGGGAAAAATACCCTCGTTTTTGAAGTGTAACCTGCGAATTAAAACACGCGATGACCAGGCTCATTGAGCGGCTTGCAGCTTAGCACTGTTTCTCTAAAACTACCAAGCAAGTTGTGCATGTCCTGCATGCATGCTTCAAAAAACCATGATACCACTCATTTTTTTTCAAGACTACTAAAATCCTAGTGTTTTCTGGTATTTGTTAAAGGAGTTGTCCGGCCTTAAGCTTCAAGTCTGCAGTCTCTCTATGTGACTGCAGACATGTGAATCCTCACATCGCGTGTACTGTGTGCTGTGAGGGTTCTCAGATGCTGGCGCCGGAACAGTAGACACATCATGCAAGTATGCGATTTCCATACATGCGGTCACATGCTAACTAGACATGCATGGTCTTGCTCAATGCAAGCCAGGCCAGACAAGTCTAGTTAGAATGTGGCCACATTGTAAGGCTATGGTTCCACGATCCGGAACCAAGCGCTTTTGACGGAGCGGATATTCGCTCGTCTAAGCACTCGCCCCTTTCTGACGCGAGCTCTTTCCGGAGGTGTTCAGGACACCTCCGGAACACCTCCGGAAGAGCGCAGGCTACATGCCCTGTGTTAATTATGTTGCAGCGACGCACCGTCGCTGCAATACGCGATGACATGCTGCGGTCTGAAGACGCGCGCATGTCGTTTCCAGGTTGCCACCTGCGTATGTACGCATAGTGGACGGGATTTCTTGAAATCCCCTCCACTATGCTGTAACATCTGGACGCTGCGTGTTTGGCGCTGCGCCAGGCACAGCGCCAAACACGCAGCGTTTCTGACGTGGAAACTCACCCTAAGGGTTTGTGCAGACAATCCGGAACAGGCAGCGCTTTGGACGCTGCGCATGATTGCTGCATCCAAAGAACTGCCATCTGTTGAATGCAGATGAATCCGCATGTGTTCACTGAACCTTGCGGATTCACCGCATCCAATGCATTGAATGGGTGAAATTTATCTTGCAGAAACTCCCTTCTCCACAAGAGAAATTGACATGCTGCGGTCTGAGCCTCGTGTGTCTCTGGACACAAAGTGGACATGGGATTTCTTTAAATCGCATCCTCCACTATACTGTAACATCTGGATGCTGTGGGTTGGGCGCTGCTCAAGTATGCAGTGTCCAACCCGCAGTGTTTACTGATCGTCTGCACACACCCTTAGGATTCACAAGTCTGCAGTCACATAGCGTGACTACTGACTTGTAGTCTAATGCCAAACAACCCCTTTAATGCAGGCCACTTTACTGCAGATTTATGATTTTTTTTTCTACAATTGAAATATTTCATTGACCTAGACCCATACATGTCACAGTTTCCAAACTATTTTATATGGGGTTTTTCTTGGGCTGCTCCCACACTCCATCAGGATACCCGGTCAACTGCATAAAGAAATCCAGCAAGTGCGCGCCTGCAGCCTAAGGAGGCACACGGCGCAAGCACGGACCACGAATGCCTCGGGAGGCATGCAAGCCCGGGACACCCGGCGCGACCCCATACAACCGGCACTGGAGGCCTGAGGAGCGGTGGCATGTGTAACATGTGTAGGATGTGGTGATTCCCCATGGTTCAATGAACACATGCGGAATAACCGCACGTACAAAATCCGGCAGCACTTTGGACGGAGCTGCGTTTAACTCCTTCACTCCTGGAGATTTTTTAGATTTTTCATTTTTCACTCCCCTTCTTTCCAGAGCCATAACTTTTTTTATTTTTCTGTCAATATGGCCATGTGAGGGCTTATTTTTTGCGGGACAGTTTCCAAACTATTTTATATGGGGTTTTTCTTGGCTGCTCCCACACTCCAAAGATATACAAATAAGAGTTATTTTTATTGTGAACCGCACTGGGGACAGTGAAGATGATGTCTTTAAAGCGCTGTGGAATATGTTTGCGCTATGCATGCAAGTATAATAAATAAACTTGCATTTTGACCACCAGACTAAAAGCGTGGTATGTTAAGAGACCCTAGTATGTCAGTTTAATGGATTATGAAGAATTGCCTAGTATAGAACAGAAGGCTTACTGTATGTTTGTTGTGGCCAATGCCCATCAAACCAGTGTTTTGGGTGGAAAATGCTTTTTCCTTTCTATTTTGGGTGTCCAGCCCTGAATACTGTAGACTAGGGAGGAGAACATGATGTGAGACCAGACTAATAAAGCAGTCCTTCGCAATTCTTGTGCTAGGCTGTTGCTGCTTGCTCCTGTTTACCTTCATCTGCTTTGGCCTCTCAAGACAATTCAACCTTACACTGAAACATAATATCCTTGACTGTAGAAATCTGGGGCAAGTGCTCATTTGTAGCAATACAGTGTGTCATATGTTACACAATGTACACATGCCTGGAGTTTTTATGTTCTTCCCATGTGGGTTTCCTTCATGTTATCCAGTTTCTTCCCATAGTCCGAAACATATACTCATCTGGAATTTAGCTTGTGAGCCCCAATGGGGATAGTAAATGATGATAATGCTAAATAAGTAAGCACAATAATTAAAAATAAAATAATAACCATGTTTGACATCTCTATGCAAAGGAGAATTAGGATATTGATTTGCAAAGTAACTTTTGTACATGGCATCAATGCTCAAAATTTCCATGGTTATGAAAAAGTAAAAAACTTTGCAAGTGAATAAAATTCAGTTTGTTTTGCTCAATTACAAGCCAATAACATTGAAATGTTCTCTGAAGGACACTTAATGTTTTTAGAAAAATATGTGTATGAAATAAAAAATAGCATAAAATCTTAGGGCATGTTTCCAGGGTCAGTAAACGCTGTGGATTGGATGCTGCGTACAGCTGCAACGTCCAATCCGCAGCGTCCAGATGTTACAGCGTAGTGAATGGGCTTCCCTGCATAACCGGACATGCGGCGCATCTTTCTAGACCGCAGCATGTCTATTTATCTTGCAGAGACACTCAGTAATAATATCACAGTCCAATGTATTGTCACGGTTCGTAGAGTGGACCCACTGGATCGCGGTGCCGACCGAACCAGGGCGAGCTGACCAGGTGAAGCCAACCCCTATATAGGGAGCGTTAGGGGCAGGCCAGGGAGGAGGGTATACCGCAATAGCTAGTACCAGGGACCGGCTCGTAGGAGACAGAGAGACCAAGACGGTGCAGATTGCGCACAGGGAAATGCACAGGAGAGAAGAGCAGCGCGCGCACCAGGTAATTTGCAGGTGACCAGGGCAGAGCGGAGCGCACACCGGGTAATGTACAGGGGACCAGGGCAGAGCAGAGTGCACACAGGGTAAAGTATAGGAGATAGAAGGTCACCCTGAGGAGAGTGCTGGGACCTGAGACACACCAGTACAGAGCATGCACCAGAGTGAATCACCTGGCGCCAACGTGAGGGAGAGAGCGCCAGAATTACTGACACCAGACTCAGAGGAGGCGGGCACTTCCAGATCAGGACACCCGGTCAACTGCATAAAGAAATCCAGCAAGCGTGCGCCTGCAGCCTAAGGAGGCACACGGCGCAAGCACGGACCACGGATGCCTCGGGAGGCATGCAAGCCCGGGGACACCCGGCGCGACCCCATACAACCGGCACTGGAGGCCTGAGGAGCGGTGGCATGTGTAACATGTGTAGGATGTGGTGATTCCCCATGGTTCAATGAACACATGCGGAATCACCGCACGTACAAAATCCGGCAGCACTTTGGACGGAGCTGCGTTTAACCCCTTCACTCCTGGAGATTTTTTAGATTTTTCATTTTTCGCTCCCCTTCTTTCCAGAGCCATAACTTTTTTTATTTTTCTGTCAATATGGCCATTGAGGGCTTATTTTTTGCGGGACACATTGGTTTTACCATATCGTGTACTCAAAAACGGGAAAAAAATTCCAAGTGCGGTGAAATTGCAAAAAAAGTGCAATCCCACACTTGTTTTTTGCTTGGATTTTTTGCTAGGTTCACTAAATGCTAAAACTGACCTGCCAATATGATTCTCCAGGTCATTACAAATTCATTGATACCAAACATGTCTAGGTTCTCTTTTATTTAAGTGGTTAAAAAAAATTCAAAAGTTTGTGAAAAAAAAAAATTTGCTTCTCCATTTTTCGTGATCTGGGGTCGGGTGAGGGCTTATTTTTTTGCGCACCAAGCTGACGTTTTTAATTATACCACTTTTGTGCAAATACATTCTTATGATCGCCTGTTATTGCATTTTAATGCAATGTTGCTGCGACCAAAAAAACGAAATTCTGGCGTTTTGAATTTTTTTTTATCGCTACGCCGTGTAGCAATCGGGTTAATCTTTTTTTTTATTGATAGATTGGGCAATTCTGAACGCGGCGATACCTAATATGTGTAGGTTTGATTTTTCTTTTATTGTTTTATTTTGATTGGGGCGAAAGGGGGCTATTTGAACTTTTAGTTTTTTTTTCTTTTTTTTTAATTTTTAAACACTTTTTTTTTTTACTTTTGGCATGCTTCAATAGCCTCAATGGGAGGCTAGAAGCATGCACTACTCGATCGGCTCTGCTACATATGGGTGATGAGCAGATCGCCCATATGTAGCAGATTTACTGCATTGCTATGAGCGCCGTCCGCCGGGACAGCGCTCATAGCAATGTGCCTACAACAACCATAGAGGTCTCTATAAGACCTCTGGTTGTCAAGGCTATGCGTCGCCGACTCCCGATCACGTGACGGGGTCGCCGATGTGCTCACTTCCGGCCCGGCGGCCAGAAGCTCTAGTTAAATGCCCGCTGTCAGCCTTGACAGCGGGTTTTAACTAGTTAATAGGCGCGAGCGGATTGCAACTCCACTCGCGCCTATTCTGGGCACATGTCAGCTGTTTATAACAGCTGACATGTCGCGGCTTTGAGGCGGGCTTACCGCCGGAACCCACCTCAAAGCAGGGGATCCTTACCAATGACGTACTATCCCGTCATCGGTAAGGAAGGGGTTAACTAGTTAATATGCGCAAGCGGATCGTGATTCCGCTCGCGCCTATTGCGAGCACGTGTCAGCTGTTTATAACAGCTGACATGTCGCGGCTTTGAGGTGGGCTCAATGCCGGAGCCCACCTCAAAGCAGTGAGATCCTTACCGATGACGTACTATCCCATCATCAGGAAGGAAGGGGTTAAAGCACTGCCAATACTGACCGTGGAAACATACCCTTAGACAAATTTAGTGCCATTTGACACTGACTTCTATATACATACTGCATATTTTAAAGATAGTTTGTGTTGGTCTATTGTATTATGTCAATGATACAATAACAAGTAAACATGCTTTGGCGGACAACAATATCTGCTATGAAATGGTCAAAATAGCCCAAATTTCAATGTAAGGAGCATTAATGCAGGCATCTGCCCCACTGCCTACTAACGTGTTGGTTTTCAGATGAATCTTGTTCTGACTACTTGTTAGGATCAATATTCAGTGAGCAAAAGCAAGTGAAAGGCTTCTCAAGTGAGCGCCGGTCAGCATACATGCTTTGATAAGGGGACTCTCATCTATCTGACACGTCATCAGTTGCCAGTGTTTGCTTATGGCCTGAGTGGCTGTCACTACAAGAAGAGATGTATAGCTACTGGATCTGTGTTTCCAGCCTCTGTAAGAGCTGCTTTTAGTCAGGGCTTTGTTAATGATACCTGGCGTTAAGTACATTGGAGACTGTATTTTCATGGAATGTCCCTTAAAAGATTTGGCCACTTAGAAGAACACTTTTAGAAGACCAACTTAATTTACCACACACGACAGCATATCTGGACCAAAGTTTCTCGAAGACTGATAGTGTGAACAAAGGCATGTCCATTAAATCACTGACTAATTTTGTGGACAGTTTTGGCACATGGATGGCACTTAGAAAGACATGTCAGGGGAGTCTGTCACACCCAAATTCATATACGTTTCTCACATCTCTTGCGGCAATTTACACGTGAATATGTGACTGACTATTCTTGTGGTATCTAATGATAAAATCGGTAATTATGTATTATAAGCAAGGTAACTTTTATTAAATATAAAGGTCAAACTGAAAATAGTCTTATTTTAACCCCTTCATGACCTGTGACAAAGCGTATGTGTCATGAAAGGATCGCGTTCCTGCGGGTCGGGTGACCGGGGTCACTGAAAAGTCACCCAACACGCAGGCACAAGACCTTTGTGCTTCACCACAGGGGGGTTGGCTTAACCCCTACGTGGCTACGATCGCTCTGATTGGCTGTTAAAAGTGAAACAGTGCATCCTTTATTCCGAGCCCCGAAGTGTGCCCAAACAGTGGTTTACCCCCACATATGGGGTATCAGCGTACTCAGTAAAAATTGCACAACAACTTTGGGGGTCTAATTTCTCCTGTTACTCTTGGGAAAAAAAAATTGGGGACTAAAAAAATGATTTTTTATTTTCACAGCTCTGCGTTATAAACTTCTGTGAAGAACTTGGAGATTCAAAGTGCTCACCACACATCTAGAGGAGTTCCTTGGGGGATCTAGTTTCCAAAATGGGGTCACTTGGGGGGTTTCTACTGTTTAGGCACATCATGGGCTCTGCAAACGTAACATGACGCCCGCAGACCATTCCATCAAGTCGGCATTTCAAAACATCACTACTTCCCTTCCGAGCCCCGACGTGTGCCCATACAGTAGTTTTCTCCCACATATGGGGTACCAGTGTACTCAGGACAAACTGTACAACAACTTTTGGGGTCCAATTTCTCCTGTTACCCTTGTGAAAATAAAAAATTGTGGGTTAAAAAAATCAGTTTTTGAGGAAAAAATGATTTTTTGTTTTTACAGCTCTGCATTATAAACTTATGTGAAGCACGTGGGGGTTCAAGGTGCTCACCACACATCTGGATAAGTTCCTTGGGGGGGTCTAGTTTACAAAATGGGGTCACTTGTGGTTGGTTTCTACTGTTTGGGCACATCAGGGGCTCTGCAAACGTAACAAGATGCCCGCAGACCATTCCATCAAGTCGACATTTCAAAGCCCTTCCGAGCACTGACGTGTGCCCAAACAGTGGTTACCCCCACATATGTGGTACCAGCGTACTCAGGACAAACTGGACAACAACTTTTGGGGTCCAATTTCTCCTGTAACCATTGTGAAAATAAAAAATAGGGGGCTAAAAAATCATTTTTTGAGAAAAAAAATGATTTTTTATTTTCAAGGCTGTGCGTTATAAACTTCTGTATAGCACCTGGGGGTTCAAAGTGCTCACTGTGCATCTAAATAAGTTCCTTAGGGGGGTCTTGTTTCCAAAATGGGGTCATTTGTGGGGGAGCTCCAAAGTTTAGGCACACAGGGGCTCTCATGGACATGGTGTCCGCTAACGATTGGAGCTAATTTTCCATTAAAGTCAAATGGCGCTCCTTCCCTTCTGAGCCCTGCTGTGCACCCAAACAGTGGTTCCCCCTCATATGGGACACCAGCGTACTCAGGAAAAACTGGACAACAACTTTTGGTGTCCAATTTATCCTGTTACCCTTGGGAAAATAAAAAATAGGCTAAAAAATCATTTTTGAGAAACAAAAATGATTTATTTTCACTGCTCTGCGTTTATAAACTTCTGTGAAGCACTTGGGGGTTCAAAGTGCTCACTACACATCTAGGTAAGCTCCTTGGGGGGTCTAGTTTCCAAAATGGGGTCACTTGTGGGGGGTTTCTACTGTTTAGGCACATCAGGGGCTCTGCAAACGCAGCATGACGCCCACAGAACATTCCATCAAGTCTGCATTCCAAAATGGCGCTCCTTCCCTTCTGAGCTCTCCCATGCGCCAAAACAGTGGTTCCCCCCCCACATATGGGGTATTTGTGTACTCAGGACAAATTGCACAACAACTTTTGTGGTCCAATTTCTCCTGTTACCCTTGTGAAAATAAAAAATAGCGGGCTAAAAAATCATTTTTGAGGAAAAAAATGATTTTTTTATTTTCACTGCTCTGCGTTATAAACTTCTGTAAAGCACTTGGGGGTTCAGAGTGCTCACAACACATCTAGATAAGTTGCATAAGAGGTCTAGTTTCCAAAATGGTGTCACATGTGGGGTTTTTTCATTGTTTAGGCACACAGGGGCTCTCCAAACGCTTCATGGTGTCCGCTAATGATTGGAGCTAATTTTCCATTCAAAAAAGTCAAATGGCGCTCCTTCCCTTCTGAGCCCTGCCGTGCGCCCAAACAGTGGTTTATGACCACATATGAGGTATCTGTGTACTCAGGAGAAATTGCCCAACAAATTTTAGGATCCATTTCATCCTGTTGCCCTATGCAAAAATGAAAAAATTGATGCTAAAATAAAATTTTTGTTGGAAAAATTAAAATGTCCATTTTTTCCTTACTCGTTGCTTTAGTTCCTGTGAAGCACCTGAAGGGTTAATAATCTTCTTGAATGTAGTTTTGAGTAGCTTGAGGGGTGCAGTTTTTATAATGGTGTCACTTTTGGGTATTTTCTACCGTATAGACCCCTCAAAGTGTCTTCAAATGTGAGGTGGTCCCTAAAAAAAATGGTTTTGTAAATTTTGCTGTAAAAATGAGAAATCGCTGGTTAACTTTTAACCCTTATAACTTCCTAAAAAAAAAAATGTTGCTTCCAAAATTGTGCTGATGCAAAGAAGACAAGTGGGAAATGTTATTTATTAACTATTTTGTGTCACATAACTCTCTGGTTTAACAGAATAAAAATTAAAAATGTGAAAATTGCAAAATTGTCAAAATTTTCGCCAAATTTCCATTTTTTTCACAAATAAATGCAAAAATTATCGACCTAAATTTACCACTAACATGAAGCCCAATATGTCACGAAAAACAATCTCAGAATCGCTAGGATCCGTTGAAGCGTTCCTGAGTTATTACCTCATAAAGGGACACTGGTCAGAATTTCAAAAAATGGCAAGGTCATGAAGGGGTTAAAAATCTCTATAATTCAATCAGTCCGTTATGTCAGTTACACACAATATACTGGTGACCTACAGAGAAATGACATACAGTCATGGCCAAAAGTTTTGAGAATGACACAAATATTATATTTTCACATGATCTGCTGCCCTCTGGTTTTTATGTGTGCTTGACAGATGTTTTTTTTTCACAGACAGAAATATAATAATTGCAAACATATGAGTAACAAAAGCTTATATTGACAGTTAGAATGAGTTAATGCAGCAAGTCAATATTTGCAGTGTTGTTGACCCTTCTTCTTCAGGACCTCTGCAATTCTCCCTGGCATGCTCTCAATCAACTTCTGGACCAAATCATGACTGATAGCAGTCCATTCTTGCACAATCAATGCTTTCATTTTGTCAGAATTTTTAGGTTTTTGTTTGTCCACCCGTCTCTTGATGATTGACCACAAGTTCTCAATGGGATTAAGATCTGGGGAGTTTCCAGGCCATGGACCTAAAATCTCTATGTTTTGTTCCCTGAGCCATTTAGTTATCACCTTTGCTTTATGGCAAGGTGCTCCATCATGCTGGAAAAGGCATTGTTGATCGCCAAACTGCTCTTTGAGGGTTGGGAGAAGTTGCTCTTGGAGGACATTCTGGTACCATTCTTTATTCATGGCTGTGTTTTTAGGCAAGACTGTGAGAGAGCGGATTCCCTTGGCTGAAAAGCAACCCCACACATGAATGGTTTCAGGATGCTTAACAGTTGGCATGAGACAAGACTGGTGGTAGCGCTCACCTTGTCTTCTCCAAATGAGGCGTTTTCCTGATGTCCCAAACAATCGAAAAGGGGATTCATCAGAGAAAATAACTTTACCCCAGTCCTCAGCAGTCCACTGCCTGTACCTTTTGCAGAATATCAGTCTGTCCATGATGTTTTTTCTGGAGAGAAGTGGCTTCTTTGCTGCACTCCTTGAGACCAGGCCTTGCTCCAAGAGTCTCCGCCTCACAGTGCGTGCAGATGCACTCACACCTGACTGCTGCCATTCCTGAGCAAGCTCTGCACTGCTGGTAGCCCGATCCCGCAGCTGAAACACTTTTAAGAGACGGTCCTGGCGCTTGCTGGTCTTTCTTGGGCGCCCTGAAGCCTTTTTGGCAACAATGGAACCTCTCTCCTTGAAGTTCTTGATGATGCGATAGATTGTTGACTGAGGTGCAATCTTTCTAGCTGCGATACTCTTCCCTGTTAGGCCATTTTTGTGCATTGCAATGATGACTGCACGTGTTTCTTTAGAGATGACCATGGTTAACAGAAAAGAAACAATGATGCCAAGCACCAGCCTCCTTTTAAAGTGTCCAGTGGTGTCATTCTTACTTAATCATGACAGATTGATCTCCAGCCATGTCCTCATCATCACCCACACCTGTGTTAATGGAGCAATCAAAGACAAGAGGTTAGCTGGTCCTTTTAAGGCAGGGCTGCAATGATGTTGAAATGTGTTTTGGGGGATAAAGTTAATTTTCTAGCCAAATATTGACTTTGCAAGTAATTGCTGTTAAGCTGATCACTCTTTATAACATTCTGGAGTATATGCAAATTGCCATTAGAAACAGTGAAGCAGTAGACTTTGTAAAAATTTATATTTGTGTCATTCTCAAAACTTTTGGCCATGACTGTACAATGACGAACAAAAGGGTAACAATGTTTTGAACTTTTGACTTTCAGGCTCCATATCTCACCATCCTCTACTGCTTAGAACGTGAGGCTACCATCATTTGATAGACAATCATCTTGGCAATCTAGTAAATAAATTTGACTTGCAACTATTTATCATATGATTAGTTATGCAGATTCTTGTTATGTCACTGCAGTGTTACAGTTTTGGTCCTAGTGCTGGAAAACCTTTTTCTTCCTGAATATTACAAAATACCTGCATGGAAACATTAAATGGTGCCCCCCTCCATATGCACTCCAACTTTCCATTCCCTTTATAGTCACCTCCCCTTATAACTTTCAGAAATAACCAGGCCAGACAAACTATAACCTTTTTGCTAGATGAAGTTCGGTCACAGAATTTATTTAAACCAACAATAGCCGCATTAAGGCGTATCAACCATTATTAAACCGGGAAGCTGGAAAGCAACATGCCAGCCACCCAACTCCAAACAGGCAAGTCCGCCTTCACAGCTCAATAGTCACAGATCAGTTTTCTCACACTCTGCTATGGAGGAGCACTTGTAACCCTACACAGGTCTCTGACTCCCACCCAGCAAAAATATGTCCTGTTCGACACCATTCGGAATATCAGAAAGAAAAATATCAATAACGATGTCAAAAAGATGTACCCCAACTTTCTTCATGAGCCTGCTATTATTCCCTTCAAGATGGCGATCACGAATCACTACCCCAGCCTGAGTACTGATGAACCTAGACATCTGGCAATTGACAGTGCAACGAGCCCTTTCAACTGCGTCCGAACCCTGGCACCCTGCCATAACACACAGGGGATGATTTCCCACTAAACCAGGATCTTTTCAGGGAAAAAGGGGTGAAATCTTTCATCATCAGCTCCTGCATGCGCTAGAGAAGAGATCGTTACCTCCTTCATGAATGACCAGGATGGCGATTCAGAACACGTTTCTACTAATGTGCACAACCTCTGGGAAAACCTGGAACCAGTTTAGACCACATATACATTGCCAACAAAATGTCCATGTCTTGAAAACATAGATTACGACCTGCAGGATGGCGGTCCGTTCTTTGGGCAGCCCAGAAAATGAATGAGTGGCCCAGGATCCACACCACATGCTTGACACCACCTATGGAAAGGAAAAACAAGATTATAACAAATTTAGGCAGATATAGCCTGCAAAGCATGCAGAACTCCAGCGACCGATACGCATAACTTTCGATTCAAGTAGATCTGTTGTAGTAGCCTCTGTAGCCACCCCAATATGAAAAGAATTGGTGCCAAAAACCCATGGTTGAATACCTAAAGAGACTAGGCAACGGATAAAAACCACCTGAAATTGGCGTTGGGTCAACTGAGAGCCATTTGAATAAGTTACAAAAAACTCTACATCTTGTCTAACAGAAAGAAAAGCGGTGATAGATTAAATGGGGCAGGCTGAACCCTGGATCTTGTGTAATGGAATCCATGCACCCTGGCTGTAGATGTCTGTCTTAGAACTCCGGATACTGAACCATTACCAACCATTACCATTACCTGACATCCTCTCGCAACAACCCACCAGGTCTTGATTTGGGAGAGTGTCTAATTCACTAATACGCAAAGCGCAAAAGAATGCTAAGCTGAAATCGGCTGAAAACACAACCACCTTGTAGTTCAAAAAGCAGGCACTATGAGTAGCTGCTACTAGTTGTAACCGAAAACTTTATAAAATCAGCCGATGGGACTCGGCTCAAATGTGTTCCTATCTCCAGCCTTTCAAGGCTTGTTTTATCAAAAATCTTTTAGTGACACCACAACCCATTAGTTTAAAATAAAATGCCACCCCAGAAATCTTACGCTGGGCAACCAAGCTTGAAACCCCGGAAGTTCTCATTTTTAACAAAAATCTAACAGTACCCTCAAGGAGGAGGATTCCTGAGATTCAATGCTGCTGTCAGCTTCCACAGACAACCACTCCTGCCATGCCGCTGCCAAGTCGCCGGAGTTACCAAATTACTTACAAGTGACATTACTGATTTCAACCCGGTCCCTTAGATATTCCAGGCATGGGGTGCCCTCCAAATCCGCACCCGAATGCAACCTGCGAAAGTTCTGCCATAGGAAACGAGAAAGTAAGCTACAATGTTTTAACACCTTAAACATGGCGAGACCTAAAATAGATATTGTATTCAATTCACTGGAGCACCAAATGTCGTAGCAAAGCCAGGACCAGAAGAGACAATGAAGACAAATTATTGATGTATTGTACAACCCCAAATTGTCTGTCCAAAAGCAAATGTGTTGACTGCTGAACATTTCTTTCCAAATTTCAACAGCCACAACCATGGGGAACAACTCCAGCAATACAAGGCTCATACACAAGCCTGTGTCACTCAATGCTTCCAGGCACATAGCAGCTTACTAACTCAAGTCAAAAATTGCCCCAAAACCATGGGAACCAGAGAAGTCAGTAAATACAGTAATGATATCTTTGAGTTGCTTTGCTCACTCGACATGCTGCACATGTGACCATTGTATTTGTCCAGGAACTCGAGTCACACTGCGAGGTTGACTTTCAAGGGCTCTGTAATCTGAATATATGTCCCGACGACTTAGGTCTGCGAGTAGCCACAAACACTGTGAAAAAATGCATCACATGTGCATTATCCAGCAAGCAAAGACAAGGAGACTCAAAAGTGACTGCAATAATTTTAAGGTGACTTTTGGAACTGAACAAAAACCTGAAACCCTTAATTTTTCTAATTTATCCATGGGTAAGCAGAAAACCATCTTAACCGTGTTTATTTCAATGCCCAAAGAATGAAAGTGCCATGGTAGGACCCTTAGTCTTTTCATTGATAATGAAATACCAAACCATTTTATTAAATAACAAAATGTAGACAACATGTGATCACAAAGAGGAAGTCATTGAGGTAATGGATAATTGAACTGCAACCAGTTTCAAATTGTGTCACCCATTCAAGAAAAGGACTAAGTTTTTCAAAATAGTGGCACAATGTGGAACACCCCATAGGAAAGCAGGTGTCAAAATAAAAAAAGGCCTTCCATCTGGCAACCCAGGAGATGGTAACATTCAGGTTGGAATGGAAGGAGGAAGAAGGCAGATTCTATGTCTGATTTTGCAAAAAGAGCCCCACGACCTGACATCCTGACCAGGGACAAGCCTCTTATGGAGAAATATTGTCATTCACTGATAAATCTTTTAGGTGAGAGAGGTGATTAATTAAAGTGAATTTTCCTGGTTCTCTTTTGGGGACCGAACCTCAGGGGACACGCTTATGTTATAAAAAGAGGGTGAAACAAAGGGCCCTCAATTATGCCCAGAGCAACTTCTTTACTTAGCTTGGAACATGCTTTCTTTCTCTAGCTGACTTGAGTAACTCAGTAAAAAGGAGATGAAAAACCTGTAAGTAAAACCTGAAAGCAATTGCTCCGCTGCCTCTTTACTGGGGAAAATGTCTAGCATCGCAAGTATGCTCACCGCGTTCCTTAGGGTCGGATGTCCTTGACTGCTTTGGTAGGTGCTTAATTGCAGGACGTGGGCAAAGAACTTCAGTGTGGTTTCCTCCGCAAGCTGAACATTTGTGTTTGTACTTGCAGAGGCCGGAAAATTTAGTAACCTTCATTGAACAGCCAGCAGGCACCTGGGCATCTGATTGCCACTGACCCTGAAGCCCCTGAGGAACCAGGACCAGTGGCTGAGCCCCTTGTGCTAGCATAAGGCAAGCCAGACATTCGTGGCCTTGACAATCCAACCCAGGTCAGACTGCAATGACAAACGCCTGCGGAATTCCAAATCATACTGCCAACAAGCCGATCCACTGTAGGATTTATAAGCGTTCTAAATTGATTCCATATAAACAAAAAATCTCTGAACAACGTTTTGTGTGCTTTTGGCCCATAATACAGCCAATAATTGCAAAAGCTTGCAACCAATTATTCATCATTTTTGCAACCTTAGGCTTGTGGTCATAAACAGGCCTAGCGCATGAACAGCACTCTTAGTCAACAGTGTGTTGATCTGCTGTCATAAGGGACCAAATTTCCATGTACTGATTACCCAATATTTTATCGTTTACCTCATCCAGGTGAGCCAGTGGGTTAACCCATAGAATAAAACGTATTTATGTATACCAGCCATAGTGGGTGGAGTGTTTTTAGGGGCCGGCTACACAACTGGTACGCTGGTAACTAATTTTTCCAGTAACGGTTTTAGAAATGCGGTCATATCTGAAACCCCTGCTCCCCAAGCCCCTGTATATTGAAAGACACCAGGACGAGCAGGAACAGCAGATGAAGGGATGTGCGATGCAGCAGTGGCAGACACCAGGTCTGCTAGGCCCCGCCCTTTTAATTTTTGAAAGAGGGGTGCCATCAGACTTTCCCGATGCGCTCATAGAACCATCCAAACATGATGAAGAGTGCCATCTTGAGGATCTGGAGCCAATACTTCGCCTTGGAACCCTGGAGCGGTGTCGGGAGTGGCGCCTTTAATGGCTGCAGGAACGGTGGTGCCGTATGCGACCATCGTCATTGGAAAATGAAGAGGAGCGTGTTCGATACTTCACCTTGCTGGTAGCTGCAGCAGGTAAGGTGTGGTTTAAGGCACTATTTGACTGAGCACAAACTGATAAAGCTGCATTAGCTGCTTGTACAGAGGACCTACAACATGAAAGAATTGGGCACCTTTGTTCCCAGAAAGGACTAGCTGCTGCCTGTCATTAGTTGATCCCACAATAACTAAGGGAGCAAGACAGTAAGTGGCAGAGGGGGCTACAGAATGCTCTGAGGAAGATGAGTTGCTAGCAAGTGGTCCCATAATGGCATCCGCAGAGATGCTAGGACAGGAAAGGAGAGCAGGATGGGGAAGGTGTGGGGCTAACTCTGGGAGCAATGCTGGAGACAAGAGACATGAACTAAGTCTCTTACCTGCATGAGGATGCTGCTGTGGAGAGGGAGGAGGGCTGTGTCTTAGTCTAGCCGGGGGGGCGTGGTATGCCGCGCAGTCCTCCGACCTCCAGGAACCTCTGCAGATAGGGCTGGTGCAGTAATAAGAGCTGAAAGGCAGCCCTGGTTAAGCAAAACCTGGCTCAACCAACCTTCACCCTTGTTTTTCAGCTTCTCCCTGAAGAGGGAGATTAAGGCCTCATCGGCTCCAGCCATTAACTCTGAGTAAGACGACCAGGGGTACACCACGCAGTGAATGACACACATCCACATGTCTCCAGTACAAAGAGGAACGGGAATGACTGACATTTATGTATGTGCAGGCTGAACCAACTTGCCTGAACAAGTGGGGGGGGTGAGGGATATATTAGGCATAATGAGCAAACAGAGTTGAATTATTATTTATTTATATAGCACCATTGATTCCATGGTGCTGTACATGAGAAGGGGTTACATACAAATTACAGATATTACTTACAGTAAACAAACTAACAATGACAGACTGATACAGAGGGGAGAGGACCCTGTCCTTCCAGACTTACATTCTACAGGATGGTGGGGGTGTGAATGGGGTGGGTCGCTGAACGATTATAGAACACACCACTAAATGGCACCCAGCAGTCAATATGCACCCTCCTTACTCATTTGGGATGCCTTTACATCTCACATTTCCTAAAAGGTCAGTGTGTTTTTAGGTTGATTCCCAAGCGATGACCTTTTCTCCGGCTCCCAGGCAGAATCCCGGGGACCGCAGTGCTTGGGCCGGCAGCCGCGTTTTGCCGACTGCCAGCCTTTTAAACCCCCACTTGCACTGTGAGCCCACGCACACAGTGTTCACTACTGAACACTGCATGCACATGCCTTAAAAGAGTACATCCCCATACTAGCCAGTGCCAGCATGAGGATGTACTTTTTTGTGGACTTTTTTTTGAGTTAACACGCATGCAATAAAGTCCCTCAGATGAAGAGAACAGCAGTAGACCCATCATCTCCATTGATGTCGATGCCCCCCAGCCCCCAATGATGTCGATACCCCCCAGCCCACCCCAGTAATGTCGATGCCCCCCTAGCCCACCCCAGTGATGTCGATGCCCCCCCAGCCCACCCCAGTGATGTCGATGCCCCCCAGCCCACCCCAGTAATGTCGATGCCCCCCTAGCCCACCCCAGTGATGTCGATGCCCCCCCAGCCCACCCCAGTGATGTCGATGCCCCCCAGCCCACCCCAGTGATGTTGATGCCCCCCAGCCCACCCCAGTGATGTCGATGCCCCCCCAGCCCACCCCAGTGATGTCGATGCCCCCCCAGCCCACCCCAGTGATGTCGATGCCCCCCAGCCCACCCCAGTGATGTCGATGCCCCCCCAGCCCACCCCAGTGATGTCGATGCCCCCCAGCCCACCCCAGTGATGTCGATGCCCCCGCAGCCCACCCCAGTGATGTCGATGCCCCCCCAGCCCACCCCAGTGATGTCGATGCCCCAGCCCACCCCAGTGATGTCGATGCCCCCAGCCCACCCCAGTGATGTTGATGCCCCCCCAGCCCACCCCAGTGATATCTATGCCCCCCCAGCCCACCCCAGTGATATCTATGCCCCCCCAGCCCACCCCAGTGATATCTATGCCCCCCCAGCCCACCCCAGTGATATCTATGCACCCCCAGCCCACCCCAGTGATATTTATGCCCCTTGCCCACCCCAGTGATGTCTATGCCCCCAGCCCACCCCAGTAATGTCTATGCCCCCCAGCCCACCCCAGTGATGTCTATGCCCCCCCAGCCCACCCCAGTGATGTCTATGCCCCCCCAGCCCACCCCAGTGATGTCTATGCCCCCAGTCCACCCCAGTGATGTATATGACCCCAGCGTCTCCTGTGATGTTTATGGCCCCAGCATTTCATATGATTTATATACAGCAGTCCTAGCATCTCCTGTATAATGTATATGCTTTACAAAACTTATCACAAAGAGTTGACTGCACTCCAGACTGATGCAAACCTGGAAAAGCAGTTGTGAGAAGCAACATCATCATCACCACCTAACATCACAGCTGCACCAAGGCAAAGCAGCTTTGGCCATCAAATTAGGGATGAGTTAATTGTTTGACCAAATATAGTAGGCTAATTTTCAAGTTGATAATTTTGTGCGGCCCAGAATGATGGTATAGATTTACAAATGGCCTTTGGCAGAAGAAAAGTTCCTCACCCCTGCTCTATAGAGTGACATTCAAAAAATAAAAACACATTTTGGTGAAACTGAAAAATTTTGAAATCAGAACTTTTGCACAAGCACTTTATATGGTTAACTAGTATTGTGTATGGTTTTCATTATTGATGAGACTGAAATTAAACGTCACAAACATATGTTAATGAAATTTGTCTGCTCTACTCTTAACATTGCACATATCTCATGAACTCATATAGGGTTGAAATAAGATAATGCATCAATAAACCCTTTTCAGAAATAATTGTTGTGAACTAAGACAGGTCATGCGCTCATTTAGAACAGGCTTTTTTTCCTTCCTTTGCCCGTTTTAGAAACATTGGTTTGTTAATTCCACCTCAAAATGATGACATCATGGAGCTAAAATACTATGAAAGTGATACTAATCATTGCTTTGTATCCTAGTTTGACAATTCACATTAATTAAGCCGCCGGGAATGTTGGAATGTAAAATATGCTCCCTGCTGAGTTTAAATTGGCTTCTTCCTTCTATATTTTTGAGAAAAGAACTTGATGATTCCAAAGAAGGAAAAGGTGTTTGTTGATGTTCTAATTCAGTGACAATCCAGGAAAAGTTCCAAGTATCACTTTCTGGAGAACAGACAAGAACATCTGTAGGAAATCAGTTCAGAGTTAAATAAGGTTTTTACCATCATTCTTAGCTTGAAAATAATTCTTGAAGGATCTATGTCACCTTGTTTTAGGGTTATTCAGGACTAGATGCATTAGGGTCTCCAGGGCATTATGATATATAATGATAAATACAAGAACATTGCTTTTAGAAATACATTACTGCACTTCAATATTTAGGGTCATAAGATGGTCAAAACTATTTTAACTAATGAAAATTTAAATAAAGTAAATATTTTATATATTGAGATATTGAGATCACAATACAATATTTCATCATTTTATTTCTTATTTATTTTAGAATTTAAGCTGTGAATTTGCAGAACACACTTTATAGGTCAATAGATAAATTAAAGGTATTGGTTCTGTGAAAAACAAACCCCTGTCTACAGAGTGCCACAAAGGCGATTAGCTGAACAGTTAGGCTCCTGAAATATAGTGCACATATAGTATCCATAAAAATTACGGGGCCACATAGCTAAAGACAGAATTTGGATTTCCCCTGAAATAATACAATTATTGTTAGAGTATTTATTTGCCAGCCACAGTTTGACACCTTAATTTTAAATTGTCTCTTCAGAGAGGAAGAGGACTAGAACTCTAGTGCCACCTATTGGAAGTAGCAATCCTAAAAGTCAATGTCGACCCTTTAACGAGCCTTGTCACATGACTTAGGATAAGAGCCAAACCATCCTTATCTTAAGTCATGTAACAAGGCTTGTTAAAGGGTCGACATTGACATTTAGGATTGCTACTTCCAATAGGTGGCACTAGAGTTCAAGTCCTCTTCCTCTCTGAAGAGACAATTTGCATATTTCCCACAGGAGCATTGCGGCTTTAAGTCTCCTCATCTCGGCATGCTTAGCATGTCAATCTCCACAAGGAGAAACGGTACTTCTTGGACACCTTAATTTCTAAATTCCCCAACTAAAGGTCTTTTTCCATTCACTAATAAATTAATACAATTATATTTCATAAGAACTCTTATTTCCAGTCATTTACCCTGGTGAAAATGCCACTGATACGCTGACAAACTAACACAGTGCTCATTTGCTGGCTAATTCAATTGCTTATGAGCTTATGACTCTTCATTATTGGCAGCTACCATGTAAACAGCTGATCTGTTGCCTACAATGTGCAAACAGTATGGAGACATGGGGACTGAATGATTGTATTAAAGGGGTTGGCCACTACTCGGACAACCCCTTCAGAATTCCTGTGTTTCCCCCCAGTAAAATAATAACACTTATACTCACCTCCAGTTCCGGCGCAGTTCCAGCAGTGTAGGCACTGGCTCTCCCGGGGATCGCTTGACATTGAAAAAAGAAAACAAAGACCTATACTGGACTAATGGGACACAGGAAAAGGGAAATTACTATAATAGACTTTGGGAACACTGGATATGGTAATAATTCTAAGAGACTAGGGACAGGGGCCTGGGAACATGCAGATGTTCACTTAATTAAATGAACAAAATTGTTGGCATTTTTGCAAAATTGTGAGTATACAACTTTGCTTCAAGTATGTGATGCCCATTCAAACTCACCCATTGCAAATAAAAGACGCCACAGCTCTGTAGTTACGTGTCCTGGGACCAGGGGCTCCTTCCCTGTCAATAAGTATAGGGGTGCCCTAGCTCACCCTCTTCCCTGGATAACTTATGATGGTGAAGACACCAGGGCCATGTGCCTTGACTTAGCTCCTGAATCTGCCCTTAGTCTGTACCCTACCCCCACCAAGGGAAGAGGAGAGCAATAGTGTACAATAATTCACCAACCAGACTAACAAGGTAATACAAACAGGGGTAAAGGAAAATGTTAATCATACAAATGTACTCACACAGGCAGTAGAGGTAAACACTGGGGAGTGGAGGAAGAGTAAAAACTAAAGGAGGGATATTAGCACCCAACCCAAAACCTAGCAACAGTCTCAGATAAATCCCACCAAACACCTTCTCAAACAACAACTATAAACTACTATCTCCTAACCATGCAATATAAGCTAGCTCTGGCAATGAGTGCTTGCTAGCCAGGGGCCAGATTAAATAGGAGAGTGGAGTGGCTAACAGTGAATGGCTGAGAGCCCTAATGCAGGAAAGCTTCCATGAGCTCTCAACTAAGCAGATTAACCCCTGCGCTGATAAAAGAAACCACGACCATTTAATATGAAAGTGAAGTGCTTCCAAACAGTGCAGGAGTAGGAAAAATCAGGCGGTTATCTGGCTCCTCTCTGTCACGGTGACAACAGATATGTGCAATCTAAAAATCACACCTGAAACCAGATAAAAAGAGAAGTTGACTCTATCAATGCATTGTGTGTGTGTGCTACACTAAGCATGGAGAACAGAAAGAGAAAAATACTGTGTGAGTACTTGAGAACCAAAATTGTTGAAAAATATCAACAATCTCAAGGTTACAAGTCCATCTGGAGAGAGCTTGAAGTTCCTTTGTCCATGGAGCACAACATAATCAAGAAGTTTACAACCGATGGCACTGTAGCTAATCTCCCTGGACGTGGACGGCAGAGAAAAATTGATGAAAGGTTGCAACACAGGATTGTCCAGATGGTAAAATAGTAGTCCCAATTAAGTTCCAAAGAAATTCAAGCAGTCCTGCAGGCTTAGGGTGCAACAGTGTTAGTGCGACATTTGAGTGAAATCAAATGACATGGCAGGAGACCCAGGAGAATCCCACTGCTGATACAGAGACATAAAAAAGACTGCAGTTTGCCACAATGTACGTGTGTAAGCTAAAATCCTTCTGAGAAATCATCTTGTGGACAGACTAGACCAGGATAGAGCTTGTAGCGCCCGCGTCCCTGCCTGCTGCCAGACAGGGACGTCGCTCTCCTCACCTGCGCTCAGCGTCCTCAGTGCTCCCAGCCCCCTCTGCGCCTATGACGTCCTCCTTCCGCCCTGCTGGTTCCGCGCGCTCCTTCCCTGCTACTGGCCTTAGGGCGCGCGCCCGCACCCTCCCCCGCTCTTAAAGGAGCCGCGCACATTTTCCAAATCAGTCTCCAGCCAATGCTGGAGGACTCCACCCTATATTAAGGGCTTCCTCCTTAATGTAGGTGCCCGAGCAATGTTGTTCCTGTGCAGTCTAACTCTGTTTCAGCCTTCAGCTCCTGATTCCAGTTACCTGCCTGTTACCTGTCGGCTTGCCTGTCTGCCATCCGTCTGCAGTTCCATCCAGAGGTTCGGACGTCATCTGCAGAGATCCCCGGCTCTTGCCTGCTCACCTAGGAGCGATCATCTGCCATCCGACTGCAGCTCCATCCGGAAGTTCGGACATCATCTGCAGAGATCCCCGGCTCTTGCCTGCTCACCTGGGAGCGATCATCTGCCATCCGACTGCAGCTCCATCCTGAAGTTCGGACATCATCTGCAGAGATCCCCGGCTCTTGCCTGCTCACCTGGGAGCGATCATCTGCCATCCGACTGCAGCCTACCTGGAGGCTCCACCATATCAGGTCGTATATACCTGCCTGTCTAGAGACTGCCTGGTCACTTGCTGTGACAACCTGCCTGTCTAGAGACTGCCTGGTCACTTGCCATGACAACCTGCCTGCCCAGAGTCTGCCTGGTCACTTGCTGTGACAACCTGCCTGTCTAGAGACTTCCTGGTCACTTGCCGTGACAACCTGCCTGCCCAGAGACTGCCTGGTCACCTGCCGTGACAACCTGCCTGCCCAGAGACTGCCTGGTCACTTGCCGTGACAACCTGCCTGTCCCAGAGACTGCCTGGTCACTTGCCGTGACAATCTGCCTGTCCCAGAGACTGCCTTGGTCACTTGCCGTGACAACCTGCCTGTCCCAGAGACTGCCTTGGTCACTTGCCGTGACAACCTGCCTGTCCAGAGACTGCCTCGGTTACTTACCGTTACAACCTGCCTGCCCAGAGACTTCCTTGGTCACTTGCTGTGACAAACCTGCCTGTCCAGAAACTACCTATATCCTCTGCCGTGAATCCCTGCCCTTTTCCCAGGTGCCACCCGCTCTCTTACAAGTAAAATCTCTTGTATAATAAAGCTATGTGGTTCCACCAACCTGACCTGTCTCGTCAGTAGTTCCACCCACCAGACCCGTTACAGTTTGCTCGGGCCATGGAACCCGGTGGCACCCAAACCCCTTCACTCCCGGAACTGTGTCATGAGCTGTCTCGCCAGAGGTCTCAACAGGAGACCATCCTGGGTCACCTGCGGAACGTCAAATCCCGTCTGGACACTCTGAAATCATCACTTGCAACCATCGCTGGAGCCATGACTCATAATCCGTCAGTCCCGCTGATTCCCAATTCCGTGGTTTCCATTCCCGGACCCCGACTGTCAGCTCCTCCTAGGTTTGGAGGCGATCCTGCTCTGGCTCGGGGTTTCATTAATCTGTGCACCCTGCATTTTGAACTCCTGGCACACCAGTTTAACTCTGACCGGGCCAAAATTGCCTTCATCATGTCCCATCTCACCGGAGAAGCCCTGACCTGGCTTAATCCTCTCTGGGAGAGAGAGGATCCTCTGGTATCTGACCTGCCTGCTTTTCTCTCGGCCTTCCGGAAGGTATTCGACGAACCTGGACGGAAGACTTCCTCTGCATCATCTCTGCTGCGTCTCCGTCAGGAGAGTCTCACCGTTGGTCAATATGCCATACGGTTCCGGACTTTAGCCTCAGAACTAGCTTGGGACAATGAAGCTCTAATTTCGGTCTTCTGGGAGGGTCTGTCCGGCCGTATTAAAGACGAACTTGCCGGTCGGGACGTTCCAACCTCTCTAGATGATTTAATAAATCTTGCCAATCGAATTGATCTTCGGTTCCAGGAACGAGCCAAAGAGATCACCCGTAAAAAAGAATTTTCCCATCTTGCACCCTCGTGTCAGAGATCTATAACCTCTTCCGTTTCTCCTCAGGTGCACACTGCTGAGCCTATACAGGTCGACCAGACCAAGATGGTCAAAGCCCGTCAGGACTCACGCCGTGCCGAGAAAAGTTGCTTCTACTGCGGCAGTAAGGAGCACTGGATCCAAACCTGTCCGGAGAAGTCGGGAAAACGCCTGTGTCTAGGTTCGCTCGGAGAAGTCAATCTAGACAAAAATAAATCCTCTTCATCCCTGCTGCTGTCGGTTTCAATTCTGATCGGTAAGAACCGCCACTTCGAAATGGCCCAACTTGATTCTGGAGCAGCTGGGAATCTCGTGTCACAGGCTCTAGTAGAGAAGTATCACATTCCCACCAAACCTCTTGTTGAACCTGTATCTGTTGCTGCTGTGGATGGGGGTCTCCTACCTCGTCCCATCCGACTTATCACCGAAGTCATAACCCTGCAGGTGGGAATGTTGCATTCTGAGAGCATCTCATTTCATGTTCTGCCTGGACTCTCTCATGCTTTCTTACTAGGTCTGCCTTGGCTCCAAAAACATGCACCTGTGCTCGACTGGCAGAATGGAGAGGTTCTTCGCTGGGGACAGGACTGTCATAAAACGTGTCTGGTGCCTGTTCATCCTGTCTATTCTTCTCCTACACCTGCTAATCTACCTGGACTCCCGATTCCATATTGGTCATTTGCTGATGTCTTCAATAAAAAGGAAGCAGAGACATTACCCCCGCATAGACCATATGATTGCCCGATTGACCTGTTACCCGGTACTACGCCTCCCCGTGGGCGTATTTACCCGTTGTCTGCTGCTGAGACCAGGTCGATGTCCGAATATATCGAGGAGAACTTAGCAAAGGGATTTATCCGGAAATCTACCTCCCCAGCGGGAGCAGGTTTCTTCTTCGTTAAAAAGAAAGACGGATCTCTCCGTCCCTGTATTGACTACAGAGGCCTAAATTCGATCACGGTGAAGAATAAGTACCCTCTTCCGCTCATTCCAGAACTGTTTGATCGTCTTAGAGGGGCTAGAGTCTTCACCAAACTAGATCTTCGTGGAGCATACAACCTGGTTCGTATCCGTCGAGGAGATGAATGGAAGACGGCATTCAACACCCGGGACGGCCACTACGAGTACTTGGTGATGCCCTTTGGTCTCTGTAATGCTCCAGCAGTCTTTCAGGAGTTGGTCAACGACATCTTCCGGGACCTCCTCTATTCCTGCGTTGTGGTGTACCTTGACGACATCTTGGTCTTCTCTCCGGATCTTCAGTCTCACCGGAGGGATGTTCGTCAGGTTCTGCTCAGGCTCAGGCAGAATCACCTCTTCGCCAAATATGAGAAGTGCCTCTTTGAGCAGACATCGCTTCCGTTTCTGGGCTACATCATTTCTCAGACAGGCCTACGAATGGATCCGGAGAAATTGTCTGCCATCGAGAAGTGGCCCCGACCGGAGGGGTTGAAGGCCATTCAGCGGTTCCTGGGATTCGCCAACTATTACCGTCTCTTCATACCGCACTTCTCTTCCAGGACTGCTCCAATCTCAGCGCTCACTCGCAAGGATGCTAACCCAAACAGTGGACGACCGAAGCAGAGGAGGCCTTCCTTTCTCTGAAACAGGCCTTCTCTTCCGCTCCAGTGCTGCATCGCCCGGATGGCAACAAGCAGTTCTTCCTGGAGGTGGACGCTTCCTCTGCTGGAGCCGGAGCGGTTCTTACCCAAAAATCGCCATCCGGGAGGATGGTGTCCTGCGGTTTCTTCTCCAAACTCTTCTCCTCCTCCGAGCGCAACTACTCCATAGGAGATCGAGAGTTATTGGCCATTAAGTTGGCATTGGAGGAGTGGCGTTACCTACTCGAAGGGGCTCTTCATCCGGTAATCATCTACACGGATCACAAAAATCTGGCATACCTCCAGCAGGCACAGAGACTTAATCCTCGCCAAGCCCGGTGGTCCTTGTTTTTTGCCCGCTTCGATTTTCTTTTGCATTTTCGCCCAGCTGACAAAAACGTCAAGGCGGATGCCTTGTCTCGGTCTTTCCTGGTGTCGGATCTCGAAGATGAGCCTAAACATATCATCGATCCCGCCAGAGTGATGCAGGTGGCTCCCGTGAGTCTAAATCGTCTCCCTCCTGGTAAGACGTTCGTATCAGAAACCGATCGGAAGAGAATCCTACATTGGGGTCACTCGTCTAAACTCGCTGGCCACGCTGGTCAAAAAAAGACCCTCCAACTCATTACTCGGCATTATTGGTGGCCTACCCTGCACAAAGACGTAATAGACTTTGTTTCTGCCTGTGTTTCCTGTGCCCGCAACAAAGTTCCGAGACACCTGCCTACCGGCCGTCTTCTTCCGCTTCCTGTACCCG
Source organism: Oophaga sylvatica (assembly GCA_033576555.1). Lineage (NCBI taxonomy): Eukaryota > Metazoa > Chordata > Amphibia > Anura > Dendrobatidae > Oophaga > Oophaga sylvatica. Next base: position 342,416,172 of record JARQOD010000002.1, read on the forward strand.
CTGCCCCCTGGCAGCATATAGCCATGGACTTCATAACAGATCTGCCCGTCTCTGCCGGTTGTACGGTCATTTGGGTGGTCGCTGACCGCTTTTCCAAGATGGCTCACTTCATTCCTCTGCCAGGTCTTCCGTCTGCACCCGAGTTGGCTAAAGACTTTATCCGCCACATCTTCCGTCTTCATGGTCTGCCTCGTCACATTGTGTCGGATCGTGGGGTTCAGTTCACCTCACGTTTCTGGAGAGCCACTTGTAAGTTGCTAGACGTCACCCTGGATTTTTCCTCCGCTTACCACCCACAGTCCAATGGACAAGTTGAACGAATAAATCAGAATTTGACCAGTTATCTTCGACACTTCGTTAATGCCCACCATTCTGACTGGGTGGAGCTCCTGCCTTGGGCCGAATTCTCCTACAATAATCATGAGAGCGAATCTTCCACCAAGTCTCCGTTTTTTGTAGTCTTCGGTCAGCACCCTCGGATCCCTGTCCCTGTTTCCATCTCTGTGGACAATCCAGCTGCGGAATCTCTGGTTAGAGAATTCTCCTCCATCTGGGAGAGTACCCGGTCCGCACTCATTCAGTCATCCGAGCGCATGAAAAGACATGCTGACAAAAGACGTCTGGATCCTCCTCAATTCCGTCCTGGGGACAAAGTCTGGCTTTCGTCCAAATATGTTCGACTCAAAATTCCGTCCTACAAGTTAGGTCCTCGGTTCATCGGTCCTTTTGAGATCATCAGTCAGATCAATCCGGTGTCCTATAAATTGAAACTCCCGGCCAATTTGAGAATTCCTAATTCTTTTCATGTATCTCTCCTCAAACCTGTGGTTCTTAACTCTTTTTTTAAGTCTACAGGTACACCTCCTGCTCCAGTGTCTGCTGATGATGAATTTGAGGTAGAGAACATTCTGGCCACAAAAAGGGTAGGAAGAAAGACTTATTTTTTGGTGGATTGGAAGGGGTTTGGTCCTGAGGAGAGAACCTGGGAGCCTCGGGAGAACATCCATGCCCCTCTTATCCTAGCTAAATTTCTTTCTGGCCTAAAGAAGGGGGGGCCTAGAGGGGGGGGTACTGTAGCGCCCGCGTCCCTGCCTGCTGCCAGACAGGGACGTCGCTCTCCTCACCTGCGCTCAGCGTCCTCAGTGCTCCCAGCCCCCTCTGCGCCTATGACGTCCTCCTTCCGCCCTGCTGGTTCCGCGCGCTCCTTCCCTGCTACTGGCCTTAGGGCGCGCGCCCGCACCCTCCCCCGCTCTTAAAGGAGCCGCGCGCATTTTCCAAATCAGTCTCCAGCTAATGCTGGAGGACTCCACCCTATATTAAGGGCTTCCTCCTTAATGTAGGTGCCCGAGCAATGTTGTTCCTGTGCAGTCTAACTCTGTTTCAGCCTTCAGCTCCTGATTCCAGTTACCTGCCTGTTACCTGTCGGCTTGCCTGTCTGCCATCCGTCTGCAGTTCCATCCAGAGGTTCGGACGTCATCTGCAGAGATCCCCGGGTCTTGCCTGCTCACCTAGGAGCGATCATCTGCCATCCGACTGCAGCTCCATCCGGAAGTTCGGACATCATCTGCAGAGATCCCCGGCTCTTGCCTGCTCACCTGGGAGCGATCATCTGCCATCCGACTGCAGCTCCATCCTGAAGTTCGGACATCATCTGCAGAGATCCCCGGCTCTTGCCTGCTCACCTGGGAGCGATCATCTGCCATCCGACTGCAGCCTACCTGGAGGCTCCACCATATCAGGTCGTATATACCTGCCTGTCTAGAGACTGCCTGGTCACTTGCTGTGACAACCTGCCTGTCTAGAGACTGCCTGGTCACTTGCCATGACAACCTGCCTGCCCAGAGTCTGCCTGGTCACTTGCTGTGACAACCTGCCTGTCTAGAGACTTCCTGGTCACTTGCCGTGACAACCTGCCTGCCCAGAGACTGCCTGGTCACCTGCCGTGACAACCTGCCTGCCCAGAGACTGCCTGGTCACTTGCCGTGACAACCTGCCTGTCCCAGAGACTGCCTGGTCACTTGCCGTGACAACCTGCCTGTCCCAGAGACTGCCTTGGTCACTTGCCGTGACAACCTGCCTGTCCCAGAGACTGCCTTGGTCACTTGCCGTGACAACCTGCCTGTCCAGAGACTGCCTCGGTTACTTACCGTTACAACCTGCCTGCCCAGAGACTTCCTTGGTCACTTGCTGTGACAAACCTGCCTGTCCAGAAACTACCTATATCCTCTGCCGTGAATCCCTGCCCTTTTCCCAGGTGCCACCCGCTCTCTTACAAGTAAAATCTCTTGTATATAAAGCTATGTGGTTCCACCAACCTGACCTGTCTCGTCAGTAGTTCCACCCACCAGACCCGTTACAGAGCTTTTTGCTTAAACACATAATTTTAATGTTTACTGATAACAGACTGAGGCCTACAAAGAAAACACAGTGCCTACAGTCAAATATAGTGGAGGTCTAAAGATGTTTTGGGGTTGTTTTGCTGCCTCTGGCCCTGGGTGCCTTGGCAAGGCGTCATGGAATCTGAAGATTACCAACAGATTTTAGGTCGCAATGTAGTGCCCAGTGTCAGAAAGCTGGGCTTGCATTCTGGGTCATGGGTCATCCAGCAGGACAATGACCCCAAACGTACTTCAAAAAGCACTCAGAAATAGATGAAAACAAAGTGCTGGAGAGTTCTGAAGTGGCCAGCAATGAGTCTGGATCTAAATCCCATTGAACACCAGGGGAGAGATCTTAAAATTGCTGTTGGGAGAAGACACCTTTGAAATAAGAGAGCCCTGGAGCAGTTTGCAAAAGAAGTGTGCTCCAAAATTTCAGTTGAGAGATGAGAAGCTTGTTGATGGCTATGGGAAGCAATTGCAATTATGTATTCCAAATAGTGTGCAAGCAGACATTAAGTTGAGGGTGCCAACAATTTTGTCCGGTCCGATCCATTTTTGGAATTTTGTGTAAAATTATGTCCAAATTGCTTTTTTATTTCAGTTTTTTTGTGTTGTTCCAATGCAAACAAAGGAAATAAATGTATATAACAAAACGTGTAATTTCAATAATTTTCTGGGAAAAATACTTTATTTTTTGGAACAATTTCAAAGGTGCCAGCACTTTCAGCTATGCCTGTGTATATACAATGAGGAAAATAAACATTAGATACACTGTCTATTTTCCACCTAAAGAATGGAGAGGTCTGTAATTTTTATCAGCGGTACACTTCAACTGTGAAAGATAGACTCTTTAAAAAAAAAAAACCAAAAAATCACATTATCTGATTTTTACATAATTAATTTGCATTTTATTGCATGAAATAAGTATTTGATACAATAGAAAAACAGAACTTAATATTTGGCACAGAAACCTTTGTTTGCAATTACACAGGTCAGACATTTCCTGTAGTTCTTGATCATGTTTGCACACACTGCAGAAGTGATTTTGTCCCATTCCTCCATACAGATCTCCAGATCTTTCTTGTTTCGAGGCTGTCCCTGGGCAACATAGAATTTCAGCTCCCTCCAAAGATTTTCCATTAGGTTCAGGTCTGGAGACTGGCTACGCAACTCTAGGACCTTGAAATGCTTCTTAGACCCAGCCACGACCCATCTTCAATGCTCTTACTGAGGGAAGGAGGTTGTTGGCCAAAATCTCTCAATACATCACTCCATCCATTCTCCCTTCAATACCGTGCATTCATCTTATCCACATTGCAGAAAAGCACCTCCAAAGTATGATGTTTTTCCCAGCATGCTTTACATTTAGGTCAGTGTTCTTGGGGTTGTACTCATTCTTCTTTTTCCTTTAAACATGGCGAGTGGATTTGATTCCATAAAGTCTATTTTGGTCTCATCTGACCACATGACCTTCTCCCATGCTTCCTCCCGATCATCAAGATGGTCATTGGCAAACTTCAAACTGGCCTGTATATGTGCTGGTATGAACAGGGGAGCCTTGCATGCTCTGCAGGATTTTAATCCATGACGGTGTAGTGTGTTACTAACGGTAATGTTTGAGACCGTGGTCCCAGATCTCTACAGGTCATTGACCAGCTCCTACCATGTAGTTCTGGTCTGATTCCAGACCTTTCTCAGAATCATCCTTACACCACGAGGTGAGATCTTGCATGGAGCCCCAGACAAAGGAAGATTGATAGTCATCTTGGGTTTCTCCATTTTCTAATAATTATGCCAACAGTTGTTGCCTCTTCACCAAGCTTCTTGCATATTGTCCTGTAGCCCATCTCAGCCTTGTGCAGATCTACAATTTTTCTTTGGTCTTGGCCATGGTGGAGAGGTTAGAGTGTCATTGATTGAGTGTTTGGACAGGTGTCTTTTATACGGGTAATGAGTTAAACAGGTGCAATTAATACAAGTAATGAGTTCTGCGCAGGAGGGCGTCTTAAAGAAAAACTAACAGGTCTGTGAGAGACAGAATTTTTGCTGTTTGGCAGGTGAGCAAAAACGTATTTCATGCAATAAAATGCTATTTATTTAAAAATCATACAATGTCATGTTCTGGCTTTTATTTAGAGACTGCTTTTCACAGTTGAAGTGTATGTACAATCAAAATTACAGACTACAAGCCTCTCTATTCTTTATAGGTGAGAAAACTTGCAGAATCAGCAATGTTGAAAAATCCTTTTTTTCCAAACTGTGTTTATGTATATATATGTATATATATACATACACAGAGAGAGAGAGAGAGATAAATACAACCCTAATTCCAAAAAAGTTGTCACACTGTGTAAAATTTAAGAACACAAGAATGCCATGATTTGTAAATCTCTTATAGACATATTTTATTCACAACATAGCATAGAACAAACATAATACCGTATATACTCGAATATAAGCCGAGATTTTCAGCCCATTTTTTAGGGCTGAAAGTCCCCCTCTCGGCTTATATTCGAGTCATATACCAGGGGGTCGGCGGGGGAGGGGGAGCGCAGCTGTCCTATATACTTACCCCTCCGCCGGTGCGGTCTCTGCAGCCCCTGCTCTTCTCCCACGGTCCCGGCGCCTGTGTTCAGCGGTCAGCTGGTACCGCTCATTAAAGTCATGAATATGCACATATTCATGACTTTAATGAGCGGTAACACGTGACCGCTGAACACAGGCGCCGGGACCGTGGGAGAAGAGCAGGGCAGAGACGCTCCGGCGGAAGGGTAAGTATAAGCGATATTTACCTGTCCCGTTCCGCTGTGTCTTCGGGTCCTCTTGCTGCAATGTTCAGGCAGAGGGCGCGATGACGTAGTTACTGCGCGCCGCGCCCTCTGCCTGATGATTGACTGCTGGAGGACCCGGAAGACAGCGACGGAACGGGTGACAGGTAAATATCTCAGATGCCGGGGCCCTGAGCGAGCGGTGACACCGGCACCTGTCCCCCATAGCGCGCCGGTGTCCCCGCCTGCTCAGGACACCGGCACCTGGCCCCCAGCGACGAGAGGTGAGTATGTCTTTTTTTTTTTCGGTTGCAGCAGCAGCGGCAGCAATTGAGGCCTATACTATGGAGCATAATCTATGGGGGCACAATCTATGGGGCATAATTATGGGGGCATAATCTATGGGGGCACAATCTATGGAGCATCAATGGGGCACAATCTATGCGGGCACAATCTATGGGGGCACAATCTATGGAGCATCATGGGGGCACAATCTGTGGAGCATCTATGGTGGCACAATCTGTGGAGCATCTATGGGGCACAATCTATGGATCATCTATGGGGGCATAATCTATGGAGCATCTATGGGGGCACAATCTGTGGAGCATCTATGGGGGCATAATCTATGGAGCATCTATGGGGCACAATCTATGGATCATCTATGGGGGCACAATCTATGGAGCATCTATGGGGGCATAATACATGGGCAGCATATAGGGCATAATCTCATTTTCCACCCTAGGCTTATACTCGAGTCAGTAAGTTTTCCCAGTTTATTGTGGCAAATTTAGGGGGGTCGGCTTATACTCGGGTCGGCTTATACTCGAGTATATACGGTAAGTTGAAATTTATACATTTTTCTTTTTAATTAAAAAAAATCACTGATTTAGAAGTTGATGGCAGCAACTGCATATGTCTATCTGGGGTATATAAGAAAAGTGCACAATAGCGCACACCCCCATACTAAGAATTGAAGAAAATAATGAAATAATAATAGTATAGAATATAAAAATAATAATTTTATTGAGACAACAGACCAACGCACAGAAAAATATAAAACATAATTAAAAATTATGACGAAGCTGCAGCCGCAGCGATACGCGTGGGGTTTCTTCACCTCTGGTCCCGGGACCGCTCCCCGTGCTACCACTTTTGCTTTGTGGTCATTTGCACTTTCTTCATTGAGCCTTACTGGTAACGTTACCGATCTTATGCTCCTTGCTGATCAGCCTCCTTTTGGTGTAGTGCACATTATATAGGCAGATTTCGGTGTTATTCAACACCTTGCCTGTACCTTTTCCTCTTTTGATAACGCTATTCTTTATGTGACGCCTCTCTTCATAATACTTATTAGTGCTCTTCTAGTTTGACTACCTATTGGGCACCTTTGAGCGTTATTTGTCATTTATCTAGCTGCTTAGCGTTTTTTCATGTTCTGTCACTCACCTAATTATTATTGTATTGCATGGTATATTGTGACCAGGTTGCTCTTTTAGTGTACTATAGTATATTATATACCACTATTTATTGTATTATGACCATTATTGTATAATATAATACATTTGAGCTTACGCTCCAGACTCGGGCATATCAGTGTTGGTCTCTTATGCTCATGGGCCTTGGGGTGCTTTGTTCTATATGTATTTTTAATTATGTTTTATATTTTTCTGTGCGTTGGTCTGTTGTCTCAATAAAATTATTATTTTTATATTCTATACTATTATTATTTCATTATTTTCTTCAATTCTTAGTATGGGGGTGTGTGCTATTGTGCACTTTTCTTTCTTCTCCTTTCCCATGGTATGGCTATAGTGCATTGCAGCACCCCCCTTTTCATGTACACATTTCGTATCTGTGGTGCACCCATCACATATTCCTCTTATCTGGGGTATATAAAACACCTCTGAGGCTGGAATTTATTAAAATTGGCTTTAATTTTTATTTAGTTTTGATGCCTAATTGTCAGGGTCCTTGATGAGCCTTCAGTAGCAGTTGCATATTTCAAAGTACTATTTCTTGGCTTTGTGCACAGGAAAGAACGATTCAAACATGTAGATCAATAGCACAGAGAAGAGTCTGTTTTCTATCAGTGATTCCTTACTAGCTTATTTAACATAGTTTTATAATAAAAGAATCCAATCTGAAAACCCCTCACCCACCTCCTTTATTTCTTGGCATTAAATGTGACTATTCTTCTCATATCTGTTTTCATTTTGATTAATATTTTCTATGATAATATATATCACAAATCATTTAACAGCAATATAATCATTTACACTGATTCTAATGTGTTTTTTACTGAATTTTTGTGATTTTTTAGACATTTTTCTTATCTCTTGTCTCATAATAATCTTTTGCAAAATATATGACATTTAACTTGCTGTCATAGTGCCTAAAACTCTACTTTTTACTCTTCCAACATATGGAAATATTTTGGGTAGATTTTATTTTGTTTAATTTGTATTTTTTTACACAATACCCATTGTACAATATACCAGTAGTTTACCTGGCTAAGTACATTTTAAATATTGAAATACAATGCATAAAGAATATAGAAATAAATAAATGACACTTGAATTATTAGTTTAGTTAAGTTTCTTGTGACTTAATTCTGCTTGTATTTGAACAAATAAACTAATATAATCTTTAAACTCAACACATCTTGACTTACATATACATCATAAGTCATGTCCCTGACTTTGATTTGGGCTGGCTCACTGAGCCCACGTCTTTCCCCTCATATGATGGCTGATTTAATCAGCCATCATATGCCTTTAACAGCCATCATGTGCTTTGAGCAGAGCTCCTCCCACTGCTATTAATCTGTTAAATTCCACTGACAATGTCTTCACAATGTCATTTAACAGTAACCGGCAGGGGAGCGCTTTGTTCTACGCTTCCATTGGCGCGTCAATTACATGATCGTGGGGCGCTGATGGTTTGGGTCTGCTGTTGATCCATATGCCTGTAATTATGATCCTCCTGTGAAAGCCAGCCTATGGCCGGCGTTCATAGGAGATTGTGATTTTAGCTATACACAGCAGTGCTGATGCTGATGCACTACTATGTAAAGTACAAGTGATCAGACAATGACAGCTACAAATCCCCTAACTGAATTGTAAGTAATAAGGACATACTCAATTTGGTATACTACCAAATATATCTGTATGTGTAAAAAACGGAGGTGTGATATGGCCATATGCCAGAGACATTATGGTAAGGTAGAGTGGACTGAGGCTGAAATGCAACTCTCGTAGGCGCATTACTATGATTAGGAGGCACAGAGAGGCAATATTATTCTCTGTGCCTTATAATAATAATTAATAATGCCCCATTGTACATGTTAATAATAATGATATCCCCCTATGACTCATAATAATAATAACTAGCTTGGCCCGTGGAAAATTTTCGCACATTGGTCGTCGGGGCCGCAGGCAATTTCAGAAAAAGCAAGCTGGTCAAATTTAAATGTATTTCATGAGATGATGAACACAGACAGGTATTTATATATGTAGATTGGTAATACAATAAATTGGTTTGATAAGTAGAGGCCAAAAAATGTCTTCCGGTTGAGGTGTCACCTGCAGGTCATTGTTTCTTTCTGCAGGTTTCTGAAAATGAATGTTTAAACTGAATTTAGTGATAAAATCATGAATGTGTGGTTTGTTTGGCTCTTTTCTTGCTGAATGGAGAAAGTTTACCTTTCAAATGGTGTATCATTTGTGTGTGTGGGACGCAGTAATCAGCGAAAAAGCAGTACATGTTTACAAATGTGTTTGCATATGTGACTCACCATTTGTGTGTGTGGGGCGAAGTAATCACCGAAAAAGCAGTGCATGTTCACAAATGTTTTGCATATGTGACTCACCTGCAGTTAAGTGTGAAATCCTCCAATGTGCCTGAAATAGGCTGGCAAGCTGGAAAGACCCCAAGGCAAATGTTTGGATTTGTTTGTGATGTCTGTAAGCAGCTTTGTGGTAGTGTGCTTTGGGGTAGTGTGCTGCCACCAGCAGGTCATTTGACTTTTCAAATGGTGTATCATTTGTTTGTGTGGGTGGAGTATGAACTGAGCAAGTGTGCAATTAAATAGGCAGTGCATGTTTACAAATGTGTTTGCATATGTGCCTCACCCGCAGTGAACTGTGCAATCCTCCAATTTGGCTGAAATAGACTGGGCAAGCAGTTTGGCAAGCTGGAAAGCCACCAAGGCAAATGTTTGGATTTGTTTGTGATGTCTGTAAGCAGCTTTGTGGTAGTGTGCTTTGGGGTAGTGTGGTGCCACCTGCAGGTCATTTTTCCTTACTGCAGGTTTATGAAAGTTTAAACTTTATTTTGTGATCAAATTGTGGATGTGTGGTTTGTTTGGCTATTTTCTTGCTGAAGGGGGCAAGTTTACCTTTCAAATGGTGTATCATTTGTGTATGTGGGTGCAGTATGAACGGAGATACAAATTAATCACCGAAAAACAGTGTTTAGAAATATTATATATAGATAATTCCTCCTAAACTAATGATGATAATAATAATAATAATATCCTCCTAAACTAATGATGATGATAATAATAATAATGTCCCCCTAAATCAGGGGTCTCAAACTGCATTCCTCGAGGGCCGCAAACCGTGCATGTTTTCAGGATTTCCTTAGAATTGCACTAGGTGCTGGAATCATTATCTGTGCAGGTGATTAAATTATCACCTATGCAATACAAGGAAATCCTGAAAACATGACCTCTTTGCGGCCCTTGAGGAATGCAGTTTGAGACCTCTGCCCTAAACTAATGATAATAATAATAATATCCTCTAAACTGGTGATGATGGTAATAATTCCGCCTGGGGCTAATAATTATAATAATGCCCAGCTTGCTTCCTTACAATATGGCCCTTTGTGCCTCCTGATAATAATAATACACCCATTTCGCCTCCTTTTAATAACCCCACTCATTTTGCCTCCTTTTAGTAATTTTCCTGTTGCGCCTCCTTAACCCCTTTTCTACCATATGACGTACTATCCCGTCCTTGTGACCTGGGCCTTAAGTCCCAGTGACGGAAAGTACGTCATATAGTATCAGACGCGATCGGACGTGCTCACAGGGTGAGCGCGGCCGGGTGTCAACTGATTCTCACAGCTGACACCCGGCACTAAGTGCCAGGAGCGGTCACCGACCGGTCATGGACCGCTCCCGGCACTTTAACCCCGACACACTGTGATTAAAGATGATCGCAGCGTTCCGGCGGCTGCAGAGGGGCTGACAGCCCGATCTGCTTTTGGCTTGGAGACCCCGCGGCATGACGCGGGGTCCCGATCTTTCCCATGGAGACCCGGATGTCGTCACGGGTGCATGTCAGGAAGTCTGAGGTTAGTGCACGAAGAAGCTGCAGCGCTGCAAGCTTCTATAGCATGCAGATGCTGCTTCATCTGCATGCTATAGAAGTGATCAGCCTGCAGAAAATGAGCGCCCCATAGTGGGACAAGGTGTAAAAATAAGAATTAAATAAAAAAATTTTGTTTAAATAATTGTAAAAATATTTTAAAAAAATAATTAAAAAATCAATATTTATTATATCAATAAATAAATATTTTAGTGAAAAAATTCTAAACAATAAAAGTACACATATTTAGTATCCCCGCGCCCGTAACGACTCGACCTATAAAACTGTCCCACTAGTTAACCCCTTTAGTGAATACCATAAAAAACATGCAAAAAACAATGCTTTCTCATAATACCTCCGAACAAAAAGTGGAATAACACGCGATCAAAAAGACGGATATAAATAAACATGGTACCGCTGAAAACTTCATTTTGTCCCACAAAAAACAAGCCCCCATACAGCATCATCAGTGAAAAAATAAAAAGTTATAGCTCTCAGAATAAAGCGATGCAAAAATAATTATTTATTATATAAAATAGTTTTTATTGTATAAAAGCGCCAAAACATAAAAAAAACTATATAAATGGTGTATTGCTGTAATACTGACCTGACGAATAAAACTGCCTTATCAATTTTACCACACGTGGAACGGTATAAACGCCCACCGCAAAGAAATTCATAAATTGCTGGTGTTTGTTCATTCTGCCTCTCAAAAACCAGAATAAAAAGCGATAAAAAGATGTCATGTGCCCTAGAATGGTCAACTCGTCCCGCAAAAAACAAGACCTCACATGACTCTGTGGGCCAAAATATGGAATAATTATAGCTCTCATATGATGATGCAAAAACTTTTTTGCAATAAAAAGCGTCTGCCATGCGCCAAGTGGTTCTCCCCCACATATGTGGTATCGGCATACACAGGACAAATTGCACAACAACTTTTGGGGTCACATTTCTCCTGTTACCCTTGGGAAAATGAAAAAAATGAAAAATTGGGGACGAGGAGATCATTTTTGTGGAAAAATTATATTTTTTATTTTTACGGCTCTACGTTATAAACTTCTGTGAAGCACTTAGGGGTTCAAAGTGCTCACCACACATCTAGATAAGTTCCTTAGGGGGTCTACTTTCGAAAATGGTGTCACATGTGGGGGGTTTCCACTGTTTAGGTGCATCAGGGGCTCTCCAAACGCGACATGGCGTCCGAACTCAATTCCAGCAAATTCTGTGTTGAAAAAGTCAAACGGCGCTCCTTCCCTTCCGAGCTCTGTCGTGCACCCAAACAGTGGTTCTCCCCCTCATATGGAGTATCAGCATATTCAGGACAAATTGCACTAAAACTCTTGTGGTTTAATTTCTCCTGTTACCCTTGGTAAAATAAAAAAAATTGGATCTGAAGTAAATATTTTGTGAAAAAAGTTAAATGTTTATTTTTTTTTTAAACATTCCAAAAATTCCTGTGAAGCACCTGAAGGGCTAATAAACTTCTTGAATGTGGTTTTGAGCACGTTGAGGGGTGCAGTTTTTAGAATGGTTTCACTTTTGGGTATTTTCTATCATATAGACCCCTCAAAGTGACTTCAAATGTGATGTGGTCCCTAAAAAATATATGGTGTTGTAAAAATGAGAAATCGCTGGTCAACTTTTAACCTTTATTACTTCCTAACAAAAAAATGTTGGTTCCAAAATTGTGCTGATGTAAAGTAGACATGTGGGAAATGTTATTTAGTAACTATTTTGTGCGATATAACTCTCTGATTTAAGGGCAGAAAATTCAAAATTTGAAAATTAAATTTTCGCCGTATTTCCGTTTTTTTCATAAATAAACGCAAGGTATATCGAAGAAATTTGACCACTAACATGAAGTACAATATGTCACGAGAAAACACTGTCAGAATCGGCAAGATACGTTGAAGCGTTCCAGAGTTATAACGTCATAAAGGGACAGTGGTCAGAAATGTAAAAAATTGGCCTGGTCATTAACATGCAAACAACCCTCGGGAGTAAAGGGGTTAATTGTTACATCTTTGTGCCTTATTTTAAATTAGCTGAAGAGCCCGTAGTTGCCCGGGCATAGTAACTTACTGTGGTTAGTTATAACAAATTATAATGATTATCCTCCATCCCATAGTCCAGTGCCCATATACCCACCATACACATCCTCCATCCCATAGTCCCATGTCCATATACCATCACACATCCTCCATCCCATAGTCCCATGCCCATATACCCATCACACATCATCCCATAGTCCCATGCCCATATACCCATCATACATACCTTCCATCCCATAGTCCCGTGCCCATATACCCATCACACATCCTCCATCCCATAGTCCCGAGCCAGGTGGCGCTGAGCAGGGAGTTCCTGGAGATGTGCTGTTATGTAACCTGGCAGTGTTGTTCTGTGTGTGGCCGCTGATGATGCGATTTTCTACGCCGGTGATAATAGAGCCCGGCAGTAATTGAAGAGGGGGTGATTCATTTCTGTCATCAGCTCACTATTCCTTTCTGGGGGGCAGACAATGGCTGGGAGCTTATGTTCCTAGGGATGCTAGATTTCTCCCACCCGGTCAGTGTCTGTTTAAGTGTTGTCGAGTGGGAAAACTGTTGCTCATAGCAACCAATCACAGCTCAGCTTCTTTTAAACAGCTCTGGTGAAATGAAAGATGCTTAGTGATTTGGTGGGGCTATGTGGAGTGGGCGTGGCGGATGCACACATACATACAGACACTCATTTTTATATAGATAGATAATGTCCCCGTTATGTCACTTTATAGTAATATAAATCTATCCAACTGTGTCTGTCAAAGAATAATAATAAACTAATACTCACTTCACCCAAGCAGAATCTGGGCCGGCGCAGATGGCGCAATGTAATAATGTCATAACATATCCTGTGTGTTGCCAGCCTCTTGCGGGCCACTGGGTGGAAGCTGCGTGTGGCCAGGCTGAGTAAGTGGCAGAGCAGGGAGTCAAAGTTACTAAGTGATCAATAAAAAAAACTGATAGAAATTGGATATCTTCTGTTTTTGTCTGATTATTATAGATCCAAATACATTAAATTGGCCAATGTTGATCTGCAAAATGGATGGGAATAGTATATACTCTGACTCAAACAGAATTTGAATGCAGATCAGTTAAAAAAACAGATGTGTGAATAATGAACACAGAAACTAGTGTGTGGACGTGCCCTAAAGTCTTGCCTATTAATGATCGTGTGGGTCAGACTTCAGAAACCTCATCAATCACATATTAATATGATGTCCCAATGATATGGCAACAATCATTACAAATTATCATAATTTTTATCTTATTTTATATTATTGCACTTCTTTTATTCTGTCATGCAGCATTTTTACAGTATTGCTAGATATAGATACTTTCTGAAAAGACACTTCCAACAAAACAGATAATACTTCTTTTGAGAATGATTGCTTTGGTGAAGATGCAGGATTATGTTTCTATAAGGATAGTGTATATCTCAGGCTAAATATTAAAAATCTGTAATCCCAGACTTTCAAGTTTGCAGGATTACAAGAATCTGTTACTTGTTGTATTATTGTTATACATTGTGGTTGGTTGCTATTTTCAGTGTCTCATGTAAGCCAAATACATATCTATACATATATAGTAATGTTCCCCATCCTGGGCTACTTCCTGGTACATATGTCCCTCATTCTGGCCCCATCCTGGTGTATGTGTATATAGATATAAATATAGATATCTATATATAGATATCCAAGTAGATATGGATAGATATATTCACTGCTCAAAAAATAAAAGGAATACTTAAATAACACAATGTAACTCCAAATCAATCACACTTTTATGAAATCAACCTGTCCAGTTATGAAGCAACACTGATTGTGAATCAATTTGTCCCACTATTGTGCAAATGGAACTGACAACAGGTAAAAATGATAGGCAATTAGCAAGACAACCCCTATAAAGGAGTGATTCTGCAGACCATTTCTCTGTTCTCATCTTTTTTTGGCTGCTGTTTTGGTCTTTTGCATTTTGATATTGCTCTCACCCCTAGACGTACAGTATACAACCCACAGAAATTGGTCACTTAGGGCAGCTCATCCATGATGGCACATCAATGCGAGCTGTTGCAAGAAGGGTAGCTGTGTCCGTCAGCTTAGTGTACAGAGCATGGAGCAGATACAAGGACACAGGCCAGTACACCAGTAGATGTGGAGGGGGCCGTAGGAGGGCAACAATCCAGCAGCAGAACTGCTACCTTCTTCTTTGTGCAAGAAGGAACAGGAGGAGCAGTGCCAGAGCCCTGCAAAATTTCCTCCAGCAGGCCTCTATCATCCACATGTCTGCTCAGACTGACAGAAACGACTCCATGGGGGTTGTATGAGGACCCGACATCCAAAAGTGGCAGTCATGGTACCTCTGGCTAGCACATGGAGGGCTGTGCGGGCCTCCAAAGAAATACCTCACCACATCATTACTGACCCACTGCCAAACTGATCATGCTGGAGGATGTTGCAGGCAGCAGAAAGTTCTCGATGGTGACTCCAGACTTTGTCTTGTCTGTCACATGTGCTCAATGTGAACCTGCTTTCATCTGTGAAGAGCACAGGGTGCAAATTTTGAATCTGCCAATCTTGGTATTCTCTGGCAAATGCCAATCGCCCGGCACAGTGTTGGGCTATGAGCACAACACCCACTTGTGATGTCAGGCCCTTATTCCACCCTCATGGAGTCTGTTTCGGACAGAGCGGACACATGGATGTTAGTGGCCTGCTGGAGGTCATTTTTCAAGGCTCTGGCACTGCTCCTCCTGTTCATCCTTGCACAAAGAAGAATGTAG
The DNA here is from genome assembly GCA_033576555.1 of Oophaga sylvatica. Lineage (NCBI taxonomy): Eukaryota > Metazoa > Chordata > Amphibia > Anura > Dendrobatidae > Oophaga > Oophaga sylvatica. Next base: position 342,431,517 of record JARQOD010000002.1, read on the forward strand.
CGGTCCTTGCTGCTGGTTTGTTGCCCTCCTTCGGCCCCCTCCACGTCTCCTGGTACACTGGCCTGTCTCCTGGTATTTGCTCCATGCTCTAGAAACTGTGCTGACAGTTACAGCTACTCTTCTTGCCACAGCTCACATTGTTGTGCCATCCTGGATGAGCTGCACTACCTGAGCAACTTTTATGGGTTCTACAGTAGACACCTGCTCATGCTACTGTACCTCTAGGGGTGAGAGCAATGACAAAATGCAAAAGTGACCAAAACAACAGCCAAAAACTATGAGAACAGAGAAATGGTCTCTGGTCACCACCAGCAGAAGCACTCCTTTATAGGGATTGTCTTGCTACTTACCTGTAATTTATACCTGTTGTCTGTCCCATTTGCACAACAGCAGGACAAATTGATTCACAATCAGTGTTGCTTCATAACTGGACAGGTTGATTTCACAGAAGTATGATTGACTTGGAGTTACATTAGCCGCAGGCTTTTTTAATCACAGCAGGGCCACTACCCCTCCACAGAGATATAGATTTCAGTCTAAGAGTGGATTCACATTAGGTTTCGATACAGATGAAGACTTTAGTCTAAGAGAGGATTGGCATTAGGTCTAGGTCGTGGAAAACGAGAATCGCCTTATTGTGGCTTCCAGGTACACATGAATTGGCCAATTTATGCGCTAAGCATTTTCAATTTTTCATATTTCTAATGCAGTAATGCAATTCAGTTTTCATATTTCATATTTGCATGCTATGACTCTACAGAGTGCTGCCTTATTTGTTTGAATAGCCATCTATTCTAGTCATACTCTTTGATCTATGATGAAGTGCAGGGAGGAGAGAAGGTAAGCTGTGACTATCTCTGTGGCAATGAAGGGGTATACTTGGTCTGCAGCAATTCTCAGTTAAATAGTATGTAAGTAACAACCACATAAATGCCAAGACCAAGCTTTCGTAGCACAAAATTTCATAGAGCATCACAACGCCTTTAATGGCTTACCTTCTTCCCATTTTACATCCTGTTTCCATCTCTTTTCCAGGTTAGGTTGCACACTCACCCACCTATCCACAAAATGTAATAAAAACTGTGATTTAAGAAGTCATGTCACCACCTTCCATTGCTCCGTGGTCCAGTTTTGATTAATATGTGCGTATTGTAGGCAATTTAATCAGTGAACAGGAGATAGCATAGGGACTGCATAGCCAGCGTTAACTTTTTCACCAATTTGTGGTACAATAGCTCTTTGTGCCATCAGATCAATGTGCCATGATAGTTGAAAACACTGTCAGCAGTTTTGCTTTTTAACACTCATTTGTAAAATATTAATCAATGAATATTTCTTTTCCAAACATTTTATTGGGGTTTTAACAACATTATTAGGGAGGGAAGGGGAAGGAATAGGGAAAATCGACTGGGTGGTCCTAAGTGTAAGAATAGATAATGGTTAATGTTATGATTTGGTAGCTGAGGAGAGCAGGCAAAAACGGCAATACACCAGAGAGGTTGGAATCTACTGGATTGCAGTACCCTGACTAACCACCACAACTAAAGGCAGCCGTGGAGCGTTCCTACGTTGGTCCTAGACGCCTCGTCACAGCCTGAGAGGTTAATTACACCTAAAGATAGAAAGAGGAAAGCTATCTGCCCCGGAGCAGATCCCCAAAGAACATAGAAAGCCCCCAAACATGTAATGGCGGTTAGACAAGAGGAAATACAGACACAGACAGAAAATAGTATGAGCAAACGTTGGGGCCCAATCTTCCTAGAAAGAAAAGGATGGGAAGGACACTTACTGCAATCCAAAAAACCCTAAAAAAATACCAACTCTACTAATTGCAAAAACACCTGAGATCACACGACCTCTACCACCTAAATTAGTTCTCTGGTGTAACAAAACTAAGCTGCAGCCACTGAAAAAACTGGAAAAGGCAAATGAACAAATAACAGTGGCTCAGATAAACTGAGAGGAGCACAAGCCCCCGGAGGGGACCTGGCTGACCTCCACAGAAGTGCAGGGAAAAATGCAAAAAGCAAGCACAAAAATAAAAGCAGAAAATATCTTATCTGTTAGCAGAAGATGCAGGCAAGACTCAGAAAGCTTCCAAGTGAACCAGGAACTAAAGTTGAGACAAGAACAATTGATCACCGGCAACCTTGATGGGAGGGAACCTCCCTTATATAAGACCAGTCTGTAACTCCTGATTGCCAATCTTCACAATCTTCATTGAATGGTTCAGTACTGTTTGTAACCACCAGAGGGAGCTTCTGCTCAGAATTCATTTCTAACATATTCACAACAGGTTAACAAATCATATATTTCACATACATCTTATAACAATGTGATCAGTAACTACATTAAGAATCGAAAAACAAGAAAGGCAATGAAGAAAACGGAAAGAATAGAGTGAACCCTAAGGGAACAGCTCCATCCAGCGGGACCATTTCTTTGTGAATTTATTAATATTATTGTTAATTGTAGCCAACTTCTGCTCAAAAGATTTGTGGAGGATAATTTTTTCTTTGATGTCCTGGAGTTTAGGGGATCGGGTCTTTTCCAATGAAAAGCTATTAATTTTTTCGTTACTAGAAATATATGAATAACTAATGGTATTGTAGAATGATCTACGAGATCAGAGTTAACTGAGAGAAGAGCTAGTTGGGGAGAGATAGGGATAGGTAATCAATGAATATTTCAGTGACCCCACAAGACCTGCAATGACGAACTTGTACAAGTGCATAAATGGCCCATACAATAATTATGGTCCAGAGCTGTTTTATGTAAACCCCCCACAAGAGGAAACTCCCTTTGTCTAGATAAGGAAAGGTTCACTCTCCAGAGAATACTAGGCTTTTTTTCCTTTAAGAACTATTAATCTGTGGAATAGTCTACCTCAAAAGCTGGTCAAAGCAGGACTCATTAATGGTTTTAAACTAGGCTTAGATGCTTTAAAATAAAATAACATTAAATACTTATGTACATGTTTAAGATTCTTGTTCAGAATGTTGTTAGGTGATTGACAATCGGGATCAGGAGTAAAATAAAACTTGCTCTTTTAGAGCAGTCTAAATCATATAATGTTGATGTACCTATACCCCCTTATCCCTTCCCATACCATGGTTGGACTTGATCGAAATGTGTCTTTCTTCAGTTGTGCTGCGTAATCTCATCTCACCTGTCATCTTCGTTTAGATGTATATTATACTCGTCTTTGTATGGCCAAAGCGATCATTGATTATTTTATATATAAAGCACCCAGATTTCAGCTTTTATTGATTCTGTTACATCCTGTGTGCTATCTCATCCTATAAATTGGAAATCATGAAACTCTTCCCAATGACTTAAAGCTGCAATAACATCAACCTTCTATTCTTCATCTGGCATCAAATTCAACAGTTGTAACCACAAATGCATTTTCCTAGACAATTGATTTAGCACACATACATGTCTGTCCATAGCACATGGCATAAGGTTGAAAGATCTTGACAGTGGCGTTTCCTTTTACAATTATTGTTCTTTTGTTAGAGAAGTAAAACAGGTCAGTGTGACTTTAGGCAAGTATAAACCAATGTTTGGAAATTTTGAAACGCTGAGCAGTATCAGATGTTTTGATGAATATTCTTTCCTATGTTCCCATTTAGTACATTAAAAGCCCCAAATGCTCTTTAGATGATGATGAATTAAAAACATGCAATTAAGAAATGCTAGAATAACAAATAAAGAGGTCATGAATGGAAATGTTGGCAGGGGATCCTAAGGACTTGAAGGAGTTCACTTGTTTGAAGAACAATGCTACAAATCTCAAATCAAGCAGTAAAAGAATCATTTTAGTCTACAACAGTGATTGTAAAAGTACCTCTCTGAAAACCTGGATTTAAATTTCGGCTTGGAAATGACTCACTATGGTGCATGAAGATTAAAGGCCTACTTTACTCTGATTGAATTAAATATATTTAGAGTGTGCAGTAACTCAAAAACAACTAGCAGAAATGTTCAATGGGAGAGGAAAGGTTCCTATAATGTGGTTTACTATTTTCTCCTAAGAGATATGGTGAACATTGATTTTTGTTTAGTTTTGGTGACAGGTATCCATCATTTCTGAGTGATGTTAAAGCAAATTGTTTAGGTCTAAACTCTCTTCTTGGTAGAATGTGAGTTCATATCTTTAGGGGTGCCATGCTTGTCATTAATCCAAAGTTGGTATATACATATGAAGACAATGTATGCCGTACTCTTTAATGTTAATCAGTACTCTGTCATAAAAGGAGGGTTGAACTCTACTTATAGTTGCTATTGAAAGACTTTCATGCTGCTATCATTCGGTGTACCAGACTAACAATCTACCACGATCAACAATCTATCCTACTGAGCAGATCCCATTGGCCAAGTACACATTGAGCCGCACTTCCTGGCATCTAGTCAACAGTTTTCAAATGAGAACTTTATGCTCCCGGTACTAGCTAGGATCAGTATGTTGATTGTGTAAGCTGCAGAGCACTCAAGGTCCTGACTGGCACTTGATAGTTCCAGAAGTTCTTTAGGCAACCTAATGCTCCTGTTGGCTTTGTGTTGGCTTTAACCTTTTTTTTTGGCCCACCTTTTTCACTGTCCTTCTCCTGCACAAGGAGCAGTGGTATAGTTGTAAGTTTTGTCTTGGAGGGCAGTAAGTTCACTGCCCAGTAGCCCAGCAATTTAGAATCACTGCTGTTGCTGAAGGTCTGATGTGGGGAGCACATTTAGAGGTCTGGACTGGAGTCTATGGAGGCTGAGAACAACTGCAGAAATGAGAAGGAAAAAATGTCTCAGCAGCCAATTCTGCAATCATTAGGAAAAAACACCATTGTGGCCTTGCCTGGATAGCGTAGAAAAGTAAAGGGTTATTTTTACAATTCGAAAAAAAATCACCACAAGTTGTACCTGGGCAAAGTGCAGCACGCGGGTCACATCCCGCCCTCTGACTGTCCCAGTATGGCCCGCAGACTGAAACAGCCATGGGGCTGAAAACACTGGTCCATGGGTAGCACCATTGGGATACCCTCTTCCGCCCTGCATCCTAATTTCACCGCTATCTGCATCCTCAGGATACAGGTAGCAGTGAATATAGAAGTGGGAGAGGGAGCTGATGTCTCCTCCTTTCACCATTAAGCGTGTACAACTGAGACTGCATCACGTCTTCTGTGATGGTGCCATTCAAAAGTACACCTCTCTTGCAAAAAAGCCCTCATGTGGCTATATTGATGGAAATATAAAAAAGTTATGGCTCTTGGAATAAAAAGAGGAAAAAACAAAAACGAAAAAAACAAACAAACAGAAAATGGCCATGGCGTGAAGGCGTTAAAGAGAATTCAAAAATTTTTATTTTATTCTTTTATAAATTTCATGCAATAAAAACCACTCATATTAGCATAAAATTATCTTGATATGCTTTATTAAAAGAGATGGTCTCGAAATCTATACTATAATCCTCATTAACGGATCGTCCATACTTTTCGATAGCAGTCATTCAGAATTGAATCATAGCTGATATTTTTGATACTTATGGGCAGTTCTGACTGTAGAACTTCCATCTGATAAGCCATGAGCAGACATGAGCTAAAGAGATGGTAACTTATGTACGTGTTCTACTGAGCAGCACTTGTGCATTGTTTATCTATCTGGAAAGCTTGCAAACGCTTATAAAACAAGTGTTTAAATACAGTGTTCAAGTGCTACATGGGTGAATGATTTCACTTTATTAGAATTCCAGTTCACTGACATCATCAAAGGTGTTACTTCCTAGAAGATGGTTTGTGTTAAATTGTTTTTGTGTATTATCATTCCAGCAAAAAATTTAACCCTTTATAACTAGTTGGTTTGGTGTTTTTTTTTGCCTATTTCCCAAGAATTTAGAAATGTCTCGTAGGAGCGGGTTTAACGTTTTTGCTTGTATGCAAGTTTCCATATATTGTAGTTGCTTTTTCATGGCAGATAGAGCTTTGTATTTGTATAGATGACACATCATTTTTTTCTTATTTGATCCCTGTAAAGCATTTAAGATTTGTCCCTGAAAAAGGTTCTAGAAATAGATTCCTTTATTGTATATATATTATGTACTCTGTGTAGGAGCTGATGTAAGAACATACAAAGATGGGTTTATAAAAGGGTTAAGGTATTTGGAAAAGGGAATTCAGCAAACATGTTAAAGTGAAATATTTATGTTATGTTTTGCCTCTATATGAACTAGTCCATCAATTCAGTAATATATTGAAATGATCAATAAAAGTTCCTCTTGCTTGCATGAAAATAGGTTTTTATTGAAATTACATATAGTTACATATTAAACATGCTGTTAAAAGTTAATCCTCCTTCCAGACCTCTTCTAGTGAAGTTTGGAGGAATTCTCAAATGCCTTAATGATGCCGATTCAAAGCCTGGACAATAAGGTGGAGCTTCACCTCAAGATTAAGATTCCTCACCTTCACTCTTTGTTTTGCTTAAGCTAAGGAGATTTGTGGAGCTGATGCTCCAGACAATACACACAAGAGCTATGCTAACTTCATATAGTACTTCTCAAGGTATGGGTACACCCTTCTAGTGAATAGATGACTTAATAGAGACTTGGTGGTCAAAATACTTTTTTTAAAAACATTCACTCCAACTTGATGACGACCCTTTCCAAAAAGAGGATTTAAGATAAAACCTAAAGATGTTCGCTCTCAGCAAGTCACCTATTCTTTTCTATACTCAGACAATTGGTAGCAGTTTAAGAGAAATAAATGATAGCGTAGTAGTGTGCCAATGGAGAAGGCTATATAAGGGGCATTAATAAATATCATACACAATTGCCATATAATTATGTTGATTCCATCTCAGATTTGTAGACTGTGGGCCTTATTCATCAATTCATCACTGTCCCCATTGGGACTCACAATCTAGATTCCCTATCAGTATGTCTTTGGAGTGTGGAGGAAACCAGAGAACCCGGATGAAACCCATACAAACACATGGAGTACAAACCCCTTGCAGATGTTTCCCTTGGTGGGGTTTGAACCCAGGATCCCAGGATAATTTAATCTGCCCAGTAGTGCTGTCTGACAATTTAGAACACATTGCTTGTAAAGAGGTAATGTACAATGAACCCATGAGTTGTTTTCTTGCAAGAATTTTCCATGCAGCAATTTTTACTAATGGTACAGCAAATGTAACTTTTCTAATAGATCATCACTTCCACAGAATCATTTTAACACCAGCACTCCCTTGCCATCCACTTATCACACTGAAATTCTTCTTTCCTTCTGACATTTCCATAAAATAATATTGTATTTGTGTTCCAAAACCACAAGACATAACTTTCGAAAGCTCTAAGCAAATTAGTCCTGCAAACAGAACAGCATTAATGCTTAAAAATACTTATGCTTCATGGTAAAACGTATGGGAGTGTGTCATAGGATAGGGTAGGGCGGAAATTAGAAGAATGCTTTAAACAATTATGGAAGCGGAAATTGGATATCCATTCCTGAGATCAGTCTAAAAAATCACAGTATATTCCTTGTCCAGCTAGACTTAAATTACCTGCTTTGTAGAAAGCGTCTTGCATGGAATTATGCCTTCTCTTTCTGTTTGCCATTTAGCTTTGTGCAAAGCCTCGCCTCTAGAATATGTAGGGAAAAATCTAAGCATCAAAAAAAAAATCTGTTTTGAACTTGTTTCCGCTGAGAAAAAGAAAACCCAAGGGAGGAGACCCAGCAGAATAATATCAGAGGAAAAATTAGCCCGCATCCTGCAAGAACAGAACATCAGCAAGATGGATTCTGTTATTCATGTGTTAAACATATGTAGGTAATCCTCCTCCATTTAATTGCTATGAATCAGGGTTCTTGTCTGCTTTTTTTTTCTCTTTTTGAAGAATCAGTCCTAATGGTATAAAGTGGTGACTACTCTGCACACGAGTAATGTGGAACTCACTCGGGGGGAAGACGGAGGGTAAATTGGCATGGCATTGCTTTTCAGCATGGTGAATGTGCTGTATAGTGACATTGGTTTATTGTTCTTTGTGACTGCGGCTCTTTACTTTATATGAAGTGCACTAAATGCTCGGAGATTAATCTGCTAAATAGGTTCTTATATATTGTTATGATAATGCCTCTAAATTTTTCTGGCCTTCAGGTCGTGGAGAAAAGAAATTAAAAGACACCTAAATACATATTTAAAACGTTTGTCATGAAATGTTAGATACCAATCACTCTTCTTTAATATCAATGGACATTAAACATGAGTTGTTTACTCAAAGCTTTCACCTTTAACGGTTCTTGACCTTAAAATGCCCACTCTGCAAATATAAAAGCCGTCATTGTATTGGTAACAATACCAGACAAACAGAAGCAGAAACCTTTTTATTTCAAATGCATTTTGTTCACAGCTCATTTGATTTGTAAGTATTCACCATAGAAATGTAAAGTAGAAGGCCACAGCACACAAATAAGCCAGCCACTGAAAATGCAAATTCAATATGGCAGCCAGGGCTACATTCTGGGGATGATGTACAATAGTGATGTTCAATGGAAGCCAAGTCCTTTTATTAACACTTACTGGGACTCAGACATTGTTCATGTTTTGTGTGCAGAATGAAGAAAGCCACTCTAGGTTATTTTTCTAGTTCCATAATGTGATCGAATGCTTTTTCTCCAAACATAAAGCATTACCTGCATTTTAGCTACGTAAAACAAAGAATGCCCCATAGCTTACCTCCTTTATGGGATCTAGTATCATTAGTGTACAAGGGTTTATAGCCTTATTGCAAGGTGATACAATGTATAATTCTCCCATTTGTACGGTTCTCTGCCTTCTTGTTATGTCATGCTAAAAACACGACATGGAGGCTCAGTGGTTAGCACTGCAGCCTTGCAGCACTGGAGTTGTGGGTTCAAATCCCACCAAGGACAACATCTGCAAGGAGTTTATATGTTCTCCCCATGTTTGCGTGGGTTTCCTCCAAGTTCTCCAGTTTCCTCCCTCATTCCAAAGACATACTGATAGGGAATTTAGGTTATAAGCCCCATCAGGGACAGCAATGATAATGTATGTAAACCACTGTGGAATAAGATAGCGCTACATAAGCAAAACATAAATAAATCAGTTCAGATAAAATCCCTTTTCTACATTAAAAAAGTGGGCTAAGAGTATATTCACTTGGCGCATTTTAAAATGCTGCATTTTACTATCCCAGAGTGAATGAGATTTCTGAAATCTCACGCACACGCTGCTTATTTTTTTCTTGCCAGTTTGAAGCAGTTTCAAAGCTGCATCAAGTCAATTATGTTATTGCAGTAAAAAGTGTGTTTTTGTGCAGTGTTTTTTCTGCTTAGAAACATGTGTTTGAAGCAGAAATATCTGCAGCAGATACTTAACGTGTTCACATACCGTAGAGTCCATTTACATGGATTGATCGGCAGCACTAGAGGACCACAGATTAGTAGACATTTACCAATCAGCATTTGTTTAATCTTTTATGCATGTAGTACATGATAAATGATGTGCACTGACGGGTCTGTAAGGCCATGTTCACACGTTCAGTGTTTGGTCAGTTTTTTACCTCAGTATTTGTAAGCCAAAACAAGGAGTGGGTGATAAATACAGAAGTGGTGACGTGTTTCTATTATACTTTTCCTCTGATTGTTCCACTCCTGATTTTGGCTTAAGGGTATAGCCTGGGTCTCACATAGCGATACACCAGCGATCCCGACAACAATCAGGATCGCTGGTGTATCGCTACATGATCGCTGCTGAGCTGCCGAACAGGCAGCTCAGGCAGCGATCAGCACAGCGACACTGCGGGTAACATCGCTTAGTTACCCGCAGTGTACGTTGGATACCAGCGCCCTGATGCAGGGAGCTGGTAACCAAGGTACACATCGGGTTTCCAGGCGCTGCGCAGTGCCTGGAAACCCGCTGTGTACCTTGGTTACCAGCGGATCGCTGGTCTCCCGCCTGTCACACGCAGCGATGCGTACCTGTCAGCGGGAGACCAGCGATCAAAAAAATGTCCAGGACATTCAGCGACGATCAGCGATACCCGGCAGGGGTGCTGATCATCGCTGAATGTCACACACAGTGATATCGCTGGGAAGATCGCTGCTGCGTCACAAAACTAGTGACGCAGTAGCGATCTCGTTAGCGACTTAACTGTGTGTGACATGTAGCAGCGATGTGGCCCCTGCTGAGATGTCGCTGATCGCTTATGAACGTTCTGAGACGTTTTTTGGTCGTTGGTATCCCGCTGGTGAGCCTGAATCGCTGAGTGTGACACCCTTTATGAACGACTTCACCAGCATCGCAGGTGGGACTAGGCTTTCCCAACGACCGCAGAGGTCGTTATACAGATCGCTGATGAGATGTGTTTGGAATCACAGATCGCTGATGAGTTGTGTTTGGAATCACACAGCTAAGTCACTAACGAGATCGCTACTGCGTCATCAATGGTGACGCATTTGCGATCTTGTTAGCAATCTCGCTTGCGATCTCGCTTAGTGTGGCATACCCTTTACAGTTACTGAAGTAAAAAAATGACCAAATACTGACTGTGTGAATAGGGCCTAAAAGATCATTCCGTGCACATAGGCTGCCATTGTTATTTATAAAGTGAGACCTATTTACCGATGGTAACCGCTAGGCCACCATGCAAAGTTCAATGTTTTGACTTTCAGGCTCCATTTCTCACCATCCACTACTACTTTCGAGGCTATCATCAATTTATAGACAATCATCTAGGCTATCTCAACTATTTAGCATATGATTAGTTATGCAGATTCTTGTCATGTCACTGCATTGTTACTGTTTTTCTCCTGGTGGTGGAAAAATATTTTCCTTCCTGCATACTACAAATTACAACCTGTTCTCACATTCCCTAATAGTTCATTGTGTTATTAGGGTGATTCCCAAGCAAAAGGTCACTTGTTCAAATTGAGGCGCAGCCATGAAGAAGATTACTCAAGAAAAGGGAAGCGAGTTCATCGATAACTCTCTCGGCCAAGAAAATTGCCAAAGTGCATCATATAAGTGCCATGACAGGTGGAAGAATACAAGATGAAGTCTGTCCATCCATTCAAAAGCCAAGAGGTGGACGTCCAGACAAAATATCGGAGTCAACAAGTTGGCTCATCATAAGTTCTGGCATGACAAACATGGCAGTGGAGGAGACTTATATGCTTTGTAATAGTGAGATCACAGACATCCATGCATGCACTGTGTGATGCACATTACAAAAGTTTGGAATGGTGGTCCGAAATAAGGTGGAGAAGCTTCGACTTCAATACTGTCATAAGAACCGTCGGCTTGAGTTTGCAAAAAAGTATGAAAAGTGGACAGTAGAAGATTGGAAACGGGTGATATTTGTATTGATGAGATGAAAGCCAATAGACTAGGATCTGATAGGTGCATATGGGTCTGGAAGAAACAAGGGAAAAAGGGGCTAACGGATTGAGAAATTGAAGTAACTGTTGAGGAAGCCTGATGATGAGGTTGTTTCATAGTTACTAGACCAGGATTGATGGTGGCTCAATGCTGAGCTATATGTCAGTAATCCTACAAGATGAGTTACTTCATACACTTGAGTACTATGGATTTGAAAAGGACGACATAGTTTTCCAGCAGGACAACGACCCTAAGCACATGTCAAGATTAGCGAAGAAATGGGTCAGAGACAATGAAGTAGAGATGCTGGAATGGCCCCTACAGTCCCCAGACCTCAACCCAATTGAACACTTGTGGGTAGAGTGAAAGAAAAAGCTGTATACATACAAAAGTGAATCAACCAGTATGCACAAACTTACACAAACAAAGCCAAATTTTTGTATGAGATAGCCAAGATGATTGTCTATAAAATAATTGTAGTCTCACGTTAGAAGCAGTAGTGGGTGGTGAGATAAGAAGCCTGGAAGTCAAAAAGACCAAAACGAACTTTAAATGGATCAGCCCGTATGCGTGTATAACCACTACTGTATTCATACTCCTCTAGAATGGGGGCTAGGGACTTGTTCTAGTGATTAACAGAGGTCCCAGGGGTGTATGAATAAATTTTGAGGAATTCACTTATAGAAACGTTTAGAGTTTATGCAAGTATATGTCATTTGTTTGAACACAAATGAAAACACAAAATAATAAATTATATTATAATATTAAGGAGTATAATCAAAGACTACAGAAACAATGTAAAAGTACTATGCCTAGTATCACAATAGTGGTTCTATTATATATCTATTATATGACACATATTAAAAAGACACATAGTGATATTTTACTGTATATTTGTAAGTACACACTACCTAAATCGTCTGCATAGTAACTGCCCATGCTGAGATCATTTCTGTTCATAGAAGATAATGGATCCCAGTGCAAAGAATAAAGGTTTTGTCTGGCCTTGGGGTACAAGCCTGTATTCACACTATGTGTTTGCAGACTTGTGAAAGCTTACAGCCCTCATTGCATGCTGTGAGAATTCTCTGATGAGGGCTCTAAGAACTGGTGACCATGTGACCACAAGTAAGTGATTTGCATACTTCTGCTACATTCCGACTAGATGTGTCTGGCTTAGCTCAATTCACTTGCATTGAGCAAGGCCTTGTACGTTTAGTCTACATGTGACCGCATGTATGCCAATGGCATACTTTTGGTGTCCCGTAAGCTGCTCCCAGCGCCGGCATCAGAGAATCCTCACTGCGCTCGTCAGTGTCACATAGAGTGACTGCAGACTTGTATCCCAATGCTGGACAACCCTTTAAAATTAGGCCCCTTTCAGATCCATTAGCAGAGGCATGGCCTACATCTGTGGTATGTGCACATTTGCTGGAGAGCCATGGTTTGAAATTTCAACATCATGTACATTATGATAAATGTAATGTGATCATGATACATTTAGAATACATTTAAAACAACTTTCTAACCTAATGAAGTAGGTTATAAAACCTCCACATTAGATGGCTGTCAGTTGAACGGTGCATCAGCCAGCAGCCATCTTGACTATTGCTCCCACACACAAAAGAGTTCTTGCTTAGCCAAATGAACTTGTGTTTCCTATGAGAAAGTTGCCAGCAGATATGTGTGCCTGTGGCCTATCTCCAGGAGAGCAAAGTGATTGGCAGTCCGATCGACATCTCACCCAACAATCGGCATCTCCCCCATACACATTAGAATGTTGGCGGAACCTGTCGATATCAGCGGATTTGGTTGACTAAGATGTATGGGGGCCTTAAGTCATAAGTCATGTCTCTTATCATTTCCTTAAAGTTTCATGATTAGAGCAGCATTCTGTACTTTAGAGCTGCTTTTCATTCTCCCATGGGAGCAGGATAGAGCTACGAGTCAACCATATTGGAGAGTATAGTAATCTGTTTTTGGTAAACCTGTTTCTCGTGCATACAGAAATATTTCTCAGCATTTTCCTTCCCTTCATCTATTCATGTCTATCAATCTAATGTATCTTACACCCATTCTTAGACCTTTCCAGTTGTAAGTTTCATTAGAGGGACGCCTCGTACCAACATTTTTTGTAAAAATGAAAGCAATTAAGGTAAAATTGAGATTTACAACTTTTTACATTAAGGCTTATCTGAATGTTTCGAATTGGAACCATGTATTTGACTTATTCATATTAAGATTTTTCCGTTGATGGGCAGACCACTTGTCTGCTCTGTTTGGCAACGTAAAGACTTCTGACACCACATACTGTGATATAAATCTAGCCAGACATGTTTGTTAAATTATATGTTTTAGATTGCTAGAAAGGGCTCACATCCAGTTTGATGCAAAGCATAATGCCAGTAGAGGAACCTATTACTGGTAAACTGAAAGATGTAATGGTATAGATGCCTACTGTAAACTACAAGATAAACAAATTCAGTCTCCAAGCCTGGAAATTTTCTGTACTTAAGAGGTTTATTCAATTAACCGTTTAAACTTTCATTATATTTTGCCATTTGCTTGTAGATTCTCATACATTTAGAAAGCTTTAGGAGAGAAATTTCAGCTGGTTACCGAACGCAGCTAGATGAAATGATGAGAGAAATCGGAATTAAAGACGTATATTGCCAACAGCGTTAAGGAAATCTTTCATCAAGATATGATTTTAGTGTTTTGCACATAAAAGAGGTTGAGGAAACAAAATACACGATTTTCATTTCATTTTGTAAAGATTTATTTCCATGTAGCGGTATAAAAATATCCAATAGGCTTTGTTTACATGATTTTGAGCCATATTAGCAGTATGCCTAAAGATGATTGATGCTGATACCTCTTCTCCCAAACTGCTGCTTCTTAGCAAAAAATCCTACTATGATTGCATTTTCTTATGTAAAAATGACTACATTAATCTGTACAACATGCTTCCTGTATATGTTACCTACACAGTACCGATTATAAAACCCACCTAGAATTTATTCAATTAATGCTATCTGCAAGTGCACACTTGCTATCCTACCATATTGTGTTCAGGGTACAAATTAAGACTTTGTACATATCATTATGTTATATACAAATCCATTTTGGAGCATCCAACAAAAATATGAAATCACAGAGGGTTTTTTTTTACCCCCTCATGTTTTGATGACAGAGAGAGGTGAAGGGGACTTCATGTGCTGACACTTGTCCTCCTGCGCATGTCTCTGCTTTGTACATGAGGTCTTAGAAGAGCACTTGAGTGTCACCAGTAGCCCAATTCTGGTGACAAGTTTTTTTTCTATTATATATAAATTGAATTGAATTGTATTTTTTAGGAAAGTTGATTTTTTTTATTCCCATAGGGCAATTATTAAAATGGATTCACCCTCTATTGATTCTACTCTTTTTTTCTGTATTTTATCACCTTCATGTTATATATTAGAGTATCTTTTCCAAAACGTCATTAATATTTCTGTGCAAGAGTTTAACCCCTTTACTCCCGAGGGTTATTTGCATGTTAATGACCGGGCCAATTTTTTCAATTCTGACCACTGTCCCTTTATGAGGTATTAACTCTGGAACTCTTCAACAGATGTTGGCGTTTCTGAGAGTGTTTTCTCGTAACATATTGTACTTCATGTTAGTGGTAAAATTTCTTCGATATAACTTGCGTTTAGTTATGAAAAAAGCGGAAATATGGGGAAAATTTTGAAAATTTCACAAATTTCAAACTTTGAATTTTATCCCCTTAAAACAGAGAAATATGTCACATAAAATAGACTCTAAATAACATTTCCCACATGTCTACTTTACATCAGCACAATTTTGGAAGCAAGAATTTTTTTGTTAGGAAGTTATAAGGGCTAAAAGTTGACCAGCGATTTCTCATTTTTACAACAAAATTTACAAAACCATATTTTTTAGGGACCACCTCACATTTTAAGTCACTTTGAGGGGTCTATATGGCGGAAAATACCCAAAAGTGACAACATTCTAGAAACTGTACCCCTCAAGGTACTCAAAACCACAATCAAGAAGTTTATTAACCCTTCAGGTGCTTCACAGGAATTTTTGGAATGTGGAAGAAAAAAATGAACATTTAACTTTATAGTCACAAAAATGATGTTTTACAAACAATTTATTTATTTTCACAAGGGTAGAAGGAGAAAATTGACAGAAAAAGTTGTTGTACAATTTCTCCTGAGTACACCGATACCCCATATGTGGGGGAAAAACCACTGTTTGTGCGCACGGCAGGGCTCGGAAGGGAAGGAGCGCCGTTTGACTTTTTCAAACCAAAATTGTCTGGAATTGAGATTGGACACCATATCGCGTTTAGAGAGCCCCTGATGTGCCTAAACAATGGAAAACCCCCACAAGTGACACCATTTTGGAAACTAGACCCCCTAAGGAATGTATCTAGATGTGTGGTGATCACTTTGAACCCCCAAGTGCTTCACACAAGTTTATAACGTAGAGCCATGAAAAAAAAATATTTTTTACACAAACATGATCTTTTAGTCCCCAATTTTTATTTTCCCAAAGGTTTGAGGAGAAATTGGACCCCAAAAGTTGTTGTCCAATTTGTCCTGAGTACGCTGATACCCCATATGTGGGGAGAACCACTGTTTGGGTGCACGCCAGAGCTGGGAAGGGAAGGAGCGCCATTTGACATTTTCAAACCAAAATTGGCTGGAATTGAGATTGGATGCCATGTCGCCTTTGGAGAGCTCCTGATGTGCCTAAACAGTGGAAATACCCCAATTCTAACTTCAACCCTAACCCCAACACATCCCTAACCCTAATCTCAACCATAACCGTAACACACCCCTGACCCTAATCCCAACCCTAACCATAACCCTAACCACAAACCTAACCCTAACACACCCCTAACCCTAATCCCTAACACTAACCCAACCCTAAACATAATCCAAACCCTAACCCCAACTCTAGCCCCAACCCTAGCCCTAACTTTAGCCCCAACCCTAACTAGCCACAACCCTAACCCAAACCCTAATGGGAAAATGAAAATAAATACATTTTCTTAATTTTATTATTTTTCCCTAACTAAGGGGGTGATAAAGGGGGTTTGATTTACTATTTATAGCGGGTTTTTATAGCAGGTTTTTATGTCTGGCAGCTGTCACACACTAAAAGATGCTTTTTGTTGCAAAAAATAGTTTTTGCATAACCATATTTTGAGAGGTAGAATTTTTCCATATTTTGGCCCACAGAGTCATGTTAGGTCTTGTTTTTTGAGGGACGAGTTGACGTTTTTATTGGTACCATTTTCGGGCACATGACTTTTTTATCACTTTTCCGATTTTTGAGAAAGCAGAATGAACAAAAACCAGCAATTCATGAATTTCTTTTGGGGGGGTGTTTACACCGTTCCGTGTGTGGTAAATTTGATATGGCAGTTTTATTTTTCGGGTCAGTACAATTACGGTGATACCTAATTTATACCAATTTTTTAATGTTTTGGCACTTTTATACAATAAATACTGTTTTATAGAAAAAATAATTATTTTTGCATCGCTTCATTCTGACAGCTATAACTTTTTTATTTTTTCGCTGATGGCGCTGTATGGCAGCTTATTTTTTGCGGCGCAAGATGACATTTTCAGGGGTACCACGTTTATTTATATCCATTTTTTATCGCGTGTTATTTTACTTTTTGCTCGGCGGTATGATGATAAAGCATTGTTTTTTGCCTTGTTTTTTTATAGTGTTCACTAAAAGGATTAACGTCAGCGCTGCAGCTCCTATAGCACTGACCTGAGAGACTTCCTGTTCATCAATGCGCATGACAGAAAGTCACTCAGGCCTGGAGACCCGGATGTCCTCGTGACGACATTGGATCTCCATGGCAGCCCTTCTGCAGCCGCCGGAACACTGCGATCGTATTTGATCACAGTGTTCCGGGGGGTTAAAGTGCCGGGAGCGGTCCGTGAGCGCTCCTGGCGCTTAGTGCCGGGTGTCAGCTGTGAAAATCAGCTGACATCGGCTGCGCTCCCCCCATGAGTGCGGCTGATTGACTATGATGTACTAACCTGTACCTGGGACTTAAGGCCCAGGTCACATGGACTTGATAGTACGTCATATGGTAGAAAGGGATTAATCCCTCCATTCAATTTAGATAACTGTTGGCCGATCATTCAGTTGGCAACTATCTCACTCAACTATTCCATACAGTGTCAGTCTGGAGTGCAAAGGGTTCACCAATAACATTGGTTCTGAGGGCCCTGTGTTCAGCTTCTTGCAAAAGCAACCTTACCCTACTGCAGAAATGTACTTAGGCTTCTATATAATAATAAAATGATCTGGGTTGGCTGTAAGTAGTGAATCAATTGTCACGAGGGCCCACCGGGTATTCTCCTGTTTTTCTGTGTGTCCTTCTCAGTCTGATCTCATATCCCGGAGTGTAAGCTCTGATGAGCGTTTTTGTGTTCACTATGATAGTTGATGGCTTATCTGTAAAAGAACAACAGGATAGGTAGTCTGAAATTAGACTTGTTCGATTTTCATCTCCCCCAACCAGTAGCCTACACAGAAAAAAAGATACACAGAAAAAAAGAGTTTTCTCTGCAAGAACAATAGATGTTCCCCTTGCAGTCCAATAGCCCATCATAATGCACAGTTCCACTGCTCTGGAGGTGGATGTAGGACTCTGTGTGGCTGCATAGGTTGCACTAATAGTATGTACAGCACTGCCGCCTCTAACACCATCTGTAGGCAAACGTTAGTCTAATGTGTATGCTATTATGCCATTGAGATATTCTTTTGTGGAAGGTTGCAGCAATATGGATGCTTGTCTACTACACTTTATAATGATCTCCACTTCACTGCATTTTCTACTTTACTAGACCTTTAACAACCAAGAGTCAAATATGTAGCATTTGTTCTCTGTCTGATAATTGCTGATCTATTGAACTACCAGCTATTTCTGAAGACTACACAGATCCCTAAATATATGTATACGTCTGTAAAGTCCCCAACCACAACTCACTTTTATTTGTTTTGTTACACGTATCTGGTTTCTAGCTTACAGGTCAGCAGTGATTCTGATAGATCTGTATGTTTCAGTGTACTGTGATACATGGCTGCTCATGTTATGATTGCCTGTACCGTCTTGACCCAGCTAAGATATGAACATGAAAGATTCTGTTTTCTCTAATCCCTCACCAGCTGTTTCAGTCATTACCAGAAAACATTTCTTAAGTATTTGGGCAGGTGCAGGAAGGTTCAGGTAGCTCCTTTGCATGCTGATGGACAAAATAGTTTAGACTGGTCAAACACACTGGCTCCTTTTAAACACAGAAAGAAAATACATACCTGAACAACATATGTCATTTAACCTTAAGACCTTACACTGCTTTAACCTTTTTAAATACTTAAAAGTGAATCCAGCCACAGTTGTTAAAGAAACATCTTCTTAGCATAGATCAGTCATGGTTGTCTTGCATTTTGCTTCATTCAAGGTAAGGCCCTCCAGACAACAGAGAGGGCACGTCGTAATTTGTGAACACAAGTCCCAAACGCTTTACAGAACATGAATCTTTTCTTCTACGGTGAGCTTGTTCCTTACTTGTTTGCTTTCTAGCTAACAGGTAAATGGTCACAGTCGGTAATTCAATTCTTAAAAAAAGACCTAGCAAACATTGTCTTGAAGTGTTTGCTGAGTGAATTTTCACTTGGGTTGTTATTTTGTTTGCTGTATGCTGTTAAGAGGAGTTTAAAACTATTGACTAGAACAGGCTGCACATCCCAAATTGAAGAAAATTGGTATTGTAGATGTAGGTGTGAAAATAGATCTGGAGTCAAGTAGATCCCAAAATAGAGGACATCAAAGAATAAAAGAAAAGGGTTAACTTATCAATATTGAGTTTACATTGTTTTACATTTGGTCTATAAATGTAGCACAAAATTGAGTAATTTAGTCCTTTAGACTGAATTATTTTCTTACATGTTAAGCCAATGAGTAGTGTGGCGCCACTGTCGAATTTTTAGGGTGTCAACCTCCGCTTCATAGATAAGAGTGAAGTATAAAAGAAGGCTTTGCAACCCCCCAACCCTCCTCTCTGTATATTTATTTATATAATTGCCTTGTAATGTTTTCATTTCCTGTTCTGTCCAGATGTCACCGTATCCCAGAATTCCAAGCAGAGGAAGTAGCAGAGGAAGTTCACCAATCGCCATATTGAGACACCCAAGTAATGGGTGTCTCAATATGGAAACTGCTGCTGGTACCAACCTATTGCGCGGTACCACCAGCGGAACACCGTCACACCACACACACAATCTATACGCCGTACGCACCACACACACACTCACACACAGACTCACACACTCACACACACACTCAGACTCACACTCACACTCATACACTCGCACACTCACTCTCACACACAGACTCACTCAGACTCACACACTAACACTCATACACTCACTCACATACTCACACTCAGACTCACTCACACTCAGACTCAGACACTCACACACTCACAGTCACACACACTCGCATTCACACTCACACTCTGACACTCTCTCACACACACTCACAATCACTCACTCACGCAGCCTCTTGCGTGGTACCAAAAGCGGAACACCATTGCACTGTGCCTGCATGAATTCCATGCAGGCGCAGTGAACCATTCGGCTGATCCCGGTGGCAGATGCGCGATGTGTCTACAGGCAGAGGAAGCCGGTCACATTAAAGGGGTTTTCCCATGATCAAAAGTTCATTTTAAAAACTGTCTGTGTCTGACCGTATATGGAGCATACCACATCTCCTGGGCAGGGGAGGAAGCAAAAGACAATAATGACATTACGGCAGGGGATCACAGAGGATTCATTGAGGTAAAATATTTCACTGACTGTTTTTAAACAATATTTTACCTCACAAAATGTATCCTCTGTGGTCTCCTGCTGTAAAGTCAGTATTGTCTTTTGCTCCCTCCTCTGCCCAGTAGCTGTGGTATGTTCTGTACACAGTCAGACACAGGGTTGAGAGAGACAAAGCACAGGGGGGAGACAGCTCAAACGGGACAGCCCATGAGGGGAAAACACTGCACAGGAAGGAGAGAGACAGCAGACAAGGGGATAGCACATGGGGTACACAGGTCAAAGAAGAGAGCACAGACGGGAGAAGTCAACACATGGGGAAAGAGTGAGTGAATAGGTGGGTGAGCACAAGGGGGAGAGATTCTCAACGCTACAAAGCGTGCCCCCATCGTGACACTACCACCCTCCCGATGCGATAGCATCGGGCCTCCATCTAGTATATATATATATACATTGTCTGCGTTTACAGCATTATATTAGTACTGCTTGTTTGATAACCTTCCCTGGTTACTGACAATGATATCAGAGGAATGAGTCCCATTTACTGGCCAGGAAGTGTGACATACGTGTTTTTTTCTTTCAAAATTAAATTGTGTTTTGACACTTTATAGGTGATTTTTAATGATTTTCAATAATGAGTAATTTTAAAGGGTTTTTAATTCTGTTAAACTTTTATGGAGAAGGAGTCATAAAACTGTGACCACTCATTATACCATGGTTTCTTGTAATGCCCAGGACTAGAAATTAGCGATAAATCTGCAAAATAATCAAATTCATTATGAATTTCTCAAATATTTCAAATTCTGGTAGATTTGAAATTTTTGGGACTTGATTTGCACTAATCCAGCAAAATAGCAGCCAGATGGTTGCCATTTGGTGATCTTCATTTAGGCCTGGGAAGGAGTTAAAATCATAAAATAAATGATATGCCTTATTTTTAGGCCACCTCCACTGTAAGTTCCTGGTCCATGCATCGTTCTTTGGTTCTTATGTCCCTGAGGCCAGTGATGGGCATCATGTGGTTCTGTGAATCAAATCTCCTGGCCAGATCAAGCGAATCTGGCCCAAACTTATTTTTGGATATTCGCTCTTCTCTACCCAACAGACAATTTTCTTATTTTAGCTTTCGTAAATTGAAACCTCATAGAAAGCTAATATCCTGATAATACTCAGGAAGAACATTTCACTAATAAACCACCTGTATTACTTATCGACTGGTTAACGTCTCCCTACAGTACATTTTAGTACTGTATGTTTTATTCTGCACTATACCTATATCAGGATGAGCTGCTCATATGAACAACATGGAAGAGTGGCTCCATTTTATTTTATACTGGTATACTCTGGAAGAAGAGACATAGAAAGGTATTTATTGGTTCCAGCTGTTTATGATTTTTATACGTAAGGACTTTCTATATCTGCGTTAGCTACTTGCTTATTTTTCTTCAATTTGGTGTGGAAAAGAGGGTCGGGAACAACAATTACTAGTTTTCCATAGAGGTATAATCTCAAGTTACATTTTTTTTAAACTTACAGTCGCCATCCCACAAACATATTGTAAGTGTCATGTCCCAGGACTTGGAAATCATACAGTATTGTATTGTAGCTGTTACAATATTTTGGAATCAGTTTGCCTTTGTGTCCTGTCTCTCTCCCTGTAGTCCAGCTCTGATGTAAGCAACCCTTCCCTTCTTCTACAGTTAGTGTTTGTCAGCCATCATTCTAGGTTCATCTCTGGTTCACTACTTCGTTTGTTGCAGCTACTACTGTTACTATTGTGCATCATCATATAAGAATTGAGCCCGAGAATGAACTTCTTCTGGAATATTAATACATGCCTCTGCAGTCGAGTTGAAGGTATCTGACAAAGCTCTTGGTGTGAGTACTGGTTCAATACAGACCTCCATAAAAACGCTGTCTCAAGACCCCCACACTTTCAGCCTAGTTATGGAGTCAGAATAGTAACGTAAGGGACCACTCTGCAGTCATGTGGATATTGACTTATAGAAAACGTTATAAGTCATTTGACATTATACATGGACTTTCATTTGCCACAAAACTGTTTTTGTTTGGTCCTTTAATCCACAAATATATCATATTCTTATATACACAGACAAACATAAAATAATTGCCCCACTTTGTAATGTTTCATACTTGCTTAGTTCTGACCGGTACCTAACTGATCATATTCTCCACATCTCTTCTCCACTTCCATGTTCATTTTATAATTTTTTTTTCATTCTTAGTCCCTTAAGATTCTGGTAATAATTTATCCATAACTTGATCAGCATTTACACAGCCATTTAGATTTTTGATGACCAGTGGGGGCAAAGCAGACTTTGACCATTTGAACTTGAAACCCTCAGAGAGCTTTTTATTCTAATAAAACAGCAAAATATTGGTTATGTGACACCCCTACATCAAACTCTATCACATTAAGGAAACCTTAGAACTCGGGTCTGCAGTCTGCCTTGATACATTACAATTCATCTGGGAGGTTTAGGAGGAATAATTACATCTATGTATTTATTCCACTGTCAGAATGTTGACACTAGTTTCATAGTGTCTGTGTCATTGAGAATCATAATTAAATAACATGTCAAATGTATTGATTATGTGTATATGGAACTGTTTGATACATCTAGAAGGCTTTTTTGTCTTGGCAAGGGTTTAGAATAATAAAAAGTTTTCCAAATGCATCATGGAAGTGTTTAGAATTTATATTCTCTTCTAATAGAGACCATTTTTATCACACTTTGTTCCTTTGACAACATTGTGTTCTCCCATCTCCCGAATGGCCATGTGTTTTGTGAAAAGTATAAGGAGGATTTATAATACCACCATCCACTAAGAAGCAAATTTCAAAGCTAAGGGTTTTTTCAAAGATAATAATACATTTTACAATGTGATTTCAGCTTTGGTTCTTTTAGTTATATTATTGCAAAAATTAATCCTGGCACTGTATTTTGACATCCAATATTATATTAAATTATAGGGTCTTACATATTGTCCGGGACTTAAGGCACTGTCACACTTAGCGATCACACCAGCGATCACGACAACGACACGACCTGGCGAGATCGCTAGTGCGATCGCTATGTGATCGCTAGTTAGATTCCAAACACAACTCATCAGCGATCTGTATAACGACCTCTGCGGTCATTGGGAAAACCTAGTCCCACCTGCGACGCTGGTGAAGTCGTTCATAAAGGGTGTCACACTCAGCGATTCAGGCTCACCAGTGGGACACCAACGACCAAAAAACGGCTCAGAACGTTCATAAGCGATCAACGACATCACAGCAGGGGCCACATCGCTGCTACATGTCACACACAGCTAAGTCGCTAACGAGATCGCTACTGCATCATAAAATCGGTGACGCATTAGCGATCTCGTTAGCGATCTCGTTTAGTGTGACAGTACCTTTACATATTGATGAACTATTCAAGAGATACGTCATCAGTGTGAGATCAGTGGCCATCTGACACCCAGCTGAACTGCTGATACTGATGATATCTGCTTCAGCACCGACCAGGTGTTAGGAATGTAAAGCACTAAATATGGCAGCTTCTAGTATTATTTGAAGGTGTTGTTCCAAAAACAAAATACCTTTTAATTAATAGATCTTAAAATAAAAGTAAGTTCCACAATTGGATGTTTTTGTTTTTTTTAAATGTTCCTGTGCCTACATAATCTTATAAATGTGCCACTGCTGTGTACTGTGCAATGTCTGTGCCTCACCTTGCAGGAACAAGGTCTGATCATACCACAGCTCTTGGGCAGGGGAGGAAGCAAAAGAGGATACAGACATTACAGCACGGGATCACAGCTGCTGATTCTTTTTGTGTTCCCTGTCTGTTTTAACCCCTTCACAATATGCACCATACATATACGGAGCATGTCGGGTCTCCTTTTGATGTGGGTTCCGGCACTGAGCCCACATTTTTGCCGCCACATGTCAGCTGATTTCATCAGCTGACATGTGCCTCTAACAGCCGCGGGTGGATCCCTGTGGTTGTCATTGCTGGATTGCTAGGAGCACCGCCCGGTGGTTGGCGGTCATAGCAAGTGAGCACAAATGATCGGATGATCACAGCTTCTAGTCTCCCATGGAGACTATTAAAGCAAGTGAAAAGTAAGAAAAAAATGTTTTTAAAAATATTAAAAAAAATAGAAAAAATATAAAAGTTTAAATCACCCCCATTTGCCCCATTCAAAATAAAACAATTAAAACCCCCCACATATTTGGTATAGAAGCATTCAGAATCGCACGATCTATTAATATATAAGAAGAATTAATCCAATCGGTAAATGGTGTAGCGAAAAAAAAAGTAAAAACCCCAGAATTTTTTTGGTGACACAACATTGCATTAAAATAATATATAATAATGGGTGATCAAAATGTATCTACACTAAAATGGTACCATTAAAAACGTCACCTCCACGCGCAAAAAATAAGCCCTCCCCCAGCCACAGATCACGAAAAAAGTAAATGCTATGGGTCTCGGAAAATAACGCAATTTTTTTTCTTTTAACAAACTCGTTTTTTTTTTTCCACCACTTAAATAAAAAAGAATCTATAGATATTTGGTATCTACGAACTCGTACTGACCTGGAGAATCATGAAGGCAGGTCAGTTTTGGCATTTGGTGAACATGGTAAAAAAAAAAAAACAGTTGTGGAATTGCACTTTTTATGCAATTTCACCACACTTGGAATTTAACTCCCAGTACACAATATGGTAAAACCAATGGTGTTGTTCAATAGAACAATTCGTCCGCAAAACACAAGCCCTCACATCTCCATTTTGATGGAAAAATAAAAAAGTTATGGCTCTAGGAAGCAGGGGAGCAAAAAACAGAAACACAAAAATGGAAAATGGCCTGAGGTTTCAAGGGGTTAAGCAATGTTTTATTTAAAAAAAATAGCTGTGATCTCCTGCTGTAATGTCTGTTTACTCTTTGTTTCCTCCACTTCCCAGGAGCTGTGGTAGGATCACACCCTGTTCCAGCATGGCCAGACACAGCCTTTACACAGCAGGAGCACATTTATAAGAATATTTTAAGCACATCCAATTGTAGAACTAATTATTATTCAAAGATCTATTGATTAAAATGTTGATTAAAATTTACTTTGTTCATAGGTAAACCCCTTTAAGGTCTAGTTACACTGCTAGATTATCGAGAATAAGCGTTCCTAGGACTGTTCATTCTACCATAATTTTGCAGTCTAAACAAGCTACTAATTACCTTACAAACAAGTAAAATGCTCATTTTTCAGGTGAAATGATTCTTTGGTTTGCACAAAAGATCATTGTTCTTGGCAGCGCATTTTTCTGTTCAAACAGGAGCTGTGCTGCCGAGAATAGCAGCAGCCTATGTGCACAGATTGATACATGACTGGACTCAATTTGTATCGTTAAGTACGGTCATCCTGTGTAAACAGGCCATTAAATGACCTCCAGTCTGAAAATATATACTGATCGGTTGTCGCTTTATGCCACAGAATTGTCCAGTGCCAGCAAGCCTTTATTGGCTGCTGCCAAATACTGTAGTTGATCTTTTATTCACTTTAATAGGAGCTGCTCTGCAGTGTTTGTCAGTGGCCACTAAGCAATGTAAGGAACTGCGGAGTTCTGCTTTGGACATTGCTTATATCTGACTGGTGTCAGAGCACATATTAACTGATAGTGGGTGTCCATTTGTCAGCCCCCCATAGATTTAATATTGATGACCTACAGTATATCAATATGTTACTCTTGGACAACCTCTTTATTTTGCTGTAGAGCTGTTGCCTTTCTGTTTTTGCGTGCATTTTAATAGAAAAAATAATTGTTTTTTTTATAAATGTTTGAGTCTGCACAACGTGCATTAATTGAATACCTTTTGTAGACATCACACTGTTCAAACATAAAACAATATACTAATACTTTATTTTTTTCTATGAAGCATATGTAATTAGAGTAGAAATTCACAACTACTATTTCCATATGCTTCGTATCCTATAGTCAATATATTTGCCACAGGGTTAAGGATGCGCCTTAAGACTTTAGACAATATATTGATCTTCTTAGAGTTTGGTGTTGAACTTTACTCCTTGGCATCTGTGCTTGATCAATATAATACCATCAATCTTTTTCTTCATTTAAAAAAAAAAATAAAAAAACATGTTGATTGCTTATTATTAGTCAATTGAGTCTAATTGTCCAATTCTGGAGGTGAATTGAAGTTACCCTATCTGGTTTAATAGTTTTGTTTCTCCTGTGTTATTGCCATTTCCCAAATTTTGCCTTACATCAGGGTAAAAACAGTGAATGTTATGGAACTGACAGGGCTGAAAAAATCAATAGCACATATGTCTAAATGATACCTTCTCTTCCAGATCAATTATAATGTGAAAAGAATCACATTGCTCAGGATTCGACGTGCACTGCTTCAACCCCTTAATGTAATGTAAAAAATGTTACAGTTCAGGTAGAAATCTACTCATATTCAGTACATCCTGTCACCCACTTGAGTGTTTTTTATAAGCACATCAGCTTCGAAGGATCTACTTAGCTGCTCTATCTCCACGGAGGAATGGCGGCTTGTTAACTAAATGTATGCTGTTTGCTTTGTAAATGGGGCAAGAAGGTTTCTCCTCTGAGCCATGATATGACTTAGTATTAAATTCTAAAGTAACAGACTTCATTTTAATGAGCTTTGTAAATCTGACCTAAAAAGTGTCGCCGGGAGTCTTTGAAATGAGTTTCCTTCAACTTCCCTTGAGCTGATTGTGTGTTTTAGGAGAGGTTAAATGGGTTAAGATTCTTAGCTGTTCTAAAGCCATAGGAGTGATTCCTTATTAATCTTTTTCACCCCCTAAGACATCATCTCCAGATCAAGACGGATTTAGTACATAAGATAACATACTCAGCAACGGGACACAGCTTCTGAAAGGACAAAAGGGTGATAGTATGGAAAGAAACAAGATGTTATTCCTAATAGATATAGATATATGTTGAATGCTTGTCTGTGTGATATATTTATTCTGGGTTTTTCGGTCTGTGGCACATGGATGCATCTTCAAAACAGGTAGCTTCCCTGGCTTATAAATTCTAGATACAATATTCGCTCCATCAGCTTTGTATATAGCCCATGAAACATGAAAATAACATGAAGAAATCTTGAATTTCGAGAATGAGTTCTAAGAAAAATTGATTAAATACCTGACTAAAGGGTATGCCACACTAAGCGAGATCGCTAGCGAGATCACTATTGCATCACCATTTATGATGCAGTAGCGATCTCGTTAGTGACACCGCTGTGTGACATGTAGCAGCGATGTGGCCCCTGCTGAGATGTCGCTGATCGCTTATGAACGTTCTGAGCCGTTTTTTGGTGTTGGTGTCTCGCTGGTAAGCCTGAATCGCTGAGTGTGACACCCTTTATGAACGACTTCACCAGCGTCACAGGTGGGACTAGGTTTTCCCAACGACCGCAGAGGTCGTTATACAGATCGCTGATGAGTTGTGTTTGGAATCACAGATCGCTAATGAGTTGTGTTTGGAATCTCACAGCTAAGTCGCTAACGAGATCGCTACTGCGTCATAAATGGTGACGCAATAGTGATCTCGTTAGCGATCTCGCTAGCGATCTCGCTTAGTGTGGCATACCCTTAAGGCTTTATTCACATACCAGTATTTTTTAGCAGTATTTGATCAGAATTTGTTTGCAAAACCAGGAGCGTCTTCAAAACACAGAACAGGTCTGTAACAGGATTTGAACAGTTCTGGTTTTGGCATACAAATACTGATGAAAAATGCTAACCAAATTCTGACGTGTGAATGAGGCCTATGAAATAGTCCTAAAAATATAAATATCATTAAGTATGTGTGAAACAAAAAATTGGATAAAGATGCTACAAAACTATACTGAGAAGAGAATTTACATATACTACAGTTTCCTTCATCACAGCCCAGGCGGTCTTGTCAAATGCATAATTTGTTAAAATTTGTTCTTGTCAGTGAAATAAGACTGCTGGTCTGTTCAGTGTAAATCTAGATACCACAAATAGAAGAGTAGGGTGATGGCAAGTGTCTTATCAGAGCAAGATGGAGAAGGTCAAAATAGATAATCATGACAATTTGATCTCAAAACTTTCTCTGGGAAGTCTAATTTTAGTGAGTGAAAGGCTTCTTCCTTGAAGACCCTCAAGCTATTCACATGCAGACAAACCTAGTAACCTTAACCTGACCCTTCATCTAAAGTTTGGCTTTTTGTGTTCTTATTCATATCGTGGTTTTATGCTTACCACGGGTTGCTGCTTACAGTGACGTGGATAAAGGCTATGATAAAAAACAACAAAAAATGTGTTCATTTTATGGTAAGACTTGTGATTTCTGATTCCAGGTCTTCAATTGTCTTCATTGTGAGCCTCCATGAATGATAAAAGGTCATTTTGTTGTAATATATTTTAGTATATTTTAATTTCCAAAAAACTTGATATGTTTTGGCTCACCTCGGTGATTGGTACAATTTTTTATTCTATTGTGGTGATAGGAGCATTTGTGGGTGTAGTAGAATTATAGCATCTTACAGTTTTATTTAGTCTTTTGAATGATTAATAGCTTTATGGGCAGCTTGGTGGCTCGGTGGTTAGTACTGTAGTATTTCAGCCCTGGATTCTGGGTTCAAATCCCACCAAGGACAACATCTGTAAGGACTTTGTATGTTCTCCCCATGTTAGGGTATGTTTCTGCCAGGTACTCTGCTTTCTTCCCCACATATTCATCGTGATGGGGAATCTAAATTGTGAGCCCCAATGAGACAGGTATGGAAATGAATGGCCCTATATAAGTGAGTAAAATAAATAAGTAGATCACAATATTTTAATTCTTTTCAATGTTCTTGTTGGTTATAACAGTAGGACATGAAGTGAACATAACTTCCAGATGATGGATACCAAAGGTGTCCTATGGATTGCTTTGACCCTAATGGGGTCTGTTGGATTTCCATAATGGTGTCTTTTATTCTTTGTTCTGTGCTATTTTGTTTGGTAGTTTTAGCCATATCTGCAATTTAGGCATTGAATAAAGTCTCCATTGCAAATGTGTAGAGAGACTTATAGTTCAAGCACTATATATACAGCATTGTGAAGCCATAGAAAAAGAGTTATACTTCATTGTTTTTACTCACCTGAAAAGGCCAATTTTACTGTCTGTTGCCATATTTGCGTAGCACAGTATGTTTTGAGCATACATTTTTTCTCAATGCTCATTTGTATGGCTGGCGTTTTGGTAAGAATTAAGGATGCCATCTTATTCCATTAAATATTTAATGAGTTGTATTGAATTTTCTAGTTACATAAAAATATACTATAGCCCATAGTAGTGAAGATGATTCTTCATTGTAATTACGTTCTATGTAATATTGAAATAACTTTTACATGTAATCATCTGATAATTAGTATTATAAATACAACTTTATGAGGGCTTGAAGGAAATTCACTTTTAGCACATGGGATTTGTCTAAACTTATTTGTGGCATATTTCGGTGCCAGATCCTTCTATTTTAAATATTCGCAAGGGCATTCTTTCCATATAACAATAGTAAATTTGTCTGTTTTAGTTTTTTTTTTAATTGCTTGTAATCTTTCACTCCAGCTGAGGCATCTGCCTGGTTACCAATACTCTTAACCACTAATTTACATTGCAATTGGCACCCGACCTCACATGACACATGTAAGACTCTTAGACAGATAATCCTCTCTTCATCTTGAGAATTATGTCGCCATACAGGGGTCAGTGGTGTGAGATGGCACAGCTTGAGGTGCGAACTACAGCAACAGCTAACACACTTTACCTAGCTGATACTGTGAATCCTTTAACTGGCTGATCATGGGTTTTAAATAGAGTCCCTTCTGCTTTTGCCCTAAGAAGGCCTTCTTACTAGCTTGTCATGTTGAGGCCATTTTTTTCACTTGCATTGTTAACAATTTTTACCTGTTTATACATTTTATTATTTAATTGAACATGAGACCAAAAACACAGCTAATATTATGAATTTTGAAATGTGTTTTTATTTTTCATGTCTATATCATTTAATATCACTATCATATAAGTAAACTCTAAATAGATTAAAAAAAAACAATAAAGAGAGCACTAAAATGCCAAGAACAAGATCTTCAGGTTGGATGTAAACCTCTTGGTGCAGCATTCCCCACCTCCAGTCCTCAAGGCCCACCAACAGGTCATGGTTTCAGGATTTCCTTAGTATTGCTCAGGTGATAATTGCAGTACCTGTGCAATACAAAGGAAATCCTGAAAACATGACCTGTTGGTGGGCCTTGAGGACTGGATTTGGGGAACCCTGTCTTGGTGCACCTTCAATAGTTGCCAAGTGAATGCTCTTTCAGGCTGACAGCTATCGCTCCCAACCTACTTTACACATGCACATTCAGTTTGGCAGAGGGTGCATGATTATTGAACAGGGTGAGTGAAGTAAACCCCCTCATGTCATCTCTAGTGGTTCTTTATTTCCAATGGGAATTAGAGAATGAGGCGTTGAAATCCAACATTCCTGATCCTTTTTCCTCCACATCAGAGGCGTAGCTAGGGTTTTGGTTCAGGGGGGGCAAAACTTCTGAGTGGGCCCCTAACCAGATAACCTTGAATACAACTTGGTGACGCACCCTAATAGTGGATGTAGGAGAACCTCAGCAGTTGACCGCGCTTGTTAGTGAAAATATTCTCTATACAAAAACTAATATTGATATTACCGCCATATGGTCAGTGGTAAATACCAGTCCTACAGAACATATAAGAGATTACAGCACAGTTATAGATGGTGACTTACAGAGGACATTCTTTCTGATTAAATCGTTCACATTTCCCGTATTTTCCATCTAGCCCAGACAGACAAGTCTACTTCTTCAGCCAGGACTCATCTGCAGAGAATACAACAAAGACACATTTCACTTATCACATTCCAGCCCCATCACCATCTATTCCTAACCTGCACAAACTCCTTATCCTGATGATACCCCAATGCTGAGCCGCTGCTGCCTTTATATCCCTATTACTGAACCTACTGTGTGGTTCGATGTGACCTCTAAATGCTAAAGCAACCCTCTAGAATATAGTAATGTTGGGTGCAAGTGCCCTAGACAACAGTTCCCACATTGTGCCCATTAGAAACCTAGAAAGTAATAATGCCCTGTGTGCCCCTTTGACAGTCACAGTATCCTGAGTTCCCCTATAATAAGTGCCCACTTTACATTTAATAATGTCCCGAGTCTCCCCTGTACAGCTCCCCTATACACAGTATAATGACCCCTCGCTGTATAGTACCACCCACACAGTATACTGACCCCTTAGTAGCCACCAAACTGTTTAATGGCTCCAACACTGTATGATGGCCCCCTCACTGTAATCTCCACACTGTATGATGACCCCCTAAATAGCCTCCATATAGTATAATGCACCAGATAGTTCTCAATATAGTATAATGCACTCCCCATTGGCCTCCATATAGTATAATGTACTCCCCATAGGCTTATATAGTATAATGCTTTCCCCATGGGCATACGATATTTATCCCCTTCATGACCCAGCCTATTTTGACTTTAAAGACCTTGCCATTTTTTGCAATTCTGACCAGTATCCCTTTATATAGGTAATAACTCAGGAACGCTTCAACGGATCCTAGCGATTCTGAGACTGTTTTTTTGTGACATATTGGGCTTCATGTTAGTGGTAAATTTAAGTCAATAATTTTTGCTTTTATTTGTGAAAAAATTGGAAATTTGGCGAAAATTTTGAAAATTTCGCAATTTTCAAATTTTTAATTTTTTTTCTGTTAAACCAGAAAATTATGTGACACAAAATAGTTAATAAATAACATTTCCAACATGTCTACTTTACATCAGCACAATTTTGGAAACAACATTTTTTTTGTTAGGAAGTTATAAGGCTTAAAAGTAGACCAGCGATTTCTAATTTTTACAACAAAATTTAGAAAACCATTTTTTTTAGGGACCACCTCATATTTGAAGTCAGATTGAGAGGTCTATATGTCTGGAAATACCCAAAAGTGACACCATTCTAAAAACTGCACCCCTCAAACTGGTCAAAATCACATTCAAGAAGTTTATTAACCCTTCAGGTGCTTCACAGGAGCTGAAGCAACGTGGAAGGAAAAATTGAACATTTAACTTTTTAGTCACAAAAAATGATCTTTTGCAAACAATTTTTTTATTTTTACAAGGGTAAAAGGAGAAAATGGACAGATAAAGTTGTTTTGCAATTTCTCCTCAGTACACCGATACCCAATATGTGGGGGAACCACTGTCTGGGTGCACGGCAGTGCTCTGAAGGGAAGGAGCACCGTTTGACTTTTTCAGACCAAAATTGGCTGGAATTGAGATTGAACGCCATGTCGCGGTTGGAGAGCCCCTGATGTGCCTAAACAGTGGAATCCCCCACAAATGACCCCATTTTGGAAACTAGACCCCTAAGGAACTTATCTAGATCTGTTGTGAGCACTTTAAACCTCCAAGTGTTTCACTAATGTTTATAATGCCTGGGTGTGAAAAAAAAATTACACAAAAATGATTTTTTAGTTACCAATTTTTGATTTTTCCCAAGGAAATGGGACCCCAAAAGTTTTTGTCCAATTTGTCCTGAGTACGCTGATACCCCATATGTGGGGGAGAAATACTGTTTTGGAGCACGGCAGGGCTCGGTAAGGAAGTAATGATGTTTTGGGATGCAGACTTTGATGTGTGTCATGTTCAGTTTGCAGAGCCCCTGATGTGCCTAAACAGTGGAAACCCCCACATGTGACCCCATTTTGGAAACTAGACCCCCTAAGGAATTTATCTAGATCTGTGGTGAGCACTTTGAACCCCCAAGTGCTTCACACAAGTTTATAATGCCCGGGCATGAAAATAAAAAATCCTATTTTTTTCCCACAAAAATTATCTTTTAGTCACCAATTTTTTATTTTCCCAAGGGTAACAGGAGAAATTGGACCACAAAAGTTGTTGTCCAATTTGTCCTGAGTACTCTGATACCCCATATGTGGGGGGGACCACTGTTTTGGCGCACGGCAGAGCTCGAAAGGGAAGGAGCGCCATTTGACTTTTTCAAACCAAAATTGGCTGGAATTGAGATTGGACTCCATGTCGCATTTGGAGAGTCCCTGCTGTGCCTGAACAGTGGAAACCCCCTACAAGTGACCCCATTTTAGAAACTAGACCCTCTAAGGAACTTATCTAGATCTGTTGTGAGCCCTTTGAACCCCCAATTGCTTCACACAAGTTTATAGCGTAGAGCCGTAAAATTAAAAAAATCATATTTTTTCCACAAAAATGATCATTTCACCCCAATTTTTATTTTCCCAAGGGTAACAAGACCCCAAAAGTTATTGTGCAATTTTTTTCCTGAGTACACTGATACCCCAGCTGGGGGTTAACCACTGTTTAGGTGCATAGCAGAGCTCGAAAGGGAAGGAGCGCCATTTGACTTTTTCAAACCAAAATTGGCTGGAATTGAGATTGGACTCCATGTCGCATTTGGAGAGCCCCTGATGTGCCTAAACAGTGGAAACCCCCCACAAATGACACCATTTTGGAAACTAGACCCCTCAAGGAACTTATCTAGATGTGTAGTGAGAACTTTGAACCCCCAGGTGTTTCATTAAAGTTTATAGGGGGCTCGGAAGAGAATTAGAATTAGTTTTGTAATGCAGACTTTGATGGAATGGTCTGCGGGTGTGTTGTCGCATTTGGAGAGCCCCTGATGCCTAAACAGTGGAAACCCCCTTTCAAGTGACCCCATTTTGGAAATTAGACCCCCAAAGGAACTTATCTAGATGTGTGGTGAGCACTTTGAACCCCTAAGTGCTTCACAAAAGTTTATAACGCAGAGCCGTGAAAATAAAAAATAATTTATTATTCTTCAAAAAATGGTTTTTTAGCCCGCATTTTTTAATTTTCTCAAGGGTAACAGGAGAACTTGCATCCCAAAAGTTGTTGTCCAGTTTGTCCTGAGTACGTTGGTACCCCATATGTGGGGGGGAGCCACTGTTTGGGCACACGTCGGGGCTCGGAAGGGAAGTAGTGACGTTTTGAAATGCAGACTTTGATAGAATGGTCAGCGGCGTCATGTTACATTTGCAGAGCCCTGATGTGCCCAAACAGTGGAAACCCCCCACGTGACCCCATTTTGGAAACTAGACCCCATAAGGAACTTATCTAGATGTGTGCTGAGCACTTTAAATCCCCAAGTGCTTCACAGAAGTTTTTAATGTAGAGCCGTGAAAATAAAAAATCATTTTTTTTCTCAAAAAATGATTTTTTAGCAAGCATTTTTTTATTTTCCCAAGGGTAAAGGAGAAATTGGACCCCAAAAGTTGTTGTCCAGTTTGCCCTGAGTACGTTGGTACCCCATATGTGAGGGGAACCACTGTTTGGGCACATGTCAGGGCTTGGAAAGGAAGAAGTGATGTTTTGAAATGCAGACTTTGATGGAATGGTTAGCGGCGTCATGTTACGTTTGCAGAGCCCATGATGTGCCTAAACAGTAGAAACCCGCCACAAGCGACCCCATTTTGGAAACTAGACCCCCAAGGAACTTATCTAGATGTGTGGTGAGCACTTTGAACCCCCAAGTGCTTCACAGAAGTTTGTAACGCAGAGCCGTGAAAATAAAAAAAATCATTTTTTTTCCACAAAAATAATTTTTAGCCCCCAATTTTTTATTTTTCCAAGGGTAACAGGGGAAATTAGACCCCCAAAGTTGTAGTGCAATGTTTCCTGAGTACGCTGATACCCCATATGTTGGGGTAAACCACTGTTTGAGCACACTTCGGGGCTTGGAAGGGAGGGATCACCGTTTGACTTTTTGAACGTAAAATTGGCTGGAATCAATGGTGGCACCATGTCACGTTTGGAGACCCCCTGATGTGCCTAAACCGTGGAAACCCCTCAATTCTAACTACAACCCTAACCCCAACACACCCCTAACCCTAATTCCAAGCCTAACACCAACACACCCCTAATCCTAATCTTAACCCTAATTCTAACCCGAACCCTAATTCTGACCCTAACCCTAACTGCATCCCCAACCCTAATACCAACCCTAATCCTAACTTTAATGCTAACCCTAACTGTAATTCTAACCCTAATGGAAAAATAAAAATATTTTCTTTATTTTATTATTGTTCCCTACCTATGGGGTGATAAAGGGGGGGGGTTATTTACTATTTTTTTATTTTGATCACTGTGATAGGGTCTATCACAGTGATCAAAATGTACTTTCAATAAATGAGTGAATCTGCCGGCCGGCAGATTCGGCGGGCGCACTTGCGCATGCGCCCGCCATTTTGGAAGATGGCGGCGCCCATGGACCGAGAAGGAAAGACGCCGGGAGGGACACGGGGACTGCGGAGGTACCTGGGGGGGATCGGAAACCGGGGGGCAGGATCGGAAGGCGGGGAGAGCGGAATGAAGAGGAGGGGAACAGATAGTGATGGCGACCGATCGCCTCCATCAATCGGTGGTGGCGGCCGATCACCGCCGTCACTCGGTGTGGGGGGAGGTTGAATCTCAGTGTCCAGCCATGGCCGATGCTATTGCAGCATCGGCCATGGCTGGATTGTAATATTTCACCAAATTTCATTGGTGAAATATTACAAATCGCTCTGATTGGCTGTTTCACTTTTAACAGCCAATCAGAGCGATCGTAGCCACGTGGGGGTTAAGCCACCCCCCTGTGGTGAAGCACAAAGGGTCTTGTGCCTGCGGGTCGGGTGACCTTTAGTGACCCCGGTCACCAGACCTGCAGGAACGGGATTTATACCATGATGCCTACGTCGTCATGGGTCGGGTTGGCACAGGTTTTCACGACGCCGATGTAGGCGTCATGGGTCGGGAAGGGGTTAATATAATACACGCCCCATAGGCAGACTCTATAGGGTATAATGCACGCCCAAAGGCAGACTCTATAATGTTCTGAACTCCCCATAGGCAGACTCTATATTATTTTAAAGCATCCACCATAGGCAGACTCTATATTGTACACTGCACCCACCAAAGGCAGGCTCTATAGCATAATGCACCCCATAGGCAGACTCTATATAGTATAATGCACCCCCCATAGGCAGACTATATTGTACAAAGCACCCCTCCATAGGCAGACTCTATATTGTATAATGCATCCCCATAGGCAGACTCTATTTAGTATAATGCATTCTCCCTTTCGGGGAATTTCTTGCTGTCGCGTAGAGTTTTGGCGCTTGTGCATTCAAAAGTCCTTTCCCGCTGGCGCATGCGCAAAACCTCTAAGCGATCTGTGATATTCACAGACATGAATACATACAGTAAGCCGAGGAGCGGAGGGTGAGACGGACAATAAGCCTGGCCCATCGGATCGGACCGAGCATATTTACATACAGCGCAGGTGGAATAAAAACGGTATTTATGGATCATAGGTGGGGAGTCAAGGGTATCAAAAATACCTGTGTAATGCATAGGGGATACTAAATTTAATGATATTTTTACCTGGTAGCCCAAAAAACTGGTGACAGATTTCCTTTAAATGTGATGCAGTTCATGGTTACTGAATGGGGACTTGTTATACTAATACTTGTATAAGACCCAGCTGGTAAGTGTCAAAAGCCCCTGACCTCCGCATCTTCAGCCCCCAGGCAGCAACTATTACATGTAATAGAGTGCATATAATCTACTAACAAAACAGTGTAATAATCAACCCCCCAGGGTTCTGTTGCCCCTCACGTACCTCAGCCCTCACAATACCCTCATCCTCTCACATACACCCCCCGTGCCATCCCCCCTACTTCAGCCCACACAATACCCCCCTCCTCACATTCAGTCCCCCAGTGCCCTGTCCCCCTCCTCCACTTCAGCCCCCACAATACCCCCATCCTCTCACATTCAGCCCCCCAATGTCCTGTCCCCTGTCCCCCACAATACCCCCATCCTCTCACATTCACCCCCTAGGCCCTGTCCCCCCTACTTCAGCCCCCACAATACCCCAACTTCTCACATTCACCCACCCAGTGCCCTGTTCCCCCTCCCCAACTTAAGCTGCCACAATACCCCATCCTCTCACATTCACCCCCCCGTGACCAAGATATGCAAGCCTACATTTAATCAATCTACATTTACATTCCATCCCCACCTACCAGGTTACTTTACAGGCAGTGAGACAGGAACAGGAAGTGTCTGAGAGAAATGCAGGGTGGGCACTAGGACCCAGCATGCCTGAGCCAAATCCAGCGTACACCAAACTGCAACCCAGAAGAATCTCCTCAGGTCAGTAATGCCGGTACTTTCACTGCAGGAGTCAGGAGGGAAACTCTGCAACTGGCCACTGTGCTAGCCAGCATGCAGAATATCCGTTAGGCAGGGGAGCAGGCATTTTCCTGCTCTCCTCCTGTTCGGTGTTCTGCATCATCAAAAAGTGACAGTCACTTTTGGTCGGCCCCTTCGTGCGACAGGGTCCGGGGCGATGGCCCCCTCTGCCCCCCCAGTAGCTACGCTACTGCTCCACATAATCTGCCATGTGAGAGTAGAGAAGACCAGTCAAAATTGTTGGTTGCAACATAATGAAGGTCCTTAATCCTGCTAGATCTATCGCAAAAAGTTCAGCCAAGGAAGGGATTGTGTGATTATTGGTATATGTTCTTTAGAAGTTTGATCTCCATACTCTAAAACATTTCTTTCTGATTGATCTGATTGCTTACATATAGCTTAAATAATTTCATACATATTTTAATTTCAAACGTAGGAAGCTCTTAATACGGTTTCCTGTATTCTCATTTTGTCAAGATGTAAGACTGTTGTCCTTAAACAACAATAGATATAACTTGAATATCCCATCCAACTTCTAGAATTTACCATTTCACAAATGGATCTGTGTGATGGTTTGGGAAACTACACACAGTCGCTAAACTCTTTGATACAAAAGCTCCATGTGATAACAGTTAAAACTTGAAGAGCTCTGTAATACATGTATTCTTTGTGATGCTTGATAAATTTAAGCACTAGGTTTGTGTAAGTCGCTGAGAGGTTATACTCCACCACCACATGGCATTGAAGTCCATCAGTACTTCATCAGACAACACATAATAAGGGTTTAATCTTTACCAGCGAGGCCAATATCTGATGAAACTGACTTTCATAAACAGGCAATTTACTTTTCAAATGGTCTGCCAATTGGTGTAAACACAGCTAAACGTCTACAGCTTCTCTTGGATAGATAGTCTCCTTGCTAATGATCAGAGGAAGAAGTCGAGATAGTCTGTTGTGTCCCTAATGTTAAAATAAATAAATAAATTGGAAATTAAAAGAACTGTGATGTTCATAGGAACAGACATGGCTAAGCCACGGCATGCTAATATTTGCTTACAGATGCTTAAATGAAATGAAGCACTTTGAAGAAAAGCAGAACATTAAGCCGGAAGAAGAGCAAAAAAGAAACGGGAAAATTAATTTCTTCTGTTTTAGCAGCTCTCTGTTGTATTTCCAAGTGTTAACAAACCTATTTTAAGCTCTGCAGTCCAGGCTTATAAGTCTTTCTTACAGTTCCAAAGCCAAGTTGTCTTGCATAGCATATGTGGTTTGGTCACGGCTAGGTATTTGTGCGTATGTATTCTTGCAATCAGTATCTGTAGCCATGTTTTATCACATCCCTACCCTGTAAGTCTTGGTGTGATCTTAAATTTTGCTAAATATATACAACTATGACCACTGGATATGAAAACCCAGGTGTTAGAAAAGCATACGCTGCCCATCTGGCATTGTTGAGTATGTGACTCCAGTGAAGTCATTCTCTCACTCCCAAATTCCAATGGACCTTTCTTATATTAAGCTTCTAGCAAGAAACAATCTCATAAAAGGCAAGCTTTTCAAGGGCTTTAGAAAACTATTGTTGGGAGGTTTGTGCCGATGTTGTGTAAAATGTGTGAGTTTAAAGATACTATGAGTGAAAGCAGACCTAAGTCTTTAATTCTACATCATGCCAAACACACTGAGAATCTCTCTCATATGTTCTGTGTGTAAAGTGTAAGAATATAATATATATATATATTATATATATATATATATACACACAGTACTGTGCACAGGCTTTAGGCATAATTAAGAATGCTTTTAAAACTAGAAGTGTTAATATTTTATTTTTATTAATTAATAAAATGTAAAGTGAGGTAACAGAAGAGAAATCTAAATCAAGTCAATATTTAATGTGACCATCCTTAGCCTTCAAAACAGCATCAAAGCATCAATTCTTCTAGGTAAACTTATACAGTTTTGGAAGGAACTCAGCAGGGTGGTTTCTCCAAACATCTTGGGGAACTAACCATAGATCTATGGATATACAGTGGGAACGGAAAGTATTCAGACCCCTTTAAAATTTTCACTCTTTGTTTCAGTGCAGCCATTTGGTAAATTCATTAAATTCTGCACCCCATCTTGACTGAAAAAACAGAAATGTAGAAATATTTGTAAATTTATTAAAAAAAGAAAAACTGAAGTATCACATGGTCATAAGTATTCAGACCCTTTGCTCAGACACTTATATTTAAGTCACATGCTGTCCATTTCCTTGTGATTCTCCTTGAGATGATTCTACTCCTTCACTGGAGTCAAGCTGTGTTTAATTAAACTGATAGGACTTGATTTGTAAAGGCACACACCTGTCTATATAAGACCTCACTTTTACAGAA
This sequence comes from Oophaga sylvatica, assembly GCA_033576555.1. Lineage (NCBI taxonomy): Eukaryota > Metazoa > Chordata > Amphibia > Anura > Dendrobatidae > Oophaga > Oophaga sylvatica. The sequence continues at coordinate 342,471,494 of JARQOD010000002.1, forward strand.
GATCTGTAATTAGTTCTGCAAGATGTTTGGAACAATCACCCTGCCAAGATTGTTAAAAAATTGTATGCAAGTATACCTAGAAGAATAAGGCTAGGTTCACATCGCGTTAGTGGCATCCGTTTAATGTATCCGTTACTAAGCGGCACTAACGCTATGTAACGGATGCGTTAACGCACCTATTGGCATCTACTATGGTAACGCATCCTAACGCATGTCCAAATCGGCATGCATTAGCGATGATGCGTTACTTTGTGATGCACCCTCGAATGTTGTCTACCGCGTTTTCGAGTGCGTTAGGTCTAATGCACAGCGAACAGACGCATTCGCTGTGCATAGACATGTATTGCAAACTCATGGTAATGCATGGTACTGCAATGCTGCCATGCGTTAGCGCTATCGGTAAAAAGATGCCAAAAAGGACATCAGCGTTAGCGCATCCGTTTAACGCATCCGTTAAACGGATGCCACTAACGCGATGTGAGCCTAGCTTAAATGCTTTGCTCTGATACTGTTGTGAAGGCAAATTTAGCTTTTTTAAATGGTTTTGGCTGCTGATGGTTTTTTGGAGGTTTTTCCCATAGTTTCTGTGAAGTTTTTTTTACTGTCGTTTTTTCCGAATGTCATTTGAACGTTCCCTTTGACTTGAATTGTAAAGTATAGGGCATCTTCTGAGAGGAAAACGCCAGAAGAATGTATATATCACTTCTTTTAACTGCTGTGTGATTTTAGAAATGTGTTGGTTTTCCATAGAAATGCATATTTTCATTCTTTTCATTGTTTTTGAAAGGTTTTATAGGCATTTTTCGTGGTGGAATCCATCTGAAAAATATGTATACATGTAGCAACTAAAGAGAAACTAACTGGAAACTCTAAATCCTCATCCGAGTCTCAAAATTCCTCAAAAACTTTGAGTTTCCACTCAATTTATGTTCTAAAAACTCAGCAAAAATATTTTGTGTGCATATATTCTAAGGCAAGTAGCCATAGGTTTTCCAGAGAATCTAGAAGTAAAAAGTATGGGCCAGTTTATCAAAGTATTTATGCTAGATTTCTGGAGTAAAACACTTTGAAAATTTGCTACATTTTTGTTACTTTTGGCATTTTCACATGGTCAGTGCATAGACAGGGTATGGTGCTGCTTGACCACAAAATTCATCAGAAGTTACGCTGTTACCTACACCACAAATATTTGTCTAGTCCCTGACTGAGTAGCATTTCTGGAGAGGTGCACACCTGTAAGAAAATGCGCTCAATTCATTAATTGGTGTGCGCCTCTTAATGAATTTGGCATATCCTATTATACAACGCCAGTCTTAATGAGCAGACCCTATACGTAGTCATCAACTTTGGTGAAAGCAGTTCTTTTATTTCAGTCAAGGGTTGAAGGGGTTGTGCAGAATTAGAAAAACCTAACTTCTTTCTTTCACAAACAGTGACTCAGCACCATTCACTTTAAAAGGGCCGATTTGTAATATCAGACACAACCCATGGCTAGGGTTTGTTTAGTTTTTTGAAAGAACGCAGCCATGGTGTTCTAATCCTGGAGAACACCTTCTACAGATACCAACAATGTTTGAGCTCATCTGTCCTGCCTTTTGCAAGTTCTAAAGTTTGCCAAATCTTGCAAACAGGATAATTACATGCATGGCGAGTCTAAAGATTTCATTGCCTGCTTCCTAAAAAGAAACCCTAATGCTCACTCATTCACAAGGTAGTCCCAAATGATCAGACCTTTGTGGTGGCATGTGGAGCCCCTTGTGTATCTTTATCCAGAATTTCTAATTACCAATGTTATATACAGTACAGACCAAAAGTTTGGACACACCTTTTCATTCAACCATTTTTCTGTATTTTCATGACTATGAAAATTGTAGAATCACACTGAAGGCATCAAAACTATGAATTAACACATGTGGAATTATATATTACTCTTTACAAAACAGTGTGAAACAACTGAAAATATGTCTAATATTCTAGGTTCTTCAAAGTAGCCACCTTTTGCTTTGATTATTGCTTTGCACGCAGAAAAGGTGAACGGATGGACTCCACATGCCTGGTTCCCACCGTGAAGCATGGAGGAGGTGGTGTGATGGTGTGGAGGTGCTTTGCTGGTGACACTGTTGGGGATTTATTCAAAATTGAAGGCATACTGAACCAGTATGGCTACCACATCATCTTGCAGCGGCATGCTATTCCATCCGGTTTGCGTTTAGTTGGACCATCATTTATTTTTCAACAGGACAATGACTCCAAACACACCTTCAGACTGTGTAAGGGCTATTTGACCAAGGAGAGGGTTGGGGTGCTATGCCAGATGACCTGGCCTCCACAGTCACCAGACCTGAACCCAATCGAGACGCTTTCAATTTTGAATAAATCCCCAACAGTGTCACCAGCAAAGCACCCCCTCACCATCGCACCACCTCCTCCATGCTTCACGGTGGGAACCAGGCATGTAGAGTCCAGCCGTTCACCTTTTCTGCGTGCAAAGCAGTAATCAAAGCAAAAGGTGGCTACTTTGAAGAACCTAGAATATAAGACGTATTTTCAGTTGTTTCACACTTTTTTGTAAAGTGTAATGTATAACTCCACATGTGTTAATTCATAGTTTTGATGCCTTCAGTGTGATTCTACAATTTTCATAGTCATGAAAATACAGAAAAATCTTTGAATGAGAAGGTGTGTCCAAACTTTTGGTCTGTACTGTATACAAGTTCCTTTTAACGAATTTTACATGGGAGTGCCTGTAAAAATATTGAACAAGTCTCAGTGAAGACAAAAGCTGGATTAAATAGTGTCTTGTGGTGTTATTGGACTAGACCTATATGTAGTTAGTTAGGAATACTTGTGGTGGTCTTGCCCTCTACTGATAATATTGGCCAGAGCATTTGAAGGCTATAGACATCTGTCAAAGTCCTGATCTCTTTACACATTGGACCAATTTACAGGTGTAAGCTTGAATTGTTTTCACAGACGTGCATTGCTGAATAAATCTTGGTTTTTACATATTGAACTAAAGCCTCTTAAAATAGCACTGCTGCAAAGTAAGTGGCTTTAAATCCTTTGTTTGGGTACTTGTCAGTTGATTGGCATGTGAAACTGTTTGCGGTAGTGCTAAACGTGTTAGTTATTCTATAATGGTAGATACCATTCTTTCTAATTGTAGACACTATTCTTTATTTGCCGTGAAATGACGAATTATTCCGCCCTTACGACTAACACGTCATAATGTAAATTCTTTTTTTTATTTTTTCTTATCTCCAGACTGATCTGCTCTGCATACATGGACAGTGTTTACTGTGTTTAGTGTTATAGCTGTATGTATTGTGTTCAGCGCCTAAAATATTTCAGCTTCAAGCTTATAAAACCAGTCTCGTGTGAGATTGACAGACCTCTTAACAGGCGCCATCTCGTTTATATTTACTTTAAAGTAAAGTTAGTCTTGAGGTTAAAGGATAACACTGTCTTCTTTTTCATTTTGAGTAGGTAAAGTTAAAATAAATGAAATATTATCAACATATGGTATGCTCACTAGATCTACTCAAAGGGCAGTAAATATTTCCAGTACCGGAGTTATTTATCAGAATAAATATTCCAGCACTTCTATAAAACAGGATTCGCGTTAGACCTTAAATCCTCAAAGAGTTGTCCACTACTCGGACAACCCCTTCTTATTGTTTCCCCCCAGTAAAATAATAACACACTGACCTCTGATGTAAGTGCTGTTCCAGTGGTGTCGGCACTGGATCTCCCGGGGTTTCCATGACATTATTATGTCACAGAATCACTACGTCCAATCATTGTTGGCTTTACTCTCTTCTACTACAGAATCAAATGACTTCTGGAGGAAGTGAGAGCTGTGGCTGCTCTCTCACTTCCTTCCAGATGTCTTCCAAGTGATGGACAACCCCTTTCAGGACCAGGTGCTTTTGTGCTTTTGTTGTTTTCTTTTCTTTCTTCACGCTTTTTCTTGGTTTTTTTTTTTATGGCCATATAGCCAAATGAGGGCTTGTTTTAGTTTTAAATGACCAGTTTTAACATTTAACCCCTTCATGACCGAAGGTATTTTCGGTTTTGCGTTTTTGTTTTTTGCTCCCCTTCTTCTCAGAGCCATAACTTTTTTATTTTTCCGTCAATATGTCCATGTCAGGGCTTGTTTTTTGCGGGGCAAGTTGTACTTTTGAATGACACCATTGGTTTTAACATATCTTGTACTGGAAAAAGATAAAAAAATTCCAAGTGCAGTGAAATTGCAAAAAAAGTGCAATCCCACGCTTGTTTTTTGCTTGGCTTTTTTACTAGGTTCAGTAAATGCTAAAACTGACCTGTAATTATGATTCTCCAGGTCATTACGAGTTCATAGACACCAAACATGTCTAGCTTCTTTTTTATCTAAGTGGTGAAAAAACTTCCAAACTTTGTTAAAAAAAAATTGCGCCATTTTCAGATACCCGTAGCGTCTCCATTTTTTTTAATCTCAGGTTGGGTGAGGACTTATTTTTTGCGTGCCGAGCTGACGTTTTTAATGATACCATTTTGGTACAGATAAGATCTTTTAATTGCCTGTTATTGCATTTTAATGCTATGTGGCAGCGACCAAAAAAAGTAATTCTGTAGTTTTTGAATTTTTTTCTCACTACACCGTTTAGGTATCAGGTTAATCCTTTTTTATTCATAGATCACGATGATTTCAAATATTTGTATGATTGATTTTTTTTATTGTTTTATTTTGAATGGGGCGAAAAGGGGGTGATTTGAACTTTTTTTTTATTATTATTATTTTCAACGTCAATGGCTGCTCACTTTCCCCAGTCCCGTATGCTCGGTCCCTCAGGGTGATACTGAACTCTGCCCTCTCTTTCAAGCCACATGTCCAAACCCTTGCCTCCTCTTGCCGTCTCAAACTCAAAAATATTTCCCGGATCCGTGCATTCCTTGACCATGAAACTACAAAAACACTAGTGCATGCCCTCATCATCTCCCGCCTCGACTACTGCAACCTCCTACTCTCTGGCCTCTCCTCTAGCACTCTGGCACCACTCCAATCCATCCTGCACTCTGCTGCCCGACTAATCCACCTGTCTCCCCGTTATTCCCTAGCCTCTCCTCTCTGCCAAGCCCTTCATTGGCTTCCTATCGTCCAGAGGCACCAGTTCAAAGCCTTAACTATGACATACAAAGCCATCCACAACCTGTCTCTTCCATACATCTGTGACATGGTCTCCCAGTACATACCCACATGCAACCTTCGATCCTCTCAAGATCTCCTCCTCTACTCCCCTCTTATCTCTTCCCACAACCGCATACAAAACTTTTCCCGTGCCTCTCCCATACTCTGGAACTCTCTACCCCAACACATCAGACTCGCGCCTACCAGGGAAACCTTCAAAAAGAACCTGAAGACTCACCTCGTCCGACAAGCCTACGACCTGCAGTGATCATCAGTCTACTGAACAGCCGCACGACCAGCTCTACCCTCTCCTAGTGTATCCTCACCCATCCCTGTAGACTGTGAGCCCTTGCGGGCAGGGTCCTCTCTCCTTCTGTACTTGTGTGTGCCTTGTATTGCTCACGTTTATTGTACTTGTCTATATTTACCCCTTTTCACATGTAAAGCGGCATGGAATAAATGGCGCTATAAAAATGTATAATAATAATGTATAATAATAATTATTTTTAAAAACATTTTTCTTTAACTTTTGGCATGCTTCAATAGTCTCCATGGGAGACTAGAAGCTGCCATAACCCGATAGGCACTGCTACATATAGGCGATGATCAGATCACCTGTATGTAGCAGAATACCTCACTTGCTATGAGCCCCGACCACCGGGTGGCACTCATAGTAATCCGGCAGTGACAACCACAGAGGTCTCCAGGAGACCACTGGTTGTCATGCTAACCCATTGGTGACCCGCGATCTCATGACGGGGGTCATCAGTGAGTGGATTTCCGGCGCGCAGCGGCATTTAACAGGTTAATAGCCGCGGGTGGATTGCGATTCCACCTGCGGCTGTTCCGGGCACATGTCAGCTGTTCAAAACAGCTGACATATGCCGGGAAAGATGTGGGCTCACCGCAGGAGCCCACATCAAATGGAGGGAGTCCGACATGGGCGCAAATTTACGTGTGATGTCGGAAAGGGGTTTTTGTACTGAAGGTCCAAACTATAAAAAAAGCTATCTCCAAGTGAACCAAGTGCGGTGAAATTGTGCCATTGTTTTTTCTGATTTGTTTTAATGATGTTCGTTGAATTAAGTAAATGAAAAATATTAACAATTAACTGGTACCATAAATGTCAGTGATAGGAATAACTGTTTAATGTCCACAAAGTCTACGTAACATGAAGATCAGTACATATAACTGTATATAACGGACAATATAATAATGAAGTACATGGCACATGCATTTTTTTGTCAGTCCCATTACTTTTTTGTTTTCCTTAGGTCCATGAGGCCTTTTTTCTTGATACAATAGGTAAGCACTAGGATAAAGCACAGTATGTACAGGGTCTGGCCAGACCATGTTTCCTAGCCCTAAGTAACAGACTTAATCTATACTTAAGCTGGAATGTGCTTTGTGCAGTGTAAATGTGCATTTAAATAAAAATATATATTAGGCTGTGGGTCATGCTGAAAATAAAGATCAGATGGAAAAGCATTGCACAATTGTATTTAGGACGCAGCACAGAATGCAGGCTTTTTGTCTTTGAAACCTAATGTGATAACACATAAAATGAAAAATAAAAACGCAGGGATCAAAGCACTGTATAATTTGGTATAGAAAGCAGAGTTGTTGGGATCTGGGAAGCACATGTGTGCATATTGAAGTACATATTATATACTAAAAGCAGAAGCTTCCAACATGTTCACTATATTAACTCTAGAACTCTGTGCTGTGGTATGAATGGGTCAGACATGTTCTTGTTTTTATTATAGTTAGCACCAGTTAGCAGAGGGAACAAAGGAAGGTCTTGAATATCATTTTGTATTTGGAAACCTCAGGTCTCCTAACCTAACTTAAATTCCACAAGAGGTATTGGGTAATGAGGGTAGGTATGAGATAGCACTATGTATTTGTGCACACAAGCCAATTAAATGTTTGTTCTTAAAGAGAATCTGTCACCAGGTTTTTACTATGTAATCTGACACCAGAATTATGTAGGGTCTCAGTCACTGATTCCAGTGATGCGTCCGTTCTTGGTCTGCTTTCTGTCATTTTGATACAATCCCTGTTTCTCTACTACAGATCTGGCAGTGTTCAGAATGCTGAGCCCTATATAACCCCGCCCATATTACCAGTTGGCAGCTTTCTGTGTACAATGTTTTTTGATAAAAAGCTAGTCATTATTGGTTGACTAGGAGGGTTGAGAAACTTAGTCCTATAGTGATAATCTCATCTTGATAAAACACTGATTTTATTAAAAAAGCATCCTCGTAAGTAGCACATAACTGGAATCAGGTTAATAGCTCTACATCATGCTGCTCTAAGATTACATAGCAAAAACTTGCTCTCTTTAACTCTTTAAGGCTCCATAAAGTTTGGATGAAAATGGATCAGTGATTATTGCCTGATCAGATAAATAATTGTTCATTGAGAGCTTAAATTACATCTCAGACTGCACCCATGCAGCCAATTAAAAAATAAAACATACTAGACGAGTATTATGAATAATAAGGAACAGTTTATCGTTCTTCAGTCAATCGATCAAAAGTCAAAATGATCAATTGATTGTTTGTTTTGTTTGAAAATTACCATTTCAGTATAATTTAATTAAAGTGAATGGGCTCAATTAGTTTTTTTATATGCTTTAGAAAATACCTATGTCAGTATTTTCTTTTCCTTTATTTATGTTTGCTAACATAGGACTTTGCTTGTTTTCATTATTAATGTTTTGGTCACAGAACATTTCTTCTAAAAAGAATAATTATTTTTCAGCAGTGTATTTTGTTTCATGATCAACAGGTAAATAGATTGTTAAAATCACTTGCTGTAAAGAAGTGTAACAGAACATCCGTGGCATGAGTACATTCATTTATACTATTCCATCAATGTGATAATGCTCCATCAAAGCTACCTTTAACAGTGGGGTGAATGCCAAAGATGAAGTTTTGACCTATCTTTGGTACTCTACACCCTTGGACATCAGATGCCAGTCACTGTTGCACTTCTACTATTGTAAAATAACCCTGTTTGTTAGGCAATCCTGCATATGTTGAGGTTATCGAACAGCTGTGAGATATGCAGACGCTGGGACTCAAACATATTATTCAAGAACGCCAAAGACACTCGGTTAGCACCTTATCCGAGCACGTTGGCTCATCACTATTAGAGAGGCAAATCAGAACCCCCGTTTGACTGCAAGAGACCTTCAGAAAGACTTAGCAGACTCTGGAGTTGAGGTACATTTTTCTACTGCTCAGACACACCTGCACAAATTTTGCCTTCATGAAACAGTCTTTAGAAGAAAACCTCTCCTGCTTCCTCACCATAAAATTCAGCGTCACAAGTATGCAAAAGAACATCTAAACAAGCCTGATGCATTTTGGAAACAAGTACTGTGGATCGTTGAAGTTAAATTAGAGCTATGATCAAAGGTATGTGTCGAGTAAAAAGGGCATAGAATTAAAGGAAAAAACATCACCCAACCATTAAGAATGGGGGTGGATCAATAATGCTTTGGGGTTGTGTTGCAGCCAATGGCATAGGGAAAGTTTCACAGGCAAAGGGAAGAATGGATTCATTGACATTTCAACACATTAATAATGGAAACAAAATACCATCTGTAAAAATAACCTGAAGTTGCAAAGAGGATGTTTTCTACAAATGGATAATGATCCTAAACACACATCAAAATTCACAATAGACTACCTCAAAAGGTGCAAGCTGAAGGTTTTACAATGGACCTCACAGTCCCCTAATCTGAACATCATTGAAAATCTGTGCTAGAGTTCAAAATAGCAGTGCATACAAGACAACCCAGGAATCTCACAGAACAGGAAGAATTTTCAAAGGATGAATGAATATAAATCCCTCAAACAAGAATTGAAAGATTCTTGTCTAGCTACAAAAACTTTTACAAGCGGTGATATTTTCAAAAGGGGCTATTACTAGCTACTAACCATAAAGACCATGCAGAGTGCTCAAACATTTTCATTTGTCCAGTTTCTTATCTGTAAATTTTAAAAAGTAAAAATGACTATATATATTTTTGCCTAAAATACAAGGGAAATGTGTCATCTTTGACTTTAGGCCTTTTAGTAGGGATCATTTCATCTTGAACTTGCTTAACTGTTCACAATAACAGTAATTTTGACCAGGGGTGCCCAAACTTTTACATGCCACTGTACTTCTATATATGAGCAGTCGGCAGGTGACCACATATATGTATATCACATAGTTGTGTTATGTGCCCACCTGCTTCCGTCATTGGTGAATCCTCACAATGTGCGATGTGACGATTCACAAGTCTGTAGTCACATCGATTGACTTCAGACTTGTACCCTAAGGTGGGACAACCCCTTTTAAACCTCTATTGAGTCAATTATGCTTTATCAGATTTGAAGAAAAAAGTGGAGAAGGTAAGAGATTTTTTTTGTGATTCTGCTTGACAAACCAGATGGTGCCAGCAGACTTTACAGGAGGAATAAGGCTATTGGGCCAAGCTTTGAATATGAACTATAGGCTAGGCATGTTGGGGCTCTCACAACAATTTTTCATTGGCCACTCTGATACTGTAAATGTACAGTAGATTTCTGTGGCCACAATGCAGCCAACCTGTAATGGGACAAAAAAATGCAGCAAACGCAAAAAGATATATTCATAATTCATAAGCAACTGCTGCAACATTATCATATGATCTTCCTGTTAACAGTAGAGATGAATAACTAGTGGTGGTCTTTTATACATTTGGCTTCTCCCTACTATTTGCCCAGCTCTGTATTATATTAACAGAGCAAAAACAACAAACATTTGTAATGAGCTTTTCTCACAAGCATGTTAATAGAAATAAAGCATAGATCCTGCCTTAATTTCCCTTGACATTGTAGTCATTTCTATTTAGTTACCTCTTGAAAAATATAATACTTGCATTTTTGTGTAAAAAAATGTTGTGGTTAACATTATCTTTAGGGTGGTGGTAAATTTAAAGCCTTTTGCAATGTGAAAAATCTCGGCAACGCTTAGCAAGTCAAAGAACACCTTGAAGCTTGCTCCGTCTCCTCTTCTTGCAGCTCGTTAAAATATCTTGAATGCAGAAACAAAATGTTATTTTAGAAATTTACACTTACAGATCTTTACAAACTGTGATTAGATTATAAATCATGGTAACTACTGCACTCCGAGATGCAGCCTTCAGACAGAGAAGAGAATCTGACCTAAAATATGCTGCAATGAATTAGACGGGTTCTCCCCAATTTCTTAAACAATTATACATGCCTCCAAAGGTTTTCATTGTCCTCCAACTTTAAGCTTGCTATCAGACAGGTAAATGTCTCACACCAGATACATACCCCCTCATCCTTGGAATTTAGAGCCAAAAGTCAACTGCGTATGATTGTCAAGAAGGTAAAGGTCTTCTGATTGTATGCTGTACGATGCCCAATGGTGACTTTTGGTGTAAAATGTGGTCCATTGTTCCTTTGTATACAATGTGGTACATTGATTAATTAACAGTCAAGTGATGCCATAAAACAAACCATCAGACATTTGTATTTCTCAGTTATTAGGCCCTGGATATAAAAAGTTAGGCAAGTAAAAAAAAATATGAATTTTTCTTCCACTTACCAGTAAATCCTATTAGTAAATCTCATTTTAAAGGCTCTCTTGAATCGCCATGATTCGGATGTAATTTTTTGTTTGAGTAGATATCTATGAAGCAGTGAAGTCCTTCTGGAATTGGGATTTGCTAAATTCTCAATTCCTAGGTTTGCAAAGCAAACTCCAGCCTTGTACTATTTACCTTGGCAAGTGCCCGGCAGATTGATGATCTGTAAAGTGGATTTGTTATTTGGCTGTTTGCTTTGGCAGCCCTTAAAAGAAGTTAACTGATTACAGTCCCAGATGTCATTGCATATATTACCGTTCCCTATGAGTTTTTTTTAACGTTTTAATTTTAACTACTACTAATATAAAACATTTTTTACTTGTCTTTGAAAATTTTTTATGCTAAATATCATTATTATTAGATGTAGTGGACTCCAAGTTATTAACCTCCCTATTTATCCCAACAGCTATATCAGAACAGGGCGAAGAGCAGGATTTCCTCTACTGTACAGATCTGTGTTCTCTCTTTTTCCAGCTTCACATCTTTTCTTATGTGCTGCAGTTCATAATATTTGCCTTCGCCTCCTTGAACTTGTAGACTGTAGAATTTCTTACTTTGTACAGTCTCTTATTTTTTTTATTTTATAGCAACTTATATTATGTCAGGGTTAAATGCTTCCTATGAAAGCGCAATATGACACCAAATCGGTAGAATGCAAAGTATCTTAAGTATTGGCTTCCTCACATCGCAGCTTCTGGTTTTGAAATTATTCTGCATTTACAATAACATTCACATAACTGTAGGGGGAATAGTACTGTAGTTCAAAAATCCTTCCAACAGAGAAGCCTCAACTTTATGCTTCCAACAAGCTGAACTCTATTTTAAGGATTCACAGCATCAGCATCACTGTCAAGGCCACCGTTTCACATGTGATGATCTTTATTGGGAGTCCTCTTATAATTATGTATGTTGCATTGTACTAAAACTCATTACATGATGATTTGATTTCCTTTTCCCCATTGGAGATGCTTCTGCCTTCCCTTCTGCTGGAGAGTTGAAAGAAGCTATAGGTCATTGAGACACAGTACATTTGTTAAGTACGGTAAGTATTTTAATATGTTTTGCATTTTAGGTCTAAGCAGTAAATTCATTTTAAAGAGACCACCACTGATCTGGAGAATGAATGGATCATAGCGGCTCCTTCAGCCTCTTACCGACACTCCAAATTAGAGATCAGTAGAAATGTCAGTCCCTACAATTCAAACATTATATCAAGTCGCACAATTTCTCTCTTGACACCACTAAAGGCACTGTCACACTTAGCTATCGCACCAGCGATCACAACAACGACACGCCCTGGCGAGATCGCTGGTGCGATCGCTATGTGATCGCTAGTTAGATTCCAAACACAACTCATCAGCAATCTGTATAACGACCTCTGCGGTCGTTGGGAAAAATCTAGTCCCACCTGAGACGCTGGTGAAGTCGTTCATAAAGGGTGTCACAGTCAGCGATTCAGGCTCACCAGCGAGACACCAACGATCAAAAAACGGCTCAGAACGTTCATAAGCGATCAGACATCTCATCAGCGATCTGTATAACGACCTCTGCGGTCGTTGGGAAAACCTAGTCCCACCTGCGACGCTGGTGAAGTCGTTCATAAAGGGTGTCACACTCAGCGATTCAGGCTCACCAGCGGGACACCAACGGCCAAAAAACAGCTCAGAACATTCATAAGCGATCAACGACATCGCAGCGGGGGCCACATCGCTGCTACATGTCACACACAGCTGCGTCGCTAACGAGATCGCTACTGCGTCATAAAATCGGTGACTCTTTAGCGATTTCGTTAGCGACCTCGTTTAGTGTGACAGTACCTTAAGTCAGGAAACCAATATTTTAAGTACATCATATTACAATAAATCATAAAAAGGAATAGAATAGTTTTTGTTTCAGCTGTGAAAACGAGATATAAAGATCAAAAATATTAATTGGGATCTGCAAGCAACATAAACCTCTCTATACACTGTTCTGCACCACCATGTACAGATGTAAGGGCATTCATTGTAGACACATTTCCATTTTGTGGATGTGAGCAAATATTCTGTACCAGACATCATCTACTGATGTGAGCTAATGGAGCTTAGAGGAGTTTTTTCACTAAATATATTTATCAGCTGTCTACAGTATAAGTAAAATATGTTGGGGACTCAACCTTTTGGGGACCCACACAATTACAGAGACATGGCGTGAATGGTGCGGTATGCTTATGCTTGACCACTCTTTTCGCTTCTGTGGTATTGAATAGAGATAATCGTTCTTCCATTCTGTATAGGGCCAAATTCAATTTGCAAATATTTATTTTTGTCAGCAGTCTAAAGGGTATGCCACACTAAACAAGATCGCAAACGAGATCGCAAACGGGATCACTATTTTGCGATCTCGTTAGCGACTTAGCTGTGTGTGGCATGTAGCAACTATGTGGCCCCTGCTGTGATCTCGTTGATCGTTCACTAGAGTTCTGGACCGTTTTTTGATCGTTGGCGTCCCGCTGGTGAGCCTATATCGCTGTTTGGCACCTTTTGCGAACGACCTCGTTTGTGACGCATATGGGTTTAGCGTCACGGAATGGATCGCAATATCTGTAAGTTCTCCTTTGCGTCACAGAGAGGATCGCAGAAGTTGCAAAGCAGGCTAGCAGGACGCAGAGAGCAGGAGCGATGCTGGAAATTCCTATGAATCAGAAGCGCTCAGTACATGCTAATGACATCCTAACGACCGCCAAAGTCGTTAAAGAGATCGCTGACCGCTGATGAGTCGTTTATGAGATCTCCTGTTTGGCAGCTACTAGCGACCTAAAAGAGATCTCACAAACGATCTCATTAGCTTGCGTCGTTATTGAGATCGCTAACGAGATCACAAAGTGTGGCAGTACCTTAATTATCGGGGGCTACAACTGATTTCCTTTTCACTCCCCAAGCACATCAGGCTGTTTTGGCACATAGAAAGGTAAGACAGTTAGTGTTTAGGGATCATCCTTATTAAAAGGTCACCTTGACTTGATTGGATGACTTTTTTGCTCTTTGATCAAAAAACGCTAAGTACCTACGTTTTTAACATTGTGCAGCAATATTGGAGTATGTATGTATATGGTAGTAATCAAAAGTGACTGGTGTATTTCGGGAACTTTTGTCTATATTAAAATCAGAGACATTCATTATGATCAGTTCTACATCTTATTTCAGTCTTTAAAAGCAAACTATTCTCACGATATATTTTGCTTCTTACGTTAAAGGAACTAAGGTTTGGAATGTGCATGAGATCGTGCGGTTCAGAATAGGCAAATTGAGTTTAGTTTGGCGTGCTGTGCGATATAAGAATCATCTTGGAATTCAAGTTTAATGTTGTTAAATATTTTTCCTTAATTGCATTAAGCACAAGGTGTCATGCGTAAAAAATGAACAGCTGCATGCCTGAGTTTAATGCCTAAAAAGTAAGGATGAAGCAGCAATTAATGTACAGTAAAAACACAAATAGGATTGTTATAACAGATACGTTATTTTTTGTTTGGCTTTCTAAATATCATTTCTTAAATAAAATTAAAATAGCTGTCTTTGATATTAAAATTTTGAGTTTAAAATCTGATTAATTTTTGTATTGTAGTCTGAAATTATACTGAAATCTTAAACTGTGCAATAACGAAAGATATTTTTTATGCCAAATCGTCCTTGTAAACGGCATTGTCAGAGCATGTTCTCTCTTATGTGAAAAGTTGTGTTTGTGATTTTTTATTATCTATTTTACTTTGTTCTCTTCCTGTTGTGTTGTGGTTAGAGTGTCTTTCTGATGACCTGTTGGTTTGGAGTGTACCAGATGGGACTGTTTCTGAATCTTTTAAAACATTTCTAAATATTTTTGAAATCAGATACACGGATATGTTTCTGTTCAGAGGAAAGATGTGATAATCAAATTCTACAGGGGATTCTGCAAATGAGTCATAACAAAATGCGCTGGACAGTTTGTGTTTGTGGCTGGTATTGTAGTCGATTTAGTTACTGGTGTGTTTGTACGGTGTAATAGTTATTATCATACTTTATGCAGAAGGTTTTGATTTGAACATATCTGTTCTATGAGTGTTATGCTGTATATTATACTGGACTTGCTCTATCTTTAGAACATTATGACCAGTCAATTACTACTAATCCTAAACAGCAACTGTACATTAACTTCCTAGAGGTGCGGGAATTCCTGCAGATGAATAGTCAGAGTTTTTGCTAACTTTAGATTTTGAGAAACGTTTTAATAAAATAGCATGAAAAATGATAAAATGAAGAGTAACCTCAAACACTCTGGGGAAAAAAAGGAGATCCAAAAGAAATATTTTTCAGCTTTTATTAGCAGGGTATTATTTCAAGGGTTCACACACCATAAGGAAAATTGTTTCAACAGAGATAGTAAATTCCCAATGTTTCGGCCAGTATGGCCTTTATCAAGGGTATACTCTGTGAGGAAGGAGGAAAAGGTGCACGGTGTGTCCCGAGGTGAGTACTTCCTCACAGAGTATACCCATACTGGCCGAAACGTTGGGAATTTACTATCTCTGTTGAAACAATTTTCCTTATGGTGTGTGAACCCTTGAAATAATACCCTGCTAATAAAAGCTGAAAAATATTTATTTTGGATCTCCTTTTTTTCCCCAGAGTGCTTGAGGTTACTCTTCATTTAAAGACCTATTTTCCTCTATAGCACCAGATCATTTTCTTTTGAGTGCATAGGACCTTGACCTTTACTCTCATGAAAAATGATAAGACACAAACTTTAAATGTTCTGAGAGATAGAGCACATTTCAGTTAGTGATATTCGTGAATGTTGGAGTATATTAAAAGGAATTCAATAGCAAGTGCAAAATCAGCTTCACAAAAATACTACATAATCCATTACTTTATAAACCACAGGTAAAAGCGAATACACCCAATTTAAAAACAGTTAAAAGTGTCCAGAGACATAAAAACAACCTTAGCCCAAGCATGTAAAAAGGCAATGGGCCACCCAACAGAATGGCTAATCTAATACAATATGGAAATACTAATAAATCAAACACATATGCAAAAAGAGAAATAATGCACAGTATATCCAAAAATAATAGTAAACATTTCAGTAGTTTTACTATAACCAATACAAAGTGATCATTGTAACTATAATTTACAATAGCTGTACCATCTCAGTATTGTGTGGAAACCCCACATTTAATGCCATACAAGGCTGGCTTCCTCGGGGGAAGTGAAAAATCATTTTTTTAACAATCCCATTTGCATATTCAATTTGGGTTTCAAAATGGCTTTGTCATCAAATAACTGCTATATTGTAAATGCCCATTTTTGAAGCTAGTATTACTGAAATTATGATTATACAGGAATCTGGAACGATAAAAAGCGCAATAGGGTCTTATACAGGTGAAAAAAAAAGTTCAAATGCAGGGGAAATGCTCACCTGGCAAGGTTGTTGAAGTCACAACCCCTGGGTTAGTTTGGAAAAGTATAGGATGCTGCAGATTCACAATGGTATATCATGTAGAAGCTGGTGAAAAATTGGGGGTAAATCCGCACTCCCAATGATATGAAATGAATTTGATACCATTGGCAACTTGGATTTCCCCCCACTTTTCCTACAGCTTCTATAGATTATCCCAATTATGTCAGCATGATTTTATACATGGGTGGTGAGCTACATGAATTATCATGATGTCCGTTCATGCAGTTCTGAACTTCTAACTTCTAGCTAGTGTAATTGCAATATTTTGACAGCATCAGCAGCTGACTTTCTTATAAGGGCACAGTGTCAATAAATGTATCGCATGCTGAGTGCCTTTCTTAACCTAAGTATGTCACACGTACTCTGAGATGAATTTGTCCTTTTTGCTATCTCATTATTCATGCTGTGTCAACAGTGGTTAACGTGATCCTTTAACTAATGGGAATGTTGTAACAAATGTTCAAGAAGATGTATAGCAACACTTGTACTGTAACTTTAGAAACATAGCATGAATGATATACCTGTTTAAAATGGAATGCTAAGTGTCAACATGCTGTGAAGGCTGGAATAGTTTTTATTTTCCGACAGTGAAGTTATCTCTGGGCTTAACCAGAAACCACTTATCTGTTAATCTACTCTGTGGCTTCCCTCACCTCATGATCTCCAGCACTTGAATGGCTGAGGACACTAATGAAAAAAGAGCGTTAATTATATGTTTCAGTTGTAGGGTCTAGGTCATTGCTATAGTTTTTGTAATACTTAGTTTGCTATATCTAAAAAAAGATGAAAAAGAAAAATGTATATTAAATAAATTAATACAGTAGACCTTTTTAATCTGGTACTTATGGTCCCAAAATCCTGCTGATCTGGAATACAACAATAGTTCCATGAAATATTAACCGGAAACCACTTGATAGTCTAACCCTTGGAGAGTCTTCTGTAGGTCCTAGGTAGCTATCCCAGTGAATGCAGTAGTGTTGACAATGCACGGGTTCTCTGAGACTAGAAAGACAATGGCAATATATAGATTGCCATTGTCTTTCTAGTCTCAGAGACAATGGCAATATATAGATTCCTAGCAAATCACAGTTGTCTAGGTTGGTAAGAACTATAGTGCATTAAAATGGCCACTGTCTTGTTGCACTGTCAGAAATCTGTCATAAAATGTTAGACGGACATTTGGCTGTGAGCATGTGCAGTTGAAACCTCCACTGCTATGAATTGGAGATAGTATATACCACATACTGTCAAGTCATCTGCAGGTCATAGCAGCTGCTCTACATGCAGAAAGACTGGGTGGACAGCATAGTAAGCAGCGTCTTCTTAGTTTAGCACCTCTGGTATCTCCAGTATTAGATCAGAAAGACAGGGCAGAAAGCAGTGTGAGCAGCCTCTTCTACCTCATTAACCTGCTATCATCAGTATTAGATCAGAAAGACAGGCAGGACAGCAGTGTAAGCAGCCTCTTCTTACCTCATTACCCTGCTATCACCAGTATTAGATCAGAAAGACAGGCAGGACAGCAGTGTGAGCAGCCTCTTCTTACCTCAGCACCCTGCCATCACCAGTATTAGATCAGAAAGACAGGCAGGACAGCAGTGTGAGCAGCAACTTACCTCAGCACCCTGCTATCACCAGTATTAGATCAGAAAGACAGGCAGGACAGCAGTGTGAGCAGCCTCTTCTTACCTCAGCACCCTGCCATCACTAGTATTAGATCAGAAAGACAGGCAGGACAGCAGTGTGAGCAGCCTCTTCTTACCTCAGCACCCTATCACCAGTATTAGATCAGAAAGACAGGCAGGACAGCAGTGTGAGCAGCCTCTTCTTACCCAAGCACCCTGCCATCACTAGTATTAAATCAGAAAGACAGACAGGACAGCAGTGTGAGCAGCCTCTTCTTACCTCAGCACCCTATCACCAGTATTAGATCATAAAGACAGGCAGGACAGCAGTGTGAGCAGCCTCTTCTTACCTCAGCACCCGCTATCACCTGTATTAGATCAGAAAGACAGGCAGGACAGCAGTGTGAGCAGCCATTTACCTCAGCACCCTGCTATCACCAGTATTAGATCAGAAAGACAGGCAGGACAGCAGTGTGAGCAGCCTCTTCTTACCTCATTACCCTGCTATCATCAGTATTAGATCAGAAAGACAGGCAGGACAGCAGTGTGAGCAGCCCCTTCTTATCTCATCACCGTGGATATATCCAGTATTAGATCATAAAGTTAGGGTGGATAGCAGTATGAGCAACATCTTTTTACCTCCGCACCTCTGGTATATTCAGTAAGAAATTAGAAAGGCAGGGTGGATAGCAGTATAACCAGCCTCTACTTACCTCATCACCCCGGCATCTCCAGTATTAGATCAGAAAGACAGGGTGGACAGCAGTATGAGCAACATCTTCTTACATCAGCACCCCTGTTATATTCAGTAAGAGATTAGAAAGACAGGGTGGACAGCAGTGTGAGCAGCTTCTTCTTACCTCAGCACCCCTCGTATCTTTAGTAATAGATCAGAAAGAGACAAGTACCTCAGCACCTGCAGCTTTTGGTCATGGTATACAAGCTCTGCTGGACTCCTTGGACTTTGCAGACCTTTTGTTATACTTTCCTAGCATAACTATGGAGAATTATGTGAATGATGAAAGCTCTGCTTATATTAAAGTGTTGTCCTGGATTATTAAAATATGGTTATGTTTTTTAGAAACAGCTTCACACCTTTCCACATAGTGTCTCTGGCATTCCTGTTTAGTTTTTGGTATTGATCTACAGTATTGCATAAAACCTGTGGAAAATTGTGGGTATGTTTTTAAAAGAAAGCTTTCATGTTTTTGAACCTCAGACAGCTGAACCTAGGGTGTTATGAATGTGCTAGAGATGGTTTCTGAGCAGAGGCTCCCTCTGGTGGTTACAGACAGTACTGAGCCTTTCAGCGAGGAATGGCAATCTGGGATCGCTGACTGGTCTGATATAAGGGAGGTTCCCTCCCATGATGGTTGCCGGTGATCAATTGTTCTTGTCTCAATTGTGGTTCCTGGTTCATTTGGAAGTTTGCTGAGTCTTACCTGCAACTTCTGCTTTCAGATAAGATATTTTCTGCTTTTATTTTTGTGCTTGCTTTTTGCATTGTTCCCTGCACTTCTGTGGAGGTCAGCCATGTCCCCTCCGGGGGCTTGTGCTCCTCTCAGTTTATCTGAAGCCACTGTTATTTGTTCATTTGCTTTTTCCTGTTTTTTCAGTGGCTGCGGCTTAGTTTTGTTACACCAGAGATCTGATTTTAGCTGGTAGAGATCGTGTGATCTTAGGTGTTTTTGCAATCAGAAGAGTTGGTATTTTTAGGGGTTTTTTTGGATTGCAGTGAGTATCCTTTCCTGTACTTTTCTGTCTAGTCAGATTGGGCCCCAGCGTTTGCTCATTCTATTTTCTGTCTGTGTCCGTGCTTCTTCTTGTCTAACCGCCATTACATGTTTGGGGGCTTCCTATTTTCTTTGGGGATCTGCTCCGGGGCAGATAGCTTTCATCTTTCTGCCTTTAGGTGTAGTTATCTCTCAGGCTGTGACGAGGCGTCTAGGATCAACGTAGGAACGCTCCACGGCTACCTCTAGTTGTGTGGTTAGTTCAAGGTACTGCAATCCAATAGGTTCCAGCCTCTCTGGTGTATTGCCGTTTTTGCTTATTCTCCTCAGCTACCAAAACACAACACTAGGGTTGACATAGATGAGGAAAAACATGTGATGTTTTCTTAAAATTTATGTGTTGAAAATATAGCATGAAGCTAATTGCTCTGGTGTGTATTGGAACACGGGAACCTCCACAAGAACAGAAGTCCTGTGTACCCTGTACAGTCAGACAGGAAAAGGTTCTATAGCGTGGAGACTGTGCGTGGATAGCTGATAAATGTTTCAGGTGGGAAAACCCCTTTTATTATGTTTATGCGCCATATTGTAAGGCTATCCGCCAGATGCTCAGCTTCTCACTCCTCAGTAATTCTTCCTTTGTTACAGTTGAACCCCATGTGGAAGTCTAATGGAATGATTTACACATCCAGCATGTGCTGCTCTCCCAGGTGCTATTGTAATTATATGGTCATATTTTCTTCTAGAACGTGCAGTCATTTGAAATGCATATACAGTTCAACACAATAGGAAGACCAGTCCTGTGCAGATAAATGAAACATGCCACAAAAAAGGATCTCATTACACATAGAAACAGTTGCTACAATTAGTTTGACCATTTGAAGCCTTTAATGCCAAGTCAAGTAATATTCCATATGCATATGAAATTATGATTTTTTAACAGCTATTTGGAGCTGTAAATGAGTTTATGAAAATGTTGGCATATGTAAGTTCATTGTGTCGCTGGAAAAAGTCCATCAGGCACTCGGAACAATCTTCCAACCATTGATCAAATGTCAATATTAATAGACCTTTATTTATTTACTCATGTGCCATATAAATAATTTCATGATAATATTCAATTGTGATTTTCTGACTATAATAGTAATGCAATTGAAACCTAATATAACTATGAACAGAAAGATATCAAGTGCCAATAATGTCTGTAAAGCGCTGTGGAATTAATGGTGCTATATACAGTTAGGTCCATAAATATTTGGACAGAGACAACATTTATCTAATTTTGGTTCTAGACATTACCACAATGAATTTGAAACAAAACAAATCAGATGCAGTTGAAGTTCAGACTTTCAGCTTTCATTTGAGGGTATCCACATTAAAATTGGATGAAGGGTTTAGGAGTTTCAGCTCCTTAACATGTGCCACCCTGTTTTTAAAGGGACCAAAAGTAATTGGACAAATGACTCCAAGGCTATTTCATGGACAGGTGTGGGCAATCCCTTTGTTATGTCATTCTCAATTAAGCAGATGAAAGGGCCGGAGTTGATTTGAGGTGTGGTGTTTGCATTTGGAAGGTTTTGCTGTGAAGGAAACATGTGGTCACAGGAGCTGTCCATGCAGGTGAAACAAGCCATCCTTAAGCTGCAAGAACAGAAAAAACCCATCCAAGAAATTGCTACAACATTAGAAGTGGCAAAATCTACAATTTGGTACATCCTGAGAAAGAAAGAAAGCACTGGTGAACTCATCAATTCAAAAAGACCTGGGAGCCCACGGAAGACAACAGTGGTGGATGATCGCCGCATACTTTCTTTGGTGAAGAAGAACCCGTTCACAACATCAACTGAAGTCCAGAACACTCTCAGTGAAGTAGGTGTATCTGTCTCTAAGTCAACAGTAAAGAGAAGACTCCATGAAAGTAAATACAAAGGGTTCACATCTAGATGCAAACCATTCATCAATTCCAAAAATAGACAGGCCAGAGTTAAATTTGCTGAAAAACACCTCCAGAAGCCAGCTCAGTTCTGGAAAAGTATTCTATGGACAGATGAGACAAAGATCAACCTGTACCAGAATGATGGGAAGCCAAAAGTTTGGAGAAGAAAGGGAACGGCACATGATCCAAGGCACACCACATCCTCTGTAAAACATGGTGGAGGCAACGTGATGGCATGGCCATGCATGGCTTTCAATGGCACTGGGTCACTTGTGTTTATTGATGACATAACAGCAGACAAGAGTAGCCGGATGAATTCTGAAGTGTACCGGGATATACTTTCAGCCCAGATTCAGCCAAATGCTGCAAACTTGATTGGACGGCGCTTCATAGTACAGATGGATAATGACCCCAAGCATACAGCCAAAGCTACACAGGAGTTCATGAGTGCAAAAAAGTGGAACATTCTTCAATGGCCAAGTCAATCACCAGATCTTAACCCAATTGAGCATGCATTTCACTTGCTCAAATCCAGACTTAAGAGGGAAAGACCCACAAACAAGCAAGACCTGAAGGCTGCGGCTGTAAAGGCCTGGCAAAGCATTAAGAAGGAGGAAACCCAGCGTTTGGTGATGTCCATGGGTTCCAGACTTAAGGCAGTGATTGCCTCCAAAGGATTCGCCACAAAATTTTGAAAATAAAAATATTTTGTTTGGGTTATGTTTATTTGTCCAATTACTTTTGACCTCCTAAAATGTGGAGTGTTTGTAAAGAAATGTGTACAATTCCTACATTTTCTAACACATATTTTTGTTCAACCCTTCAAATTAAACGTTACAATCTGCACTTGAATTCTGTTGTAGAGGTTTCATCTCAAATCCAATGTGGTGGCATGCAGAGCCCAACTCGCGAAAATTGTGTCACTGTCCAAATATTTCTGGCCCTGACTGTAAATGAGTAAAATAAATAAATAAAATAAAGTATCACCTCACCACCAGAATAGGTGATCTCTGGGATCCCCAGCACTGTACTTGACCATCTTTGTCTTATAGATTTTGAATGGATTGCTAATGTGCCCAAATACAACAAAAAGGGGTTTGATAGAGGCAAACACAGAATCCATAATAAATAATCACAAATTTTATGACGCATAAATACGGACAATTCACAATTAATTCCGCTGAAAGAAATCAGAAACTATTGCTATCTATTATGAGAATTGTCTCATAGTGTACAGTCGTGACCCCTGCTCTGTTCACATGATGCCTTCGGAGCTATTGACCATGATAAATGTAATATTATTTAACATAGCATTATATATGTCATCCATTTTCTCTAACCCTACAGCATAGTAAGGAACAGCAGAATATAATTTGATGGAAGGTTGTATTCAATAGGATGAATCTGTCCCAAAATATAAATGCATTTATATCTAGATTCAAAGTATTAACTCTAGACTGCAGGTAGAGATGGTAGAAAGGATGGCCACGTTTCAGATTTTTAGCATATTAGACTAAAGTGGCATTTGAAAATAAACCAAAAATAGAGTATTTGAAATGATCGTTTCTGTAAAACAAGGTAATCAAATGACTGCACCTCTCCTTCCAAAACCTCCATGTGCTCATGAATTTTTCCTCTTTTTAAAGGGAATCTGTCAGATTTTTGCTACCGTATCTGAGAGCAGCATGGTGTAGGTAAACAGAAGCTGATTTCAAAAATGTATCACTTAGTTTACTGGGTGCAGCTTTTCTGAGTTTTTAGATTTAGCTATACAGCAGAGCTGAAGAAGCTATCCCCGCCCACACCAGTCTCTGTATACAAAATGTTCATAGACAGTGAGTTGCTTATTACAGGAGGGGGCGTGTCGGACTAGCATGCACACGCCTCTGTGTCCCATCAATGATAAGCTCCTGGTGCTAAGACAATCATTGCAAGCAAGTAAAACCAAGAGGCTTGATAAGAGAGGCATGGCTGAAATCTGTGTTTTAACCCCTAATGCATGCTGTCTTCAGATTACATATCAAAAACCTGCTGATAAATTCCCTTTAAGTTTGCATATCACTTGATAAAGCAGAATTTCTCTTTGTTCTGAAAGTTTATGGAGTCTATGAGCTACTGTCCTTATACACCAATCCAAGGGGCAGACATTCCATTGGAGCAACCTATGCAGCTGCACAGGGCCCCAAAAGGTAAAGGGGCTGATTTTTACCTCCAAAAAAGTGGAATTGTGCATTATGATGAGCTATTGGACAGCAAATGGCCCATATATTATTCTTACACAGGAACCTTCATCTGTCTTTGTCTGCTCTCGAACCAGCCGGTCCCTAAACATGCACAGATATATAAACAGACAGCTCGTTGCCTTTTTCTTTCCTTTGCATTTTGACATTTACAAAGGGTTCCTCAATTCTCTTCTTCCCTTTACTTTGATCAGTAATGTTTCTTAGTGTAAAAACATGATTGAAAAGCAAAGTTCCTGGACTAGCAATGTGCAACATTTATAGCACGGATTTGTTTTATATATATATATATATATATATATATATATGTATATATATAAATATATATACATATATATATATATATATATATATATATATAGTGATTAGTTGGACTTTTGATGTTAGTCTACCAGCACCAGAACTGCAGTATTATTCTTTTATGAGAAAGCCATATTAGGGATGCCTTTTTTAATTCTTCCTATTGTACTACACCTAGAGGTGTTATTTCACAAAGGAATATTTTGATGTCTGATAGCAAATCCATGTTTATATATAGTAGTAGTAGTATGGGCATTTCATAGAATACAGCATTGTAGTATTGTAACATCCCTACCTGGACCTGCTGCAATAATGTCTGCTCTTGTCACAAGGCGCTGCCATATTCATTCTGAGGGTGGCTCTGATAATGGACATGTCATTGCCAGTATCACTGTTTAATTAAATGAGAATAGTGGGCACTGATAAGTGAATATGGAGTGCTGATGATGTGTAAACAGAGACCCTGTAAAGTCAAAAGAAAAATGTAATATTTCACAAACTACTAGTGCACATCTTCAAAAAAATCCTTAATAACACATGACATGTTAGGTAGACTGTACAAAAAAAGACATCCAATAATTGAAAACACTAAAAGCAAATATTGACCCAGGGACACCAGACAAAATGGCTGAACAAATCCCCACACATATCATATCGTATGCAACTTCAGAACTTCAGCTGTCTTTTTAGCAAGGGACACTGGTGTGACTGGGTCATACTGTCCAGACAAAATGGATGTATCTGCAATCCAGCAGTTGTAGTCAGCTGCTTGTGGCCAATGAGGCAGTAACACACACTACTGAAACTCCCAGTTTAATGCTGGGAGATGCCAGTCATTTTGCTTGGTTTACTCCCTGTACTTTAGTGCTAGTCTTGTGTTGTTGACATCCTTTTATTGACCCTGCTTATCACCCATACTTCAGCAGTCTCTGCGATTACCACTGATCTGTCCTTAACTTGTTTCTACAGTATTGACTTTTGATTTTGCCTCTTGTTCTGTCCATTTGGTTACTGCCTAAGCTAGTTTGACTATTCTTGACTCATGCTTGCTCCTCCAACCAACAACTACTCTGTGGAGTAGTTACAGGTGAAAGGGTGAAGACCAGGGTTCTTCCTGGATCTGCTAGACCGATTGGCCAGTGCCAAATCTGTCTGAGGAAGCCTTTTTGAGCTGATAACCTCTGACAATACTGATGTAGGATGCTCACATTTCATATATGTATAGATATATATATATATATATATATTGTGAGACAGTGAGTGAATATGTGATGAATGGGGTGTACATTTCACCTAGGTATAAGGGAAATGTGTGGCTTTGTGGACCTAGTGGTGGAGAAAGGTCACTACACCTCACATTCAGCACACACTTGCAGCACAAGCCTGAAACTACTCAGGTCTTAATTAGTAGACCAGAAGTAGGTGTCTGCAAACACAATCTGAGAGCTAGTTTAGCCTGGACACAGGAAGGTGTCCTGGCACAAGAAATAGTCTCCAAGAGTGTTAGAGCTGTCTTTAGCCTGGACACAGGAAGGTGTCCTGGCACAAGAAACAGTCTCCAAGAGTGTTAGAGCTGTCTTTAGCCTGGACACAGAGAGGTGTCCTGGCACAAGGAAGCAGTCTCCAAGAGTGTTTGAGCTATCTCAGTTTGGGTGCAGGAAGGACCCCGGACATAGGAGTAGTCTCAGTGCGAATCCGTGTGAAGAGCGGCTGAATAGGAGTGGATCTCTCTCAAGTCTGGACATGGAAGGTGCCTTCAGACACAAGGAGGAGTATCTGTGAAGCTCCAAACTGGTAACATATGTGATATGTGTTGTTTTGGGCACAGACTGGTAGAGTCTGGGTCCCGGATAGAGAGGGCCATCTATCTAAGTGTAATTAGAGGCTAGACAAGCCTAGGTTTTCTGTTTATGCTTTGTTTTAATCTGTTTGCTGTGGACTTTAATAAAGCTGGTTGCGGCCAGTTTTGCACCAGAACTGCTGTCTGAATGAACTGTTTTCATGCCATTCTGTCTACCCAGACAGCGATCCTAGAGCTAAACCCCCTGGAATGTCACAATTGGCGGAGAATGCTGGGGCAGCGCAGTGCCTGATACAGTTAGTGCTGGAGTGTGTATGCAGCACAGTGGCGAGAGACAGCATTAAAGGTGAAGTCTATTGAAATAGCAGCAGAAAAAAAAAAAAAAAAGTGTGTCAGCAGAAACGTCTGTTTGGAGCAGTCTTGGAGAGACAGTGGCCCTGATAGGGTCTGCAGAGAGAAAATGTATGCACAGCAAAGCTGAACTTGTTGTGAAAATGACTGTGGAATGTGCAGCAGCAAAAGAAAAGTCTGTGGAGCAGTCTTAAAGAGACAGGAGCCCTAATAGACTTTGCAAAGGAAAAAAAAAAAAAAGTGTCTGCACAGCAGAGATGAATTTTTCTATGGAAAAGACTGTAGAGTGTGTATGTCTTGAGTGAAGACTGCCGTTGTTAAGACAGAGAAGTCTGACAGCATGGATGACAGCATGGAGGCGCTGTTTGAACAAATGGCACAAGTTAATGTGCAACATAAAACTGCCGGGGTTGAGACAGATAAGTCCGGCAGTATGGAGGAGCTCATTGAGTACCTGGCCCAGGCCCAGCGGAGCCTGCAGCAGAGCATGGAGCAGCAGCGCCTGCAGCACCAGCAGCGCATGCAGCAGGCCCAGCAGCAATTCCTGCAGCAGCAGCAGGAGAATGACCGGTTGTTTTTTGAGCAGATTGCAGCTCTCAACACCTCGTCCCAGAGTAATGTTGTGAAGGTACCTGCGTTGTCCGCTGTAAAGAAGGCGGTAAGACGGTCCCTGAAAAAGATGACACCTCGTGATGATGTGGAGGTATATCTCACTAGGTTTGAGAGATTGGCAGAGAAGGAGAATCTGCCCCTAGCTGAATGGGCCATGATGGTCGCACCCTATCTGATTGGAGAGCCCCAAAGGGCATATGCTGACCTGAGCGAGCAGGACAGCCAAGACAATGGCAAGTTGAAAGCGGAGATTCTTACCCGGCTGGGTGTTACGGTGACAGCCCGTGCCAGGGGAGTTCATGACTGGAGATACAGTTGGGAGTCTGCAGTCAGCAGGCTTGGTTATGGAGTTGAAAAGGTGATAGTGGACCGCTACACCCAAGCACGTCCTCCTGAGGTACAGCCGTCTGAGAGGTCGTCACTTCAGAGTTCCCGGACGCTGAACTCTCGCGGTAAGAGCGTTCCAGCTGTTGGGGACATGGGGTATGCTGATAAGCGGGTTCAGGCCCGAGGGGACATGTGGGTGGGAGAGTGTGATGGACAGTGTTGGAGCTGGCGTGAAATTGCAGCCAACTGTCCAATAGAGGGGGAGCCTATGTGTTGTGATGTTGGCAGATCCCTCTCTCTCTGCGCAGAACCTGTGTGTGTGTCCACCTCAGCCGAAGAGACTGGACCACAGGGGTCCCCGGTGGTTGTAAATGACTGCCCAGCACAGGCCCTCTTGGACTCAGAGAGTCCAGTGACTTCTGTATGTGACAGCCTGATTGATAGGGACTTCATCCCTGATAAGCACCTGAGTGTGGTGTGCATCCATGGAGACACCAAAGTCTACCCAGAGACTGCCGTGGACTTGGTCCCTAAACTCGGGGAGGTTTCATATGAAGTGGGGGTAGTGAAGAGCCTGGTGCACCCCGTCATATTGGGTAATGACTTTCCCCGATCTAAGGATCTCTGGGGGAAAAATGTTTCTGATGGACAGTGTTATGAAGCTCCTATTGAGGGTGCGCAGTCCCGAGGGGCGGAACACAATGCTAGTGGGCCGTTAAACTTATGTGATGATGATGATGATGATGATCATGATAATGATGATGACCATGATAATGATGCTGATGCTGCTAATGATAATGATGATGATCATGATAGTGATGATGATACTGATCATATTCATGATAATGATATTGATAATAATTATGACTGTGATAGTGATGAAATTCCTTTGCAGGTGATGTTGGGAGACGAGGATGGTGGTTCTCGGGAACCAAGTGTCCCTGACTTGCCTGTGTCCTGTGACAATTTTGAGAGTGAGCAGTGGCGAGACCCCACTCTTAGGACAACACAGGAAAATATGATTGTTCTAAATGAGGTTTCCCAGGAGCCTGGCTCTGAGGAGAGGTTTCCTCATGCTGCCATGGACAATAGCCTATTGTATAGGGACACTGAAGTCCAGGGAGAGGTCGTGAGTCAGCTCCTAGTACCTGAGCTATATAGAAGTATAGTGCTGGGGTTGACACATAGTCACATACTTGAGGGACCAGATGGTGAAGTTAATGTTGTGGATGACATGTTAACTAAGGTTCCAGATCAAGATGTGAATGAAAATGAATTGTATAACCCTGACAGTGAGCAGGATGTGAATGAAAATGAATTGTATAACCCTGACAGTAAGCAGGATATGAATGAAAATGAATTGTATAACCCTGACAGTGAGCAGGATGTGAATGAAAATGAAGTGTATAGCCCTGACAGTGAGCCAGATGTGGCTGAGAAAAAGGGGTCAGATAGTGATAGTGAATTATCTGATGACCATAAAGCAACCAGTGCAAATGAGGAAGGCATGGTAGCAGAGGAGGTTGAGAGTCCTGAGAAGAAAGCTGATGCTGACCTTACAGCCAGACAGAAGATGGCATCTGAAGATGTTTTACAGTTGGCCGGTTCCCTGGCGAAGACTAAGGTGAAAGGAGGAGAGCTGAGCTTTAAAGGCAGGACTCTGAAACTGAACACAGCATAAGTGGATGCTGTTGAAGATGAGAAGTTGTCAGTGTGTGGTGTGGATCTGCATCATGCCAAGGACTCTGAAGGTGATGCTGCAGAGGTGGAAAAAGCCATGGAAGTGGTGGTCACCAAGCCAGATGCCTCATCAGAAGCTGAGGTTTCAAGTGAAGCTGTGAGGAGCAAGACTGAAGATATGGGGACTGACTCTGTCCAGGAATCTGTTTCTGCCGAAGACAGCGGCGTGGACGGGTTACGGTCCGGATCAGTAGCTGGCATTGGTGAGCTCAAGCGCACTTTCAGGGAGGCTACATCGGAGCCACGTCCCAACAAATGGGAAAAGCGATGTGTCACTCCGTTGCCGCTGCAGACACACGGGAGCCCAGATGGGATGCAGAACGTGGCTGAAGAGGTAGAGTCTAGGACTGACGGTGGGGCTTCTGGGCATGTCTTGCCAGAAGAGCCTGAAAGTGGGGAACTGGAGAAAAGTGAAAACCCCCTATACCTTCTGTGATAGTTGGTGACACATGGTCAGTGCACCAGGGACAGGAGGTACGTGAGTTTCTGAGGAAGAGTCAGCAGAGGTGTTCTGATGTGTCGGGTCGTGCTTCTCTGGCCAGGCACTGTGTCGAAGGTGAGCCCGGCCCTAAGGTCAAGATGAAACCGTGCAGGATACCCGAGGCCCGCAGAGAGTATAGGCCTGGGAGGGTACAGGGTAGTGCGGATGCTTCAGATAAAGAGAAAGCTGATGTTGGCTATGACTCAGGTGAAGATACAAGTGACAGTGGTGGAGATGAAGCTGGTGAGGGCCATGACTGGTCCGGAGTTCACTGTCTCTGTTGGATTGTTGACCAGCCCTCCGGTCTGGATGACCAGCCCTCCGGTCTGGAGAAGAGGGAGGGGATATGTGAGACAGTGAGTGAATATGTGATGAATGGGGTGTACATTTCACCTAGGTATAAGGGAAATGTGTGGCTTTGTGGACCTAGTGGTGGAGAAAGGTCACTACACCTCACATTCAGCACACACTTGCAGCACAAGCCTGAAACTACTCAGGTCTTAATTAGGAGACCAGAAGTAGGTGTCTGCAAACACAATCTGAGAGCTAGTTTAGCCTGGACACAGGAAGGTGTCCTGGCACAAGAAACAGTCTCCAAGAGTGTTAGAGCTGTCTTTAGCCTGGACACAGGAAGGTGTCCTGGCACAAGAAACAGTCTCCAAGAGTGTTAGAGCTGTCTTTAGCCTGGACACAGAGAGGTGTCCTGGCACAAGGAAGCAGTCTCCAAGAGTGTTTGAGCTATCTCAGTTTGGGTGCAGGAAGGACCCCGGACATAGGAGTAGTCTCAGTGCGAATCCGTGTGAAGAGCGGCTGAATAGGAGTGGATCTCTCTCAAGTCTGGACATGGAAGGTGCCTTCAGACACAAGGAGGAGTATCTGTGAAGCTCCAGACTGGTAACATATGTGATATGTGTTGTTTTGGGCACAGACTGGTAGAGTCTGGGTCCCGGATAGAGAGGGCCATCTATCTAAGTGTAATTAGAGGCTAGACAAGCCTAGGTTTTCTGTTTATGCTTTGTTTTAATCTGTTTGCTGTGGACTTTAATAAAGCTGGTTGCGGCCAGTTTTGCACCAGAACTGCTGTCTGAATGAACTGTTTTCATGCCATTCTGTCTACCCAGACAGCGATCCTAGAGCTAAACCCCCTGGAATGTCACAATATATATATATACACATATACATATGTGCTACAAAGTAATAATGTTTTACAAAAAAGAAGTGTTAATGGTTAATTTTTATCAATGTTTGGTGTGACCATCCTTTGCCTTCAAAACTGCGGCAAAGCATCAATTCTTCTAGGTATACTTGTACACAGTTTCTGAAGCAACTCAGCAGGGAGGATGTTCCAAATATCTTGGAGAACTAACTACAGATTTTCTGTGGATGTAGGCTTGTGCAAATGTTGAGATCATAACTCTGTGGAGCCATATAATTCCTTCCAGTACTCCAGTCTTATGGAGCAATCTGTATCAACA
Source organism: Oophaga sylvatica (assembly GCA_033576555.1). NCBI lineage: Eukaryota > Metazoa > Chordata > Amphibia > Anura > Dendrobatidae > Oophaga > Oophaga sylvatica. The sequence goes on from JARQOD010000002.1 coordinate 342,502,410, forward strand.
TGGAAATGTTTCCTTATATGCAGTGGCATGCAAAAGTTTGGGCACCGCTGGTCAAAATGACTGTTATTGTGAATAGTTTCAGAAAGTTGAAGATTACATTATGTCTCAAAAGCCTAAAGATAATGATGACACATTTCCTTTGTATTTTAGGGGGCAAATATATATATATATATATATATATTTTCATATTTTACATTTTAAAAATTACAAAAAGGAAAATGGGCCAGTACAAAAGTTTGGGCGTCCTGCATGGTTAGTACCTAGTAGCACCTTCTTTTGAAATTATAACAGCTTGTAAATGCTTTTTATAGCCAGCCAAAGGTCTTTCAATTCTTGTTTGAGGGATTGTCATCCCATCCCATTTCATTCCTTGGAAAATTCTTCCACTTCTGTGAGATTCCTGAGTCATCTTGCATGCACTGCTTTTCTGGGGTCTAGCCACAGATTTTCAATGGTGTTCAGATCAGAGGACTGTCAGGGCCATTGTAAAATCTTCATCTTGCGCCTTTTGATGTAGTCTATTGTGGATTTTGATGTGTGTATAGAATCATTATCCATTTGTAGAAGCCATCCTCTTTTCAACGTCATCTTTTTTACAGATGCTGTTATGTTTGCATCAAGAATTTGTTTAAATTTCATTGAATCAATTTTTCCTTCTACCCATGAAATGTTCCCTCTGCCATTGGCTGCAACACATTCTCAAAACATGATTGATCCACCCCCATGCTTAATGGTTGGCGAGATGTTCTTTTCCTGAAATTCTGTGTCCTTTTTTCTCCACACATATCTTTCATCATTATTGCCAAAGAGTTCTATTTTAACTTCATCGGTCCACAGGACTTGTTTCCAAAATGCACCAGGCTTGTTTTTTTTCCCACTTCTGTCATTGAATTTTGTGATGAGAAAGCAGGAAAGCTTTTTTTCTGATCACTCTTCCATGAATGCCATATTTGTTCAGGTGTCTCTGAGCAGTAGAATAATGTACCACAAGTTCAGAGTCTGCTAAATAATTCTGAAGATCTTTTGCAGTCAAGCACGGGTTTTGATTTGCCTCTGTAGCAATCATACGAGCAGCTCTTACTGAAATTTTGCTTGGTCTTAACAGACTTTATCTTGACCTCCTATGTTCTTGTTAACTCTTATTTCTTAATTACTTTTTGAACTGAGGAAAGGACAGCTTGAAAACGCTTTGCTATCTACTTATAGCCTTTTCATTCTTTGTGGGCCTCCAACATTCATCCATGATGGCTGTGTTTTGGCACAAAGGTAGAGGAGACTGTTTTTTTTATAAAGCTGGTAAATTTGCATCACCTGGACTTTCCTAAAAACGACAGTGAACAAGCCATAAGCCTAACAGTCTAATTAAGGTCTGAAACCTTGGTCAAAGTTATCTGAGCACACAAATCTCCTAGGGTGTCTACATTTTTGCATCAGCCCATTTTCCTTTTTGCAATTTTTAAAATGTAAAAGATGAATATATGTATATATATATGGTAGGGATTTGCTCTGGTAGGCCATGGCAGGGCTGCAGTAATGAGGCAACATACAGGCTTAGAGTCCAACTTCAGTGGTTTAATGACACTTTAACAACAGGTTAGCAGAAAGTAAAGAAAAACTCAGACATACTCCAGCTTTGGAGAACCACTGGTCTCAGACTCACCCTTGCACGGGATGGGCTTAAATAAGTGGCTGCCCAGTCAGCGGCGTCCGCCAGGTGCCATTCCCAGGGTTGTTCTCCCTGCTGGGATAAATATATCTTCCATCCAGCACTACACCCTTTGCTGCACAACATACCTCCCCCCTTTGTTCAACCCTAGGGTGGTAGACACATGACCTACAGTGAACTCTGGACAGGGCATCTGCGTTCCCCTGTAGTCTGCCTGCCCGATGTTCTACTGAAAATTTGAAATTTTGCAGGGACAGAAACCACCTGGTGACTTGTGCATTCCTCTCCTTAGTTTGACTCATCCACGTAAGAGGGAATGATCTGTCAGCGAACAAAATGTTCTCCCCAGAAAATAGTAGTGCAACGACTCAAGTGCCCACTTAATGGCCAGGCACTCTCTCTCCACAATACTGTACCTGGTTTCGGCTGGGGTAAGCTTCCAGCTCAGGAAATTAATGGGATGCTCTTCCCCGTTAACCTTTTGAGACAGCATGGCACCAAGACCTATCTCAGAGGCATCAGTCTGCACGATGAACTCTCTTTTGAAATCGGGTGTAACCAGAACTGGTGGACCACACAGTACCAACATTAACTTTACAAAGGCCTCCTCTATCTGATCATTCCAGCGGACCATCACTGTCTTCCTCCCTTTCAAGCAGTCTGTTAAAGGCGCGGACAGGGTTGCAAAGTTGGGAATAAACCTCCTGTAATATCCCACTAAACCTAAAAAGGCTTTTACCTGTTTTGTTGTGAGGGGATGGGGCCAGTTCTGAATAAACCTCCACTTTGTTTACTTGGAGTTTAAGGACTCCTCTCCCAATGACATAACCCAAGTATCGAGCTTCCTCCAGCCCTATGGAACACTTCTTTTGATTGGCGGTTAGCCCTGCTTGTTGCAGAGAATCTATTACCGCCTGTACCTTTGGTATGTGACTTTCCCAATCTGCACTGTACACAATAATATCGTCTAGATAGGCTGCGGCATAACGGCGATGGGGACGAAGAACAATATCCATTAACCGCTGGAACGTCGCTGGTGCGCCATGCAACCCAAAGGGTAATACTTTATACTGGAACAGCCCTTTGGGCGTTACAAAGGCCGGTTTTTCCTTAGCCGCCTCTGTTAGGAGCACCTGCCAGTACCCTTTTGTGAGGTCAAGAGTTGAAAAATACCGTGCCTGCCCAAACCGCTCTATCAATTAATCGACTTGGGGCATGAAATTTCATTAAGTTTTCTAAAGTAATTACAGAACCTTAGTGTCCTGTCAGGCTTGTGTATTATGACTATTGGGCTGGCCCACTCACTTTGGGACTCTTAAGTGACCCCTAACTGCAGCATAGTTTTTACCTCCTCCGAGATGGCTTGTCTCAGGGCATCAGGCACCCGATACTGCTTTAGTCGGACTTTAGCCTGTGGCTCCGTGACAATATCATGTTGGATTAGGGAGGTGCGTCCAGGAAGCTCAGAGAAAATGTCTGTATTTCGGCTAACAAACTCCCGGACCTCCTGAACCTGTTGTCTGTGCGGCCATGATGTGCTGTATCAACAGCCGGTTGGTTTCCTGCTGCTGTTGATAAAATATCAGCTGCTGCTGCGTAGCCTGCTGCTGTCACATGGCCTCCTGCAGCTGTTGCGAAACCTCTTGCTGCTGTCGCATGGCCTCCATAATCATTTTTACCGTGGTCTCCATTTCTGGAAAGTTCCCCACCTAGATCTGCGCCACTCTTTTCACCCAGGACATAAGCTGGAGTATAGAGCAAAAAAATAAGCAAAAACAGCCCGGACTCACTTCGTATGCCCACATTCAAGCCACCAATATGTAGGGATTTGCTCTGGTAGGCAGTGGTAGGGTTGCAGTAATGAGGCAACACACAGGCTTAGAGTCCAACTTCAGTGGTTTAATGACACTTTAACAACAGGTTAGCAGAAAGTAAAGAAAAACTCAAACATACTTCAGCTTGGAGAACCATTGGTCTCAGACTCACCCTTGCACGGGATGGGCTTAACTAAGCAGCTGCCCGGTTAGCTGCGTCAACCAGGTGCCATTCCCATGGTTGTTTTGAGTCTTGCTGCTAAACCTTGCAGTACGGGTAGTCCAACAAAACAAGTTGAGGCTAAGTCCAGCCTAGTTCCTCATACTTTGCACACACACTCACCATGTGCCAAACAACCATTTCCATTACGTAGCCTATAACCCCACCCAAAGGTGAGTTACACATCAGATGGGCTGATCACGTGGTCGTGACATCATTGCAGGTCCTCAACTTTAGGGAATATCCCCGCCCAACTTTATCCTACTGGGAGAAATATATCTTCCATCCAGCACTACACCTTTTGCTGCACCACAATATATATATATATATATATGTATATATATATATATCTTTAGACAGGTTACAGATCATTTCATATTCAGCTTGCTTAACTGTACACAATAACAGTAATTTTGACCAGGGGTGCCCAAACATTTACATGCCACTGGATCTAACTGACACAGTACAGCGCAATGACTTTTTCTTTACTTTATAGTTTATATATATGTAATACTAAACTCATCGCACAATCCCTACAATGCACATACCATAGATGTCTTACTCTGACTCCAAAGAAATATAGATTCTACATGCAGAAGTAAAATGACCCTACGATGCAGTTATTATTAACTAAAATAGCCATTCAGTCAACTCCTCTTGTGGGCACTAGACTATTACAGTCATTGCGATAGACTTTGAATGGAACAGGGTTTGTGCATATGCCATGCTCAATCCAAATTCCTTCACGTGGTCTTGGGACAAGTGAGTGATCAGCAGTCAGACCCCCACTAATCTAGCATTTTTCACCTAACCTTTAAATAGATAATAAATATATCAGCCTGGTAAACTCTTTTAATATATCCTTTAACTCTTCATTCTTCTCCAGTAAAAGTTCTCAGCTTACTGTACAGAATATAGGAACCATAAGAACCTAGAACACGATTTTTACAACATGGCTCAACACCATTTTCAACAACTTACTTACAGCACAGCTCACCTGAATTGCATGAGTTGATATTTATATATCAGGACACAAATCACTGACTTCTGATCCCATTAAAAATAGACATCACTGGAGATTTCTGTTGTTCTCAAACTAAATAGTACAGAGTTTTTCAGGTGTAAGATTGAAGTTTTATATGTATTTGAGGATAAACCTATACAGTTGAATATGTAAAATAAGGTTGATCATTCAGAGGGTGATTTATCTAAGGTTTTTTGGCACTAAGATGATAGTTTTAGACTACCAACATGATTTAAGAAACAGTCTTCTTACTTTGTACAGTATGTCTGTTCTAGAGATTGGGCATTTAAGTCCAAAATGGTTTCTAAATCCGAGGCGTGCAGTGGAAAACAATTGTGTACACTGATCACATTTGTCTCATAAACTACCTGTAGAAAGGATTTTCCAACATATTGTAAAATTGTTTCTGAACATATCCATTATATTTGTCCTTTGAACATAGTGACATGAATATTCGTCACACGTTCAGACGTTGAGAAGAATTGCACCATTTATGATGACGAGAAATGTAACAAGTGGCATCTGTAGACATGTTCGGTGTATCCACTGTCACTAGTGGATTTTCCTTTGGGTAGACCAGGGAGCACATCTAAAAAGGATTATGCATTCTTCACCCTTTAATACTTTAACCCCTCTCTGCCATCTGACTAAAGGCACTGTCACACTTAGCGATCGCACTAACGATCACGACAACGACACGGCCTGGCAAGATCGCTAGTGCGATTGCTATGTGGTCGCTAGTTAGCTTCCAAACACAAAGATCTCATCAGAGATCAGCGATCTGTATAACGACCTCTGCGGTCGTTGGGAAAACCTAGTCCCACCTGTGACGCTGGTAAAGTCGTTCATAAAGAGTGTCACACTCAGCGATTCAGGCTCACCAGCGGGACACCAACGACCAAAAAACGGCTCAGAACGTTCATAAGCGATCAGCGACATCTCAGCAGGGGCCACATCGCTGCTACATGTCACACACAGCTGTGTCGCTAACGAGATCGCTACTGCGTCATAAAATCGGTGACTCTTTAGCGATCTCGTTAGCGATCTCGCTTAGTGTCACAGTACCTTTACTATTCCGGCCATGTACCCTGGGACTTCATTCCCATGGACAGAATAGTACGTAGACCCTGCGTGCTTCCCCCAGAACAACGCGATGCTATCGTATTGTTCCAAGGATCTCCATGGAGACCCCCGGCTCCAAGATGGCCGCTGGGTCCTTCCGGATCCTGCAGTGAGGTGGCTTTTCAGTGCCTTCCTGGGACAATGTAATAAAGTAAAAAAAATGTAAAAAAAAAATAATGTGAAAAAATATTTTTAAAAAAATTCCTAAATAAAGAAAAAAAGAAATTTCCCCAATAAATACATTTCTTTATGTAAATAAAAAAAACAATAAAAGTACACATATTTAGTATTGCCGTGTCCGTAATGACCTGACCTATAAAACTGTCCCACTAGTTAATCCCTTTAGTGAACCCCATAAAAAAGGCAAAAAAACAATGCTTTATCATCATACTGCCGAACAAAAAGTGGAATAACACGCAATCAAAAAGACAGATATAAATAAACGTGGTACCGTTGAAAAGTCATCTTTTCCCGCAAAAAACGAGCCACCATACAGCGTCTTCTTAGCGAAAAAATAAAAAAACTATAGCTCTCAGAATGAAGCGATGCAAAAATAATTATTTTTTATATAAAATAGTTTTTTTTGTATAAAAGCGCCAAAACATAAAAACAGATATAAATGAGGTATCGCTGTAATCGTACTGACCCGAAGAATAAAACTGCTTTATCAATTTTACCACACGCGGAAGGGTATAAACACCATCCCAAAAGATATTCATGAATTGCTGGTTTTTGTTCATTCTGCCTCCCAAATATTGGAATAAAAAGCGATCAAAAAATGTAATGTGCCCAAAAATGGTACCAATAAAAACGTCAACTCGTCCCGCAAAGAACAAGACCTCACATGACTCTGTGGCCAAAATATGAAAAAAATATAGCTCTCAAAATTTGGTGATGCAAAAACTATTTTTTGCAATAAAAAGCGTCTTTTAGCGTGTGACAGCTGGCAAACATAAAAACCTGTTATAAAAACCCTCTATAAATAGCAAATAAAACCCCTCTTTATCACCCCCTTAGTTAGGGAAAAATAATAAAATAAAAAAAATGTATTTATTACCATTTTCCCATTAGGGTTAGAGTTAGGGCTAAAGTTAGGGTTAAGGTTGGGGCTAAAGTTAGGGTTAGGGTTGGGGCTAAAGTTAGGGTTAGAGTTTACGCTAAAATTAGGGTTAGGGTTGGGGCTAAAGTTAGGGTTAGGGTTTGGATTAGGATTAGGGTTGGGATTAGGGTTAGGGTTGGGATTAGGGTTTGGGTTGGGATTAGTATTCATCAGCGGTCGCCTGCACTATAAATAAATAATTTAAAAAAATTGGCGTGGGTTCCCCTGTATTTTTGATACCCAGCCAGGCAAAACTGAGAGCTGCAGGTTGCAACCCCCACCCTCAGTTGTCAGCTTTACCATGGCTGCTTATCAAGAATAGAGGGGTTCCGACACCATTTTTTTAAATTATTTAAATAAAAAATTGAAAAGAACGACCTGGGGTCCCCCCATTTTTTACAACCAGCCAAGCTAAAGCAGGCAGCTGGGGGCTGGTATTCTCAAGCTGGTAAGGGGCAATGGATATTGCCCCCCAGCATAAAAATAGTGGCCCGCAGCCACCCCAGAAAAGGTGCATCATTTAGATGCACCAATCCTGGCGCTTTGCGCTGCTCTACCCGATTTCCCTGTGGCAGTGGCAAGTGGGGTTCATATTTGTGGGGTTTATGTCACCTTTGTATTGTCTGGTGACGTCAAGCCAACGGCTTAGTAATGGAGAGGCGTCTATAAGACACCTATCCATTACTAATCCTATAATTATATTGTAAATAAACACACAGCCAGAATAAAGTCATTTATTTGAAATATAAAAACACTTTTATTTTTTTATTTAAAAATAACAAACACAGTTATACTCACCTGACACCCATTCCGTTGAAGCCATGGTCTCCTGTAAAAAAAAACAAAATAATAAACAACAAAAATACTCACCTAATGCCAATTCCATTGAAGCCATGGTCTACTGTAAAAAAAACAAAAATAAAAAACAACCATATCCCTCATCTGTCCCACGCCATAATCCATGTCTAGGATAAATAGTTTTCAACCTGGATGGTGCCAAGATGTGACCATCTAGGCTGAAAACTACAGGAGAATGAGCTGCTGCTATCTCAGCCTCAGTGACTAGCGGTGACGTCATCAAGGTTACCGCAGGCCAATGAGGCTGCATTCCTAGCCAGGCCCCGGAAGTGTGGTGACCTCAGTGAGTTCACCGCTAGCGCAGTCACAAAAAGTCTCATGGTGCAGCACTGAGCTCCGTGAGTTCACTGCAGTTCAGGAGCCTGGCTTGGAACACAGCCTCAGTGACCTACAGTAACCTCAATGACTTCACCCCTAGTCACTGAGCTCGTAGGAGCTCATTCTGCCCCCCAAGATGCAACCATCCAGGCTGAAAACTATATATCCGTGACATAGATTACGGCATGAGACACCATTGGACAGGTGATGGATATGGTTTTTTTATATATCTTTTTTTACAGGTGACTATGGCTTCAATGGAATGAGAGTTAGGTACTTTTGTTGTTTATTAGATTCTGTTTTTTCAAGAGACCATGGCTTCAATGGAATGGGCATTAGGTGAGTATAACTGTGTTTGTTATTTTTAAATTATAAAATAAAAGTGTGGCTTTTTTATATCAAATAAAGGACTTTATTCTGTCTGTGTGTTTATTAACAATATAACTATAAGATTATTAATGGATAAAGATCTTCTAGAAGCCCTCCCTTAGTAAGCCATGGGCTTGATATCACCAGACAATACAAAGGTGGCATCAACCCCACAAATATGAACCCCACTTGCCACCGCAAACAGGCAAGTGGGAAGAGCTAGGCAAAGCGCCTGAATTGGCGCATCTAATACATGCACCTGGTTTGGGTCGGCTGCATGCTGCTATTTTTTATGTTGGGGGGGGGCAGTATCCATGGCCCTTTACCAGCCTGAGAATACCAACCCATACCTGGCTGCTTTACCTTGTCTGGTTGTCAAAAATTGGGGAAGCAACAACATTTTTTTACATGATTTATTTAAATACTTCATGTGGGAAACCCTCTATTCTTGATAAATAGCCTTGCTAAAGCTGATCGCTGAGGGTTGCAGCCCACAGCTTTTTCCTGGCTGTTTATCAAAAATACAGGGGAACCCACATAATTTTTAAAAAATGATTTATTTACTTATAACGCAGGTGCTGGCTGATAAATACTCCCATCAACTGCCACCTGCTCTCACGTGGGAACTGCAGCACTCTGACTGGTGGTAATAATCTTACGCCAATCAGAGCCGCTGGTGTTTCTCACGCTGTCATGCAAATGGTGAAGTTCATGTTTGGGGTCTGTGCCCGAACAGTAGGTGTTTGGTACGGACAAAAACGTTACTGTTCGGGTTCGCTCATCTTTTCACACCACTTGTCTCATTACTGCACTATTCTATGTCCTGTTGTGTAGAAATATATGAATCTTCGGATTTTGTCTCATTCTATACCTCCTGAGTAGTGTTGAAAGCTTGGTGTATGTTACCATATTTTCAGTAAGCCAGTAAAAGGTATCAACCACTGAGTGCTCTCAAATTTTAATATTTTTTTATCTACTGGCTAACACTGTGCAAGCATATGTTTGTCCTGTAGCCCGAATCAGTTGATTTTGGTGGAACTGTCCACCAGTGTACAATAGATCTAATGTATAAGATCAACCAGTTATTTTGAACTGGGGCCTTCCTTCTTCCTCCAGAGGTGCCTGCATAAGCTAAGCCTTCTTGTGTTTTGCGGGGTCAGGAAAGATAGCAGTCAATGTAACCAGCTGTCAGTGGACAGATATCTGATATTCATTGCACCTTCACAAGGAATAAAATAATTTTCATTGTAAAGTCATGCAAACTCTTTTATCTATTTGTTGATTTTATTACTGACTCACCAGGATACTGAGCTATACCAGAATCCTTATTTTAAAGGGTGAATATGTATAGGATGTTCTTGGTGGGTTGTAAAAGAAAGATTGAATCTAAATGGTAGCTCTCTTGGAATTTCCTTCAGCCATAGACTGTTTTGAGGATGACAGAGAGATGAGTTAAGTGACTGAAAGCCGTAGGCCAGGACATGTCAAATGCAATAACTTCTTCACTCAATCATCTCACCTTCCAATGCCACTCTGCCTTATGCAGACACCAGATGCCTGATGAATAATGTAAGAGACAAGGGCAAAATCGCTCAGATATGTGCAGAGAAAAACTTTTGACAGTGTGGATTGGCCTACTACTCGATGATTTTTTTAGCAGCATTCTTCTGGTTCCATCCAAAGTTAATACCCTGTGGATTTTGATTCTTAAAGAAGTGCATTTAGTGTTTATCGTGACTGATTTAGATAACTTACATCTTCTATTTTCCAGTCTGAAAACGACAGATAAAAATAGAGAACCAGCAGCTTTGCAGCTTTACCTGTCAAAATCACTGTGCAGACACCTTGTCAAAGTGTAAAGGCAGGGATGTGAGAGCTCCAGGTTCTGAACAAGGGCATACAGAGCACTTAAGGTGGCTTTAAACTTACCTTACTTCCCTAGGGTTTGCTTTTTGTTAGCTCTCTGTTTGAACTAAACATATCATGCATCAAAAGTCTAACAGCTAGAATCCTAACTATATATGACATAGTTGAAGTCAGTTTGCAGGTCACATATGAATTTCTTTCCTGAAATTCTTTGTTAGTTGACCACAGGCAACTTTTTCTTATGTCTTAGAAAATCTATGCCCAAATGCAGAAGTAGATATGGTACCACGTGCTTACACGTAACAATGTTTATTTTCCCTTTTTACTTTTTTTTTTGCTTCAAACTGGACACATCCTTACCTTCGGATTCCTGTGTTCCAAAGAGGGTACATTATAAGTGGTACTGAGTAAGCTACTTAGGGTGCGTCCAGATGGGATGGGAACAAAATCCACTGCAAATCCATGGCGAACTTGCAACAAAATCAACGTGTTTGCCATATAGATATTGGTAGATTGGCTGTAGAATTCATCACTGACAGGTCAAATCTGCAATGAAAATTCACTAGAGAAACTGTCATGGTGCAAATTTTCAAATGTGAACTCTAGGTGTATGTCAGGACAGAAATATTAGGCAGCATGTGGATTATATTTTTCAAAATATCATTGTGGGTTTATAATCCACTGTTTACCTACAGTGTAAAACTCTAAAAGCAAAATCCAAACCATTTCAGTCCCATGTGAATATAATCTTAGTGTTGATGTTTTCTTAAAGGGGTATTCCCATTTCCAAGAGCCTATCCTAATACGTAGTAGGTGTAATAATAATAATAATATTAGCAAATACCTCCAAATAGGAATGTAGTAGAATTCTTCTGATAAGCTGTGTCGCTTACCCCATGTGAAGGGCAATTCAGTAGCTTAGAGTGGGTTCAGAAAGTATTCAGACCCCTTTAAATTTTTCACTCTTTGTTTCATTGCAGCCATTTGGTAAATGCAAAAAAGTTCATTTTTTTCTTTCATTAATGTACACTCTGCACCCCATCTTGACTGAAAAAAAACAAATGTAGACATTTTTACAAATTTATTAAATAAGAAAAACCTGAATATCACATGGTCGTAAGTATTCAGACCCTTTGCTCAGACACCCATATTTAAGTCACATGCTGACCATTTCCTTGTGATCCTCCTTGAGATTGTTCTACTCCTACATCGGAGTCCAACTGTGTTTAATTAAACTGATAGGACTTGATTTGTAAACGCACACACCTGCCTATATAATACCTCACAGCTCACAGTGCATGTCAGACCAAATGAGAATTGTGAGGTCAAAGGAAATGGCCAAGGAGCTCAGAGACAGAATTGTGGCAAGGCACACATCTGTCCAAGGTTACAAAAGAATTTCTGCAGTACTCAAGGTTCCTAAGAGCACAGTGGCCTCCATAATCCTTAAATGGAAGAAGTTTGGGACCACCAGAAGTCTTCCTAGACCTGGCCGTCCAGACAATCTGAGCAATCATGGGAGAAGAGCCTTGGTGAGAGAGGTAAAGAAGAACCACAAGATCACTGTGACTGAGCTCCACAGATGCAGTAGGGAGATGAGAGAAAGTTCCACAAAGTCAGCTATCACTGCAGCCCTCCACCAGTCGGGACTTTATGGCAGAGTGGCCCAACGGAAGCCTCTCCTCAGTGCCAGACATATGAAAGCCAGCATAGAGTTTGCTGAAAAACACATGAAGGACTCCCAGACTATGAGAATTCTCTGCTCTGATGAGATGAAGATAGAACTTTTTGGTGATAATTCTAAGCGGTATGTGTAGAGAAAACCAGGCACTGCTCATCACCTGCCCAATACAGTCCCAACAGTGAAACACGGTGGTGGCAGCATCATGCTGTAGGGGTGTTTTTCAGCTGCAGAGACAGGACGACTGGTTGCAATTGAAGTAAACATGAATGCGGCCAAGTACAGAGATATCCTGGATGAAAACCTCTTCCAGAGTGCGCTGGACCTCAGACTTGGCCGAATGATCCCAAGCACACAGCTAAAATAACAAAGGAGTGGCTTCAGAACAACTCTGTGACCATTCTTCCCTGGCCCAGCCAGAGCTCTGACCTAAACCCAGTTGAGCATCTCTGGAGAGACCTGAAAATGGCTGTTCACCAACATTCACCATCCAACCTGATGGAACTGGAGAGGGTCTGCAAGGAAGAATGGCAGAGGATCCCCAAATCCAGGTGTGAAAAACTTGTTGCATCATTCCCAAGAAGACTCATTGCTGTACAAGCTCAAAATTGTGCTTCTACTCAATACTGAGCAAAGGGTCTGAATACTTATGACCATGTGATATTTCAGTTTTTATTTTTTAATAAATTTGCAAAAATTTCTACATTTCTGTTTTTTCAGTCATGATGGAGTGCAGAGTGTACATTAATGAGAAAAAAATGAACTTTTTTTGCATTTACCAAATGGCTGCAATGAAACAGAGTGAAAAATTTAAAGGGGTCTGAATGCTTTCCAAACCCACTGTAGGTAACCATGGTTACCACCACTTATATATTGACAATTAGTTATTTGTTAGTGGTTGTAACCATGGATACCTAAGCAACAGCAATGCCCTGCATATTGGGTAAGCAACATATATCAGAAGAAACATTCTAAATTTCTAATTGGAGGTATTGGCTAATATTATTATTACACCTACTACCTAATGGAATAGTATCTTTGAGATTTGAATACCCCATTAAGTGGTAGAAGAGAATTTGACCACTTCTCCTTATAATCATTTGGAATGACTACAGCCTGAATACCAACTAGGTATTCTTAGTGTCTATTGAAGGTTATTAAAGAAGCACTCTCATGAAAGTTTTTATCCTCTTAATTAATATATTAGAATCACCATGTTATACAGCACTGTGTACTTACATTTTGACCTTCTGCCCAGCTAATTGTTCTTTTTTTCTGCTCTATGTAGAAACAGAAAGTCTCTTCCCTGCATTTATCGTTCCTCTCCCCAATTCCTGACTCAGCCTCTCCCTCTTCCCCCTACCTGGGACTTAGGCAGTGACTTATGACTCATACAGAGAAAAATTGACCTCCTGTTTCTATATAGAGCTTAGAAGAATTCAGCTAGTCAGTTTTTAATCATGTGATATGACTTGATGGAAAAGAGAAGAATTAAGTAAGTAGAAGAGCAAAATGAGCAATTATAAGTAGACAGTGCCATATGATTGCAATATATTAAGAGGATACATATTTTGATGGGAGGAGTGCTTCTTTAAGTGACTGTATAGAATAAGAAAAAAACAATGAACATTATCAGAGCTTGCATTCAGTAAGATTTGAATATCATGAATAAAAACATCCCACCATCATTAATCTAATTTTGAGAACTAGAGACCTGGTTGCTCTGGACATGGACATTGATTTTCTCCATCCAGTATTAATACAAATTAAAACAACTGTTAAACTGTCATTCACCAGAGCCAAGGTACAATGCTCAGCTTTTTATAAGTGTTGTACTTATCATATGCCTTAGTTTAACTATGCACTTTGTATTCATTGCAGAATATTTAGATATACATTAATGGAATATTTTTCTTATGTGTAATGTTGCTTTAAATGTTCCTTTTACATCATATTATCACCATTCTCAGGAGCTCCGTGGCTTCACACATAGTTATTCCTTCTCAAGTGTGTAAAGACAAAACAGATAACTCTCTAGGACTCCTTTATAAAGCATTTTCCTCTGTCCTAAAATCCAGCAGTGTCCTGTGTTTATTGTCGACTGTTTAGTGTGATTGGCGGAAGATGGGGTGTTGGCTGGAAACAGTGATGTAATCCACTGGAGAAATGAGAATCTAATTCACTGTTATTCCTGCAATAAGGAAATTATTTTTTCTTTCTCCTTATCTGATTAAAACAAAGCTTGGTGTTTTGGGCAATGGAAAGGCTTGTTTGGCTGCGTTGTCTTTCCTTTGATTCTTTTACAGTTCATGAGTGGTCAGATGTATAAACTCCTCGTTCCCACTGGGGTATTGTTTTTTGAAACCTTGATTCAATCCAGTTTCTTGACATTTATGTGAAGCTGAGCGATATATAAATGTAATTCATAACTTGTCATTTGGGTCATGATATTATAATAGTATTTTTCTTTCCACTTAATGGAAAGCAATGGAAATTTGAAAATCTAACAGCCACTTGGCAAGGGATTAAACTGTCATCTTCCTCTATACTGTCTCTAAAGAGAAAACACACACTACCAATGTATATCTCTTAAAATCTGTGATATGAAAGGTTGCATAGAAAGAGATATACCGTAGATATTTGCAAGCTGCAACTGGTTTCTCAGTACAATATTATCTTAGGATAATACAGTTAATTTGATTTTGGAATCATTGAACTAGAAAATGATTTATACCTTATATATTTGAACACTGGCCAACAACGAACATGGTTGACATTACAGCTTTTAATTGGGTTGTTACCCACCTGTCCTAGACTTATGACTGCAAAAATTCCTTGTAGTGCATTGATATAAGTTTGAAATCATGTAAATATGATATAGCCTTATAAAAATAGTAACATTCTCATCAAACTGCCACTGAGACCATCCATGCACAGGAATGGTTTGAAGAACATGCCAAAGAGTCTTGACTTGGTCTCTAAATTCTCTAGATCTTAATCTGATTAAGCGTTTGTTGGATGTGCTGTAAAAACAAATCTAATCAATGAATGCCATACCAGGAAACTAAAGGATCTGCTGCCAGATCCCAGATGACAGTTTTAAGCCCCATCACACTAAGCGAGATCGCTAGCGAGATCGCTGAAGCGTCACCGATTTTGTGACGCAACAGCGCCTAGCCAGCGATCTCGCTTAGTGTGACACACAGCGACGACCAGCCCCCCTGTTGGGTATTGCTGATCATCGTCGAATGGCCTGGACCATTTTTTCATTGTTGGTGTCCCACTGGCCAGCGCGCATCGCTGCGTGTGACAGTGGGAGACCAATGATCAGCGAGCTGGGAGCTGGTATCCAATGTACATATCGGGTAACTAAGCGCTGTGCAGCGCCTAGTTACCCGATATGTACCCTGGATACCGGCTCCCAGCTTCTGCTGTAGAGCACTGGGAGCTGGTATCTAGGGTACATATCGGGTTACTAGGCGCCGCGCAGCGCTAACTTACCCGATGTGTACATTGGATACCAGCGTGCTCGCTGGTCCTGATCGCTGATGAGTCTGCCCATGTGACAGCTCACCAGCGATCAGCTAACGATGTCCCAGCGATCCCATCCACGTCGTATCGTTGGTGGGATCACTGGGACATTGAAGAGTGTGACGGGACCCTTAGAGATCTTGTTGAGTTTATAACTTAATTATTCAGATTGATTGATCTATTAACAGATTGATTCAGACGAATCCATATTTTGGGCAATTCACTTCTAGCAAAATGATGACCAGACTGTTGCCATTATGCTAGATTTTAATGTGCTGAAAAGGGGTTAAAAATAAAAAATTATATTCACCTTACCCCAGTCCTCACCTTTCCATCCATGTAGCCCCCCTCCAATCCGATATTCAGGTGTCTGATCTGGTATGGTCTGAATTGTCTCTGTATTTTCAGCCCCTTTGCTGTTAACTAGGCCTCAAAACGCCTTGAGCATCTTTGAAGGCCTGGTGAAGCGTGGGGGGGGTCAAAAATACTGGAATGTAGCTGGTCTATATTTGGTATTCTTTGGTGTCTGGAAAATCCTTATAGCATAACAGGACGCATTCAATTCACAGTCAATAATTTTGATGCAAATCAAATTTCCTGGACAAATTGAAGAGGATATGCCAAATAAAATTTGAAAATGAATTAATTGGCATTTATGATTGAATGGTATATTATTTGTAGAACCTGTAAAATATGTAAGCTAAAGCTTTTGCATTTTTGTTTCTTTTATTTACCTTACCTAACCTAATGTCATGTGTGCATCGCCACGAAGATCGTCGCGGTTGCACATTCTGACTTCTCACAGCTGAGTTGCTGTTTCTTTGTGTTTGGCAGTTAGGGAGTTAATTCTGTCTGTGCTCAGTTCTGGGACTGGGTGCAGTTTCTCCCGGCTGCAATTAATTATTGTTGATTGGTTTCCTTTAAATCTCTGGTTGTCTGTGTTGGGAGTTGCCAGTGAAATTCTTCATGCAGACCACAGATAGGATTGTATCTGTGTAGACTTAAGTTAAAGAGCTCCTTAGTTGTTTTAAGCTCACCTTGCTTAGAGTTTAATATCCCAGATCATTTATGTTCCTTCTGTGTTTGAGTGTGTATGCAAGTCTGTGTTTTCTCCAGTCTGTCTTATATGTCTAATCTGTGTATTTAGCAGAGATCAGCCCATATCCCTTTGGTGGTAATCAGAATCCTTCTTAGGACTGATTACAGGGTTCAGGGACTGATAGGAGACAGGGTTAGGCTGGAGACTTGGACCTCTGAACCATTATCAGTACCTCCAAGGTGAGGGATTAGTTAGGACCCCAGTTTAGGGTCAGGTTAGACCCCCGGTCCTCCTCTTTCCTGTGACAGTGTATAAGTCCTCAAGATTAACCCTGAGTTCAACGGATATCGTGTCAGGTAAATCTATTCTATATTTACATGCTGATGTTGCTAATCTATATGTTGTATAGAGTGTTGTTCTTTTAAGAATAGTTTACTGACATCGTACACATATCATAAGACCGCGTGACACCTAATGAGGGTTCCGCCTTGAGAACTAGACTCTTGCTCCATCAGCTGTAGTGGTCAGGCATTACTGTTGACATCGGGCACTATGATACTAAATATAGATGTTGTCATGCCCAATCTTGAAGAATAGCTCAGAACAGTTTTGCTTTTATTATGTGCTTTTTTAATATAAGCTTTCGTAGCTTTTATTATGTAATGTGGATTACGCTGATGTATAATGTCATAGATACGTTGCCTACTTGATGTGTTTGTACAAAACATTGCAGTCTTTCTCTTGTGTATACAGATTTTCTCTTCAGCATCCTATAACTGGCCGCTTGCCCAGGAAGGGTGTAGAATTTTTACAATACGCCATCTAGGTAAAGTGAATTCACATGTAACCAGATGTAATCCATAGCACAGCAGCTACCACAAACTTCCATGAAACAAGACAAATCCAATTTAGTGTCTCTGAGAAATTTAATCTTCTGCTTTTGTACACTCTAGAAACTTGCACAGTTAGATCTCTTTTCGCTTGTGGGTAAATGTGATACCCCATGTTGATCTGCTATGTATCCAGTCTACGTTTACATGTGTACGTTAAAACCGCAGAGCTCCTATTTACACTACTGGAGTTCTCTGCTGTCCCAAGTGTGGAAATCCAATACACTCTTAAATTATGTCTTCCAAGAAATCCCTTTTATACACTCTGGTGTGTGATCGGCATATGACATTGTAGGAAAAAAAATGCTTATGTTCATTAGACTAACATGACGGTGGGTAACTTAAAGAATGCAGTTCAATATAGACAGTGATATGTTAATCATCTGGCCCAGCAGGGATGTCATAAACGTCAGACATGATAAAAGTAAATAGTGATTTCAATGAGGAAATATGCGAACCTAACATCAATGAGAATTTAGTGGTGTGGTACAGTATATCCATGAATATCACCTTGTGACATGTCATATAAGCTAAGAAGCCAAACATTATGTAGTAAGCCAAAACCTACATTTTTGTCAAAGAAAATGTATATTAATGCTAAAACTAGAGATGTGCAAAGAGATTGGGCAAAATTCAAATCTGCCTGTTTGTGCAAATTTTACTGGCAAACTCGATTCATAGAGAAGTTATTCTTTACAAATTGTATGCCCTTATTAAGCTCGCGGGTCTTTCCAGACCCTAGAGCATAATAAGCGTAAAATTAAAGAGGTAAGAAAAGCCTTTTTCTCACCTTATGATTTACGTCTTCGGCAGCTCACGCTGCTCCCTACCCTCTGTCCAGTTGTCTGCGCCTCCATCGTGTCACATCTCTGGCTTGGTGTTAACTCTTGGTTTGGGCTTTTGTCTGCGACCAGGCCCCCGGAGATGACTGCACTTGCTCAATGACCCTCAGAGCCTTTAGCATGAAATAGCAGCCTGGTGTTCACTCTAGGATGGGACTTCTGTCCACGAGTTGGCATCTGAGCATTTGCAGTGAACTCCAGGGCTGGTGTTGGCTCTAGTCTGGGGCTTCTGGCCATAAGCAGGCCCCACAGATTACTGCTTCAGGGCTTACAGTGGGTTTGGAAAGTATTCAGACCCCTTTAAATTTTTCACTCTTTGTTTCATTGCAGCCATTTGGTAAATGCAAAAAAGTTCATTTTTTTCTCATAAATGTACACTCTGCACCCCATCTTTACTGACAAAACAGATATGTAGAAATTTTTGCAAATTATAAAAGAAAAACTGAAATATCACATGGTCGTAAGTATTCAGACCCTTTGCGCAGTATTGAGTAGAAGCACCCTTTTGAGCTAGTGCAGCCATGAGTCTTCTTGGGAATGATGCTGTAAAGGGACGAAGCTGTGTTGTATTTTACCTCTGTCGTCTCCATTCTTCTAGGGTGTTCCCCTCCTGTGAGGTAGCGTACAGAGCAATTAGAGTCAGAGTCCCAAATCACGTCAAACAGTTCTGCTTTATTTTCCTCTGGACATAGCACATCCAAAACACCATAAGTACGTCTTAAATGATACCAGCAATACATTTTCACAAGTCTACTTCTTCTCCGCTACACCAGAATGGACCACTAAGTATTGACGGGACGAGGAGCCTGGTGAAAACGGCACTTCGATCTCTTCCCCTGGAGACACTTCAATCCAGCATAAGAAACACACATCTACTAGGTCATCCACCCCTCTCTGGTTATCCTGCCTGAATACTTCTGATGGCCCACTCGCTTCTAAGCTCATGTACGACCTCTTCTGCTGAGCGTTCCCACAGTGGTTCTTCCACTGGACTACTGCTACGTAAACCCACTCTCTTTGGGCCCACGTTTCCCAAGGTGAATCCTTCACCAGCTTCTTCAGGGGTTACTGGTCCCCCTATGCTCAGTGCCCAGGAACGTGGACGTCCTCACACTAGCAAGGTCCACCCCCGACTGACTCCCGCTAAGAGGAAGTCTTCCTGACAGATTCCCGCTTGGAGGCAATCTTTCCCTAGCAACAAGTCCCTAACTATTGTACCTATCAGAATGGATGTGCTCAATGCCCCCCTCCAGTGACCAAACCCAATTACTGCTTTGACTTATTTTAATAATGTTCTGACTGGATCTCTAACATGCCCCCATTAGTGTTCCCTCTCAACACTATCTCTAACCCATATATTTACACTACCCTACTAGTGCCCTCCTCTGGTGACCCCTAAGATGCACTCTCCGCCTAACAATCCACCCCCACATATCAGACATGGCAACAATACCTAACATCATACAGTTCATACAAAACACATGTTTACACATATCAAGAC
The DNA here is from genome assembly GCA_033576555.1 of Oophaga sylvatica. Lineage (NCBI taxonomy): Eukaryota > Metazoa > Chordata > Amphibia > Anura > Dendrobatidae > Oophaga > Oophaga sylvatica. Next base: position 342,522,250 of record JARQOD010000002.1, read on the forward strand.
AATTAAAGGGGATGAAGCATTTAAAGGGTTAATACCCTTGACCTCCTCACAATGCAACAAATTTTTCACATCTGGATTTGGGGATCCTCTGCCATTCCTCCTTGTAGATCCTCTCTAGTTCCATCAGGTTGGATGTTAAACGTTATGAACAGCCATTTTCAGGTCTCTCCAGAGATGCTCATTTGGTTTAGGTCTGGGCTTTGGCTGTGCCAGTCAACAATGGTCACAGAGTTGTTCTGAAGCCACTCCTTTCTTATTTTAGCTCTGTGATTGGGGTCATTGTCTTGTTGGAAGTTGAACCTTTAGCCAAGTCTGAGGTCCAGAGCACTCTGGAAGAGGTTTTCATCCAAGATATCTCTGCACTTGGCCGCATTCATGTTTACTTCAATTGCAACCAGTCGTCCTGTCCCTGCAGCTGAAAAACACCCCCATAGCATGATGCTGCCACCACCATGTTTCACTGTTTGGATTGTATTGGGCAGATGATGAGCAGTGCCTGGTTTTCTCACAAATACCCCTTAGAATAATCACCAAAAAGTTTTATCTTCGTCTCATCAGACCAGAGAATCTTATTTCTCACAGTCCGGAAAACCTTCATGTGTTTTTTTTAGTAAACTCTATGTTGGCTTTCATATGTCTTGCACTGAGGAGAGGCTTCTGTTGGGCCACTCTGCCATAAAGGCCTGACTGGTGGAGGGCTGCAGTGACAGTTGACTTTGTGGAACTTTCTCCAATCCCCTAATGCATCTGTGGAGCTTAGTCACAGTGATCTTGGGGTTCTTCTTTACCTCTCTCACCAAGGCTCTTCTCCCACGATTTCTCAGTTTGGCTGGATGACCAGGTCTAGAAAGACTTCTGGTGGTCCCAAACTTCTTCCATTTAAGGATTATGGAGACCACTGTGCTCTTAGGAACCTTGAGTACTGCAGAAATTCTTTTGTAATCTTGGACAGATGTGTGCCTTGCCACAATTCTGTCTCTGAGCTCCTTGGCCAGTGCCTTTGACCTCATGATTCTCATTTGGTCTGACATGCACTATGAGCTGTGAGTTCTTATATAGACAGGTGTGTGCCTTTACAAATCAAGCCCTATCAGTTTAATTAAACACAGCTGGAATCCAATGAAGGAATAGAACCATCTCAAGGAGGATCACAAGGAAATGGACAGCATGTGACATAAATATGATTGTCTGAGCAAATGGTCTGAATACTTATGACCATGTGATATTTCAGTTTTTCTTTTTTAATAAATTTGCAAA
>JARQOD010000002.1:342523606-342567383 GCA_033576555.1 Oophaga sylvatica
CAGCTACCAGCTGTTGCATTTTCACCCTTTGAGGGATGCTACTCTCTTAAATCTCCGGTCAGTAAAAAGATGTATTGAAGGTTACTAACGGGTTAAGACAGCCTCTTTGAGTTTTGCATAGGACTTCTATACCAAGTACTAAGAGTTTACCCTTTAAAAAATGTAAGGATTCTTTTTGTATTCAAGTCTATTTATGTATCTGTGGATGCCAAATTGTAAAAAAATCAAATACAAGTTGTGAGACAGTGAAGGAATATGTGTTGAATGGGGTGTACATTTCACCTAGGTATAAGGGAAATGTGTGGTTTTGTAGACCTAGTGGTAGAGAAAGGTCATTACACCATCCATTCAAGTACACGCTTGCAGCTCAAACCTGTGGCCACTCAGGTGATAATTAGGAAACCAGAAGTAGGTGTCTGGGAATACAGACAGGGCTGGAACTAGTTTAGTCTGGACACCAGGAAGGTGTCCCGGCACGAGAAACAGTCTCCAAGTCAGAGTGTGAGCTGTCTTTAGCCTGGACACAGGGAGGTGTCCCTGCACAAGGAAGCAGTCTCCAAGTCAGAGTGTGAGCTGTCTTTAGCCTGGACACAGGGAGGTGTCCCGGCACAAGGAAGCAGTCTCCAGGAGTTTGAGCTATCTCAGTCTGGGTGCAGGAAGTACCCCGGACACAAGAGTAGCCTCAGTGAGTCTCCGTGTGAATAGCGGCTGAATAGGAGTGGATCTCTCTCAAGTCTGGACGCTGAAGGGGCCTTCAGACACAAGGAGGAGTATCTGGGAAACTCCGTACTGGTAACATATATCATATGTGTTGTTTTGGGCACAGACTGGTAGAGTCTGTACCCTGAGAGACAGGGAAATCGATCTATGTGTAGTTAGTGGCTAGACAAGCCTAGGTTTTCTGTTTATGCTTTGTTTTATCTGTTTGCTGTGGACTTTAATAAAACTGGTTGCGGCCAGTTTTTACCAGAACTGCTGTCTGAATTAACTGTTTTCATGCCATTCTGTCTACCCAGACAGCGATCCTAGAGCTATACCCCCTGGAAATGTTACAATTGGTGGAGAATGCTGGGGCAGCGCAGTGGCTGATACAGTTAGTGCTGGAGTGTGCATGCAGCACAGTGGCGAGAGACAGCAATAAAGGTGAAGTCTGTTGAAATAGCAACAGAGGAAAAAAAAAAGTGTGTCAGCAGAAACGTCTGTTTGGAGCAGTCTTGGAGAGACAGTGGCCCTGATAGGGTCTGCAGAGAGAAAATGTATGCACAGCAAAGCTGAACTTGTTGTGAAAATGACTGTGGAATGTGCAGCAGCAAAAGAAAAGTCTGTGGAGCAGTCTTAAAGAGACAGTAGCCCTAATAGACTTTGCAAAGAAAAAAAAAAAAAAAAGGGTGTTTGCACAGCAAGGCTGAATTTTCTGTGGAAAAAAGCTGTGTAGTGTGTATGCCTTGACTGAAGTCTGCCGTTGTGAAGACAGAGAAATCTGACAGCATGGACAACGAGTGTGGATACAAGCATCTTGCTGTGACTCAGTGGGGTCACGAAGGCATCTTGCTGTGACTCAGTGGGGTCACGAAGGCATCTTGCTGCAACTCGGCGGGGTTGTGAAGATTGTCGTCGCACTCAAATCCAGTTTTGCTGTGGCTCGGCGGGGCCACGAAGATTTTTTCAAGGGAAAGCGGTGAGTTCTGGTGTGAACAGTGCTCCGCGATGGCTGTGAACGGAGCAGCGAATGGGTCTGACAAGTCGGACGCATATTTGAGAAATGTCTACTGGACATGAAACTGGACATGGTGCGGGAGCTATGGGCACCGTATGGAATGGCGGCAGTGGACCATTCTATGGACTCTCCGGGGGTGCCAGTGTTGTCACAGAGTGCCCGGGGAGATGGTAAGAGATGTTGTGAACTGAGTCCTAAGACTACTGCTGATTTTTTGTGTAAAAATTACCCTGCCGGTGTGGTTGTTAAAAAGGGGGCGGAGTCTAAAAAAGGGGCGGATTTTCACAAGAGTGTAGAGTGTGGAAACATGAAAATTGTTACTGGTGGTGGGTTGGTACCTCCTAAAAATGACAATGTGACCGTTGATAACGGGGTAGCTCCAGTAGAAGGGGGTGACGTCAAAGTGGGAGGTGACCTGTTAGTCCACAACACCATGGGGAGTGACACAGACCTCGTAGCTGACTGGGACACTATGACGGTAAAAAGTGAGTTCAGTCAGGAGAGGCTAGACGAGGGAAGGGAGTCCTCCTCTCGTCGTAGACGGCGCAAGGGCCACAAAAAGGTTGTTCCGGTAGTACTCGCTGAAAAGGAAAATGAAGAGAATGTAGTACTGTCGGCCCATGCTTCAAGTGTGGATTCTCCTTTAGAGGTAGAAAAGGAGGGGCCAGTGATGGCCAAGAGCTGGAATCTATTCAGCTGCAGTATCAGAGTGACATGCTGCAATTATGTGAAAACCTGGAGGACGTGTCCTCAGACCAGCGAGTCCTAGAAGGAAGCAACGAGGAAGTTATCCTGTGGCAGAATATGTTCTTTGCCATTAAAGAGGACCGCCGCAAAATCAAGGAAGAGGTTTTGCAGTTGAAGCGTGAGAAGGAGGCGCTGCAGGATGGAGTTTCTGGAAGTAAACAAATCCTAGAACGACTGCGCAAACAGCTCAACCAGGAGCTGTGTGACTCCAAGAAGGAGTGTGATGAACGCAGTAGGGAACTGCAACAGAGGAAGAGAGATTATGTAGATCTCCTCAGGGTCAAAGAAAAACTAGAAGAGGAGAATATGGATGCAGAGCAAATGCGCCAGGTGGTTGAGACCACTCTGCAGGACACCCGTGATGAAAATGGTGATCTGCGCAGAAAGACAATAGGTATCGAAGCTCAGGTGAAGGAGCTCCAGATGTCCTGTGATACTCTCCAGAAGGTGGAGATGCGCCTTAAGGAAAAGCTCAGCCAAATAGAAGCTGAGCGGGAAAAGATGGAGGAGTCCATCAGAGAAGCTACAGACCAGGTCCAGGAGTTGGCCACTGGAGATGAGAAGTGTAAAGCAGATACTTCCTCGAGTGCTGTGAGTTCGGATGATTCGGTGGATGTCGGAGCCGAGATCAAGGAGCTCAAGGAGTGGTTACAAGCCCAGTGGACGCAAGAGAAGCTTCAGAGACGGGCTTCTGAGAGGCGAATGGCGGAACTAGAGGAAGAAGTTCTCGGGCTTAAAAGTCGCCTGATACAGTGTCACTCGGTGAACAAGGCCTCCTTGGAGAAAGAAAAGGGCAACCACGTTGCACTCGCTTCCCTTGGCCAGGAGAAGATAGACCTGAGGAGAGCTAAGAGTGTGGTAACGGAAGATAATTGTGAAATGGAAGTGGTCCGGACGGAAATTCACGAAATTGTAGCTGTGAGTCAGCTCAGAAGAAGTGTAAAGGGGAAGAAGCTGAAAGTCAGTTGTCCCTGAACCCTGAGCTGATTGATCGTCTGGAAACCACTGGTGAGACCGAAACGTGTCGTTACAAGTGCCTCGTAGATGTACCCGAGGACTTGAGAGAAGAATGCACCCGTGAGTCTGTGCATGAAGCGTTTAGGAAGGCCGTGGGAGCCTGTAAGGTGTACTCGACCTCAGGAGCTAAACAGCTGGTGGTCTTGTCCACGACTGAAGTTACAGTGAAGAGGGTGGCAATCCTAAGTGACATGCACTGGCGATGTATTCGCACAAAGCGGTTTCTCCGGTTGAAGACAGAACAAACCGTTAGACAACTAAAGCTTATGAGAAAAGCTCACAGTCTACAGGAAGAGGTCATCCGGGTGCCTCATGTTCTGGTGAGAAAGCTGATTGGGAGAAATGGCCGAGCCATGCAGATAATGGTGAAGAAGTCTGGTGTGGTGAAAGTAAGCAGTCCACGTGATCGTCGGGACTGGATTCCAGATGAAGACGGCATGGTGGCATTCTACGCTATAGGAACGGAAGAAAGTCTTGAATATGTGCGCATGCTGGTGGCGTACCGTGTGACCTACCTGCGAGAGGTAGAACAATTGAATCTCGCTAGACAGCGAGTAGATAGACAGCATCATCTGAGCAGCAGAAGATGGCAGCCGTCTAAGAATAGTGAGACCCGACAGAGAAAGGGCCCCCTAAATAACAGAACAGCTACGGCTGAAGTTAGGGACCTTACAAGATGTCCTGAGGGTAGTGGGCGTGGGTTTAGAGGTAGTGAGACCTCCAGTAACTCAGGTTTGAGAGGCCCATACAGACGACCCGATAGAGTACAGGACAGTACAGAGTCTAACCGGACCTTAGATACCCAGGCAAGACCTGACAAGGTTACGATTGACCACTGGGAGCGAAGGGGAGACCTGACAAGGTTACGTCCCAGAAATGTGACTGGACGAAGTCTGTGACAATGACAGACGGTAGGTCCCTAAGGAATGAGCGAATGTCATTGACTAATATTCCGGGGGGCTGAACAGAGCAAGGGACAAGTACATAGTCTCTGTGTGAACTGTGGGTTGAGGTGATTGGATATATTATGTGTTCAACCCCACAAGCTTAAACTTATGTGATGATCATGATAATGATGATGATGATAATGATGATGATAATGATGATGATGCTAATCATAATATAGTGATGATACTGATAATGGTGTTGACCGTGATAAAGATGAAATTCCTTTGCAGGTGATGTTGGGAGACGAGGATGGTGGTTCTCGGGAACCAAGTGTCCCTGACCTACCTGTGTATAGTGCTGATGCAGTGTCCGGAGTTCACTGTCTCTTTGGGATTGTTGACCAGCCCTCCGGTCTGGATGACCAGCCCTCCGGTCTGGAGAAGAGGGAGGGGATATGTGAGACAGTGAAGGAATATGTGTTGAATGGGGTGTACATTTCACCTAGGTATAAGGGAAATGTGTGGTTTTGTAGACCTAGTGGTAGAGAAAGGTCATTACACCATCCATTCAAGTACACGCTTGCAGCTCAAACCTGTGGCCACTCAGGTGATAATTAGGAAACCAGAAGTAGGTGTCTGGGAATACAGACAGGGCTGGAACTAGTTTAGTCTGGACACCAGGAAGGTGTCCCAGCACGAGAAACAGTCTCCAAGTCAGAGTGTGAGCTGTCTTTAGCCTGGACACAGGGAGGTGTCCCGGCACAAGGAAGCAGTCTCCAAGTCAGAGTGTGAGCTGTCTTTAGCCTGGACACAGGGAGGTGTCCCGGCACAAGGAAGCAGTCTCCAGGAGTTTGAGCTATCTCAGTCTGGGTGCAGGAAGTACGCCGGACACAAGAGTAGCCTCAGTGAGTCTCCGTGTGAATAGCGGCTGAATAGGAGTGGATCTCTCTCAAGTCTGGACGCTGAAGGGGCCTCCAGACACAAGGAGGAGTATCTGGGAAACTCCGTACTGGTAACATATATCATATGTGTTGTTTTGGGCACAGACTGGTAGAGTCTGTACCCTGAGAGACAGGGAAATCGATCTATGTGTAGTTAGTGGCTAGACAAGCCTAGGTTTTCTGTTTATGCTTTGTTTTATCTGTTTGCTGTGGACTTTAATAAAACTGGTTGCGGCCAGTTTTTACCAGAACTGCTGTCTGAATTAACTGTTTTCATGCCATTCTGTCTACCCAGACAGCGATCCTAGAGCTATACCCCCTGGAAATGTTACAAAGTATAATGATGAGTGCCTGAAACCTCCATATTTTCTTGACTGCATTGTGCATATCTTGAACTCTTTCTAGTTCTTTAATCCCAACATAATCCATCTATGTAATGTTCAATTATATAGATAAATAATCTCATTTATTTCCATAAATCTAATAAGGTGACCTCCTCACAAGAGGTTAAGAGATGTTACAGACACTTATATATGTTGTGCTTCACAATTATTGCAGAGAAACTTGCTCTCACTTGGTTATGTCAGCTAACAACATTTTATGTTTCATTGAAGACCATCTGATATTAGATATTACTCTTTGATTTTTTAATTGTTTCAGGTGGCTTTTACTCATCTACTCACTTAGATAAATAATATTAGTTGCATGCATATTTATTTTATTAGAGCATACAGTAATTGTTAACATACTGGTTGTATTTGATCATATTTAGTTTTTCACCCTCCAAAAACAATTTTATTGTGAATTAAAACAAAAATTCTACACAAATTACATACTACTTTCATGGAATTGGGAACCATTACCCCTCTTTCTGTTAACACTCCAATTTTGTAATATGTTGTCCACCATTGGCTGCAAAGACCTAGGTTTCTAATCAATCTGTTTTAATTGATCAAAGTTAAAATCTCCTGAGTCTATTTTTCTTTTTTAATTACGGTAGTCTTTTAAAATATTTTTTCAACATTACATACTAAGAGCATAAAGAGGTAATTGTTAAAATTAGCAAAGGTTCAACAATAACAAATAAACTATACAGTATGTATTGGCACTTATCAGTTGTCAGATGACCTTTCAATTAAGGGTTCCTGAGTACCCATGTGAACATGGCTTATTCGGATTTATCATGACCCTCAGCAACAAATGATTAATTTATCAAAACACATTCTGGGGGTCTCAGCTGATTTCCATTATTTGTACTGTACATCACTGTGTATGCCACTGTCAGGAAAGCCCTCTCGTAACTACAGATATTGTACTGTGATCACCCTTGCATCAGTCCCCTAAATATATATGTCACAAATAGTATGTTGAATGTCTGTAAGTCTGGACTGGACCGTTAAATATTGATCACACAACAATGATGTCAGCACACTTTAGATACAGCTGAATCCATCCCATGTAATTTTTCTGGTCATCTGCACCATCTAGTCAAAATTTTTGAATTGTTCTTCTGGGTATGACATTCCCCTGCAGACTATTGAGTTTTTATTCCCATGACCCTATGAATGTAGGTGTTTAGTCTGTAGATTTACTAAAAAGCAGTCTACTGTATAAAGTAGATGCCAGCTGGAGAATATTTTAACCGTTAAAAAGTCCGCTCAAAGCCAGTTTCTTCGATTCTTAAAAACAAGGCGAGGTGAGATACATTAGTCATTAACCATTATAACATAACCTTATGGTTTTCAGAGACTTTCCATGCCAAGAAGGTATCTTCGTTCAAAAATGTTGGATTGTTGAACAACGGGCTTCTAATGGATCCCTTTTGATTTATAGCCCTTAATTTTGCAACTGGCCAGGATGCAAAGTTTTTGCCTCTCCACATTCACATAATAGTGTTTTTATTTTTACATTGGTTTGTGAGACAGCTATTCAGCATATCTCAGATATTCCTACTTTTTAAGACTTAGGGCTGTCCCTTAAATTGGAGCCACCCTTCCTTGCGACAAAAAGTGTTTAATTGAATCAAACAGGTGCTCTCTTTTGAGATTTTTTTGCTACATTTTATGACCAAAAATAACATAAAACCAATAGTGATGAGCGAACGTGCTCAGATACGGTGTTATCCAAGCATGTTCGGGTGCTGAGTGACTTCGGCGTGCTCGAAAAATATGTTCGAGTCCCTGCGCCTGCATGTCTCGCTGCTGTTAGACTGCCACAACACATGCAGAGATTGCCTGTTTGTTAGGCAATCCCTGCTTGTGTTGCTGCTGTGGAGCAGCCGCGAGACATGCATGGGCGGGGACTCGAACATATTTTTCGAGCACGCCGAAGTCACTCAGCACCCGAACATTCTCAGATAACACCTTACCCGAGCACGTTCGCTCATCACTAAAAACCAATTGAAAATGGGTAACCCAAATCAGCTAACAGCATTTACTCTCACAAATTCCTTTGAAGCCAATGAGCATGGTAACAGAAATTTTTCTCAGTGCTATTTAGTAAAATAAAAAGATGAGTTATTAGTGTGAAAAAAGCCTCTGCTATGTAACAAAGTACATTGTGCACTGAATTTTTCCCTACAATAGTTATTTCCACTGTACTTGAAGGATAATTGTAAGCCTGAAATGTATTGTCTAAATTGAAAAATATGTAACTTGAAGCTATGCTATTAGAATTGTTTCTTTATATTAATATCAAGGTGGCTTTATTTTTAATACTATTGGCCTTGATTAAGTTTCTCAAAGCCATGTACACTTATTCACATAGGAAAAAAAGAGAATGAGCCATGTATGTCAGTCCAATTATAACAATGAACACATCCACACTTATCTAATAGTTTGGTGTTCTGTTTCTAAACGCTGTCAAGACACCTGGAGGCTTCCAAAATTCCATCAGAGTTTCCAGATTCAACACCCTGATCTGGATCGTCTGTGGTAGTTGCTGGAAAAAATCATCACAGATGATCAGTATTATTATTTTACCAAAGTTTTATGTTTGTATTTAGACTAAAGACCCAATAGCTTATTCATATCAATCTCTGTCTTTCCTCATTATTAAATTAAGCATAGCCTGAGTAGATTCCATAGACATGTAACTGTCTGATTTATAATGTGTCGTGTAAGCATGTGTGAAAGTCACAATGAGAATAGGTTTGGCATAGAAGATATGCTGGCAGTGAGACACTAGACATGATTTAGGAAGGCTAGATGTTTCTGCCTTAGTTATTTGTTAGCTTGTGTTTGATGGAGTGCCAGAACCCACTGTCTTTATTGCTGCCATATTTTCCTCCAGGGGTGAAAATTATGTAATTGCCTTTTGTTGTTCATTTGTATTTCATATTTTTAATTAGCTTTTTATGATGTTTTGTTGGACTTGTCAGACGGGTGTTGCAATAACATGATGTGTACACCTCTCTGTCTATAAATGTGTCTCCATGCTTTTATCAGTTATGTTCCATGTGTAAAGTCTAGTATTGGAGAATGCATTTCATGAAAACAACAACACTGTAACTGTATATATCAAAGGGAATTTTCCATGCTTCCTGAAGGAATAGCTCTAGCCCTCTAAAATTTGAATTATTAACCCCTTCCTGACATGGCAAATTTTCATTTTTTTTGGGGGGGGTTAGTTTTTATTGTGTTCACTGTACAGTCATGGCCAAAAGTTTTGAGAATGACACAAATATTATATTTTCACATGATCTGCTGCCCTCTGGTTTTTATGTGTGTTTGACAGATGTTTTTATCACAGACAGAAATATAATAATTGCAAACATATGAGTAGCAAAAGCTTATATTGACAGTTAGAATGAGTTAATGCAGCAAGTCAATATTTGCAGTGTTGACCCTTCTTCTTCAGGACCTCTGCAATTCTCCCTGGCATGCTCTCAATCAACTTCTGGACCAAATCCTGACTGATAGCAGTCCATTCTTGCACAATCAATGCTTTCATTTTGTCAGAATTTTTAGGTTTTTGTTTGTCCACCCGTCTCTTGAAGATTGACCACAAGTTCTCAATGGGATTAAGATCTGGGGAGTTTCCAGGCCATGGACCCAAAATCTCTATGTTTTGTTCCCTGAGCCATTTAGTTATCACCTTTGCTTTATGGCAAGGTGCTCCATCATGCTGGAAAAGGCATTGTTGATCGCCAAACTGCTCTTGGAGGGTTGGGAGAAGTTGCTCTTGGAGGACATTCTGGTACCATTCTTTATTCATGGCTGTGTTTTTAGGCAAGACTGTGAGAGAGCCGATTCCCTTGGCTGAGAAGCAACCCCACACATGAATGGTTTCAGGATGCTTAACAGTTGGCATGAGACAAGACTGGTTGTAGCGTTAATCTTGTCTTCTCCGAATGAGGCGTTTTCCTGATGTCCCAAACAATCGAAAAGGGGATTCATCAGAGAAAATAACTTTACCCCAGTCCTCAGCAGTCCACTGCCTGTACCTTTTGCAGAATATCAGTCTGTCCATGATTTTTTTTCTGGAGAGAAGTGGCTTCTTTGCTGCCCTCCTTGAGACCAGGCCTTGCTCCAAGAGTCTCCGCCTCACAGTGCGTGCAGATGCACTCACATCTGCCTGCTGCCATTCCTGAGCAAGCTCTGCACTGCTGGTAGCCCGATCCCGCAGCTGAAACACTTTCAAGAGACGGTCCTGGCGCTTGCTGGTCTTTCTTGGGCGCCCTGGAGCCTTTTTGGCAACAATGGAACCTCTCTCCTTGAAGTTCTTGATGATGCGATAGATTGTTGACTGAGGTGCAATCTTTCTAGCTGCGATACTCTTCCCTGTTAGGCCATTTTTGTACATTGCAATGATGACTGCACGTGTTTCTTTAGAGATAACCATGGTTAACACAAGAGAAACAATGATGCCAAGCACCAGCCTCCTTTTAAAGTGTCCAGTGGTGTCATTCTTACTTAATCATGACAGATTGATCTCCAGCCATGTCCTCAACAACCACACCAGTGATAATGGAGCAATCACTGAAAATAGGTTAGCTGGTCCTTTTAAGGCAGGGCTGCAATGATGTTGAAATGTGTTTTGGGGATAAAGTTCATTTTCTAGCCAAATATTGACTTTGCAAGTAATTGCTGTTAAGCTGATTACTCTTTATAACATTCTGGAGTACATGCAAATTGCCATTAGAAAAAGTGAAGCAGTAGATTTTGTAAAAATTAATATTTGTGTCATTCTCAAAACTTTTGGCCATGACTGTATAATATAAATGAACATGATTAAACATGTGATTGACCTGTGAACATTATTTTCCAGGTCAGTGCGATTACAACAAAATCAAACTTGTATAGAATTTTTGAAATAGGGGAAAAAAATTCAGAAATTCGTAAACAAAAAAATCTTGACTGTTTCTGAAACCTGTAATGTTTTTTATTTTTTAAAGTGAACATGTCATGTAAAATAAAGCTATTAACCTGCAGATATGGAGTTCATCTGCAGGTTAATAGCATTCAGACACTGTGGGGCGCCAGCACTAAGAGCCCCTCTGCCAGAACTTTATTTCCCCTGGCGTCATTTGGCTTCCAATCATAGATTTGTGCCGGCACGGTTTCTGTCACCACTCCGAGAGAGAAACCATGCTGGCACCACCCCTGTGACTGGAATCTTAATCCTACCTGGAGAATAAAGTTCATTTCATCTCTGTAGCGGGGTTCTTAGTGCTGATGCCGCACGGTGTGGTGGAACGCTGTTAACCTGCAGATTGACCCCATATCTGCAGGTTAATAGCATGAGACTTGAAGCTCCAATTTTCCAATCACCTTTGCTATACATAGCAGTGCTTCAGCACTGCTATGTATAGCAAAAATCACGATCTCTTATGAATGCCCTCCATGGACCAACATTCACAGTATGATCATGATGACAGGCACGGGGTCTTCAGCGGACCCCCAGCTGTCATGACAACCCATTGGTGTCCCATGATCTTGTGACGAGCACTCCAATTGGCGGGATCAATGACTCACTTCCTGTGTTCTAGTGATAAATGACACTGTCAGTGATTGACAGTGGCATTTAACTGGTTAACAGCCAGGGGTGGATCTCAGATCCACCCAGGCTGTTAGAGGTACTTGATGGCTGAATAAATCAGGTCTAAAGTTAGACTAGACTAAAAATTGACTTATCAAACAGTTTTGATAAATAATGCGCCATTGTTTTTTTATTGCTGTCTATTATGATGAATAATTTTTGCAGCTAGTTCTGACATTTCCAATATTTTAGCAGTATCCAAGTAATCCAAATAAGTATCTAATAAATAAGAGAGGCTAACACAAATGTTGCCATTTTTTATTAATAATTTGGTTGTATATACCAGTTGTACTTCATTCAACAACAATTTTACTTGGGATGAACAACCCCAATTCTTAAAAAATGGGTCACTGTGTAAAATAGCTCACAGAAGGACATAAATTCAAGAAAATTGACAGAAAAAAAACAGCCTTACCAACTCCAGGTCAGATTACCAATGCACTAGCAGGATGCAGTAGACCCCTATGATAAAGGAGGGGACAGCACAGGTGCAAAATACTAATGAAGCAACTGCTTACAAACCTACCAATTCATGGAGGGGGTACTTGCCTTGTATTAAAAATGCACACAGATGAGGCTAGTATAGGGTGCCAGACACAGAGATATGTGTGATACAGTGTCTCGCTTACAGCCTATTGATGACACCCATATTATTAGATCAGGCTGACTGCCCAGCACTATATAAGTGCTCCCCACAAGACAAACACTCCAATTTACCCAACCAACACTAGAGGACCTGGCTGCATCCTGCAAAAAATGGAAAAATGTGCAATAAAAAGATGGAATATGAGATACAAAATGAGGTATCAGTCGATTTTTTGGACAAAATACGCAAGCTCACAACCCACGTCAAGTGTTGTCATACTTGCCATAAAAATATACTAATTTTAAAAAGAGCTCACAGATGGACATGTATTCAAGAAAGATCACAGAAAAAAAGAGCCTTACCAACTTCAGATCAGATTACTAGCAGGATGCAGGAGACGGATAAAGGCGGAGGCAGCACAGCCAACAGTATGGGATTAGCCATCAATATAGGTATCCATCTTTCCCAATTTTGCGAATTACCTATATGATTAGAGCATCTATTATGGTGTAGCTGATTATCTTGTTAGGCCTATACAATTGCTTTGTGGTGTTTTATTGAGGCTGTAGTTCTTATTTTATAGGCATCACCTTGTATCACATAGACTGAATAAAAGTTACGTTTTAGATTTCAGTTTTGCTGTTTTGTTAATTTGACCACAGAAAAGTTTTCCATTTTGCCTCAGTACATTTTAAAAAAGCTTTGGCCTAGAAGATTGTGTTGATATATGACCTCTGTTTGCATAATAAAGCTTTAACTTATGTTTGTGAATTGCATGGCAAACTGTGTTCACAGATAATGACTTCTGGAAGTATTCCTGAGCCCATGCAGTGATCAGCACACCCATCATGCCTATTTTTAATGTAGTGCCAACCTTATAGACTTGGATTTTTCCAGAACGACTGAATCTTGTGATATACTATATATACACTGCTCAAAAAATAAAGGGAACACTTAAACAACAGAATATAACTACAAGCAAATCAAACTTCTGTGAAATCTAACTGTCCACTTAGAAAGCAACACTGATTGACAATCAATTTCACATGCTGTTGTGCAAATGGAATAGTAAACAGATGGAAATTATTGGCAATTATCAAGACACACTCAATAAAGGTGTTGTTCTGCATGTGTGGCCCACAGACCACATCTCAGTACCAATGCTTTCAGACTGATGTTTTGGTCACTTTAGAATGGTAGTTGTGCTTTCACATATGTGGTAGCATGAGACGTACTCTGCAACCCACACAAGTGGCTCAGGTAGTGCAGCTCATCCAGGATGGCACATCAATGCGAGCTGTGGCAAGAAGGTTTTCTGTGTCTGTCAGCGTAGTGTCTAGAGGCTGGAAGCGCTACCAGGAGACAGGCAAGTACGCCAGGAGACATGGAGGGGGCCGTAGGATGGTAACAACCCAGCAGCAGGACCGCTACCTCCGCCTTTGTGCAAGTAGGAACAGGAGAAGCACTACCAGAACCCTGCAAAATGAACTCAAGCAGGCCACAAATGTGCATGTGTCTGCACAAACGATTAGAAACCGACTCCATGAGGATGGTCTGAGTGCCCGACGTCCACAGATGGGGGTTGTGCTCACAGCCCAACACCGTGCTGGACGCTTGGCATTTGTCACAGAATGCCAGGATTGGCAAATTCATCACTGGCGCCCTGTGCTCTTCACAGATGAAAGTAGGTTCACACTGAGCAAATGTGGCGGATGCTTTAGTCCAGGTCTGAGAGGAGATCCCTCAGGAAACCATCCACCTCCTCATCAGGAGCATGCCCAGGCATTGTAGGGAGGTCACACAGGCACAGGGAGGTCATACAGGCACGTGAAGGCCACACACACACTACTGAGTATCATTCTGACTTGTTTTAAGGACATTACATTCCACTTTAATTTTGTGTGTGACTCCAAATCCAGGCCTCCATTGGTTAATAAATTTGATTTCCATTGATGATTTTTGTGTGATTTTGTTGTCAGCACATTTAACTTTGTACAGAACAAAGTATTCAATGAGACTATTTCATTCAGATCTAGGATGTGTTATATGAGTGTTCCCTTTATTTTTTTGAGCAGTGTGTGTATATATTATATATATATATATATATATATATATATATATTATATACAGTACAGACCAAAAGTTTGGACACACCTTCTCATTCAAAGATTTTTCTGTATTTTCATGACTATGAAAATTGTACATTCACACTGAAGGCATCAAAACCATAAATTAACACATGTGGAATTATATACTTAACAAAAAAGTGTGAAAAAATTGAAAATATGTCTTATATTCTAGGTTTTTCAAAATAGCCACCTTTTGCTTTGATTATTTCTTTGCACACTCTTGGCATTCTCTTGATGAGCTTCAAGAGGTAGTCACCGGAAAGGATTTTCACTTCACAAGTGTGCCCTGTCAGGTTTAATAAGTGTGATTTCTTGCCTTATAAATGGGGTTGGGACCATCAGTTGTGTTGTGCAGAAGTCTGGTGGATACACAGCTGATAGTCCTACTGAATAGACTGTTAGAATGTGTATTATGGCAAGAAAAAAGCGGCTAAGTAAAGAAAAACGTGCGGCCATCATTACTTTAAGAAATGAAGGTCAGTCAGTCTGAAAAATTGGGAAAACTTTGAAAGTGTCCCCAAGTGCAGTTGCAAAAACCATCAAGCGCTACAAAGAAACTGGCTCACATGAGGACGACCCCAGGAAAGGAAGACCAAGAGTCAACTCTGCTTCTGAGGATAAGTTTATCCGAGTCACCAGCCTCAGAAATCACAGGTTAACAGCAGCTCAGATTAGAGACCAGGTCAATGCCACACAGAGTTCTAGCAGCAGACACATCTCTACAACAACTGTTAACAGGAGACTTTGTGCAGCGGGCCTACAATGTAAAATAGCTACTAGGAAACCACTGCTAAGGACAGGCAACAAGCAGAAGAGACTTGTTTGGGCTAAAGAACACAAGGAATGGACATTTGACCAGTGGAAATCTGTGCTTTGGTCTGATGCGTCCAAATTTGAGATCTTTGGTTCCAACCACCGTGTCTTTGTGTGACGCAGAAAAGGTGAACGGATGGACTCTACATGCCTAGTTCCCACCGTGAAGCATGGAGGAGGAGGTGTGATGGTGTGGGGGTGCTTTGCTGGTGACACTGTTGGGGATTTATTCAAAATGGAAGGCATACTGAACCAGCATGGCTACCACAGCATCTTGCAGCAGCATGCTATTCCATCCGGTTTGCGTTTAGTTGGACCATCATTTATTTTTCAACAGGACAATGACCCCAAACACACCTACAGGCTGTGTAAAGGCTATTTGACCATGAAGGAGAGTGATGGGGTGCTACGCCAGATGACCTGGCCTCCACAGTCACCAGACCTGAACCCAATCGAGATGGTTTGGGGTGAGCTGGTCTGCAGAGTGAAGGCAAAAAGGCCAACAAGTGCTAAGCATCTCTGGGAACTCCTTCAAGACTGTTGGAAGACCATTTCCGGTGACTACCTCTTGAAGCTCATCAAGAGAATGCCAAGAGTGTGCAAAGCATTAATCAAAGCAAAAGGTGGCTACTTTGAAGAACCTAGAATATAAGACATATTTTCAGTTGTTTCACACTTTTTTGTTAAGCATATAATTCCACATGTGTTAATTCATAGTTTTGATGCCTTCAGTGTGAATGTACAATTTTCATAGTCATGAAAATACAGAAAAATCTTTGAATAAGAAGGTGTGTCCAAACTTTTGGTCTGTACTGTATATATATATATTTAGAAATTCTTGGAACACCACAGTATAGCTTGTATAGCGGATGCAAGGCCTTCCCGGCTACCACAGCATCTTGCAGCGGCATGCTATTCCATCCGGTTTTCATTTAGTTGGACCATCATTTATTTTTCAACAGGACAATGACCCCAAACACACCTCCAGGCTGTGTAAGGGCTATTTGACCAAGAAGATGACCTCCACAGTCACCAGACCTGAACCCAATCGAGATGGTTTGGGGTGAGCTGGACCACTCACCGCTTCAATTTTGAAGAACCTAGAATATAAGACATATTTTCAGTTGTTTCACACTTTTTTGTAAAGTGTAATATATAATTCCACATGTGTTAATTCATAGTTTTGATGCCTTCAGTGTGATTTTACAATTTTCATAGTAATGAAAATACAGAAAAATCTTTGAATGAGAAGGTGTGTCCAAACTTTTGGTCTGTACTGTATATATATGTGTGTGTATATACAGTATATATATATATATATATATATATATACAGTGGGGGAAATAAGTATTTGATCCCTTGCTGATTTTGTAAGTTTGCCCACTGACAAAGACATGAACAGTCTGTAATTTTAAGGGTAGGTTAATTTTAACATTGAGAGATGGAATATCAAAAATAAAATCCAGAAAATCACATTTTATAAATTATATAAATTTATTTGCATTTTGCAAATATGGCAGTCCATTACAAAAAGGTCAAGCAGCAGACATTGGGGACAACAAAGCTACAGACCGGCAGAGGACGAAAACGACTTTCCACTGACTGGGATGACCGTCATCTTATTCGAATGTCACTCAGCAATCGTAGGATGACATCAAGTGACCTACAAAAGGAATGGAAAATGGCAGCTGGGGTGAAGTGCACGGCAAGAACAGTTCGTAACAGGCTCCTAGAGGCAGGGCTCAAGTCATGTAAAGCTAGAAAAAAAGGCTTTCATCAATGAGAAGCAAAGGAGAGCCAGGCTGAATTTCCCAAAGACCATAAGGATTAGATGGACTATAGAGGACTGGTAATCTTCTCTGATGAGTCTAATTTTCAGCTTTGCCTAACACCTGGTCATCTAATGGTTAGACTTAGACCTGGAGAGGCGTACAAGCCACAGTGTCTTGCATCCACTGTGAAATTTGGTCGAGGATGCTTCAGCAAGGCTGGAATTGGGCAGGTTAGCCTTTGCGAAAGACGTATGAATCAAGCCACATACAAAGTTATCCTGGGAAAACAGTTGATTCCTTCTGCTCAGGCAACTTTCCCCAACTCTGAGGACTGGTTTTTCCAGCAGGACAATGCGCCATGCCACACAGCTAGGTCAATCAATGTGTGGATGAAGGACCACCACATCAAATTCCTGTCATGGGCAGCCCAATCTCCAGACCTGAACCCCATTGAAAACCTCTGGAATGTAATCAATAGGATTATGGATAGTCAAGCCATCAAACAAAGAAGAACTGCTTAATTTTTTTGTACCAGGAGTGGCATAAGGTCACCCAAAAGCAGTGTGAAAGTCTGGTGGAAAGCATGCCAAGACGCATGAAAGCTGTGATTAAAAATCATGGTTATTCCACAGAATATTGATTTCTGAACTCTTCCTGAGTTAAAACATTAGTATTGTTGTTTGTAAATGATTATGAACTTGTTTTCTTAGCATTATTTGAGGTCTGCAAGCACTGCATTTTTATTATTTTAACCATTTCTCATTTTCTGAAAAATAAATACAAAATTTATTGCTTGGAAATTCGGAGACATGTCAGTAGTTTATAAAATAAAAGAGCAATTTACATTTTACTCAAAAATATACCTATAAAAGAAAAATCGGACAAACTGAACATTTTGCAGTGGCCTCTTAATTTTTGCCATAGCTGTATATACTGCATATATATATATATATATATATATATATACATATATATGTATATATATATATACATATATATGTAATATATATATATATATTACATAAAGTGTTTGAAAATTTATGTTAAGAAACATTTTTCTGTACATATTTCACAATTTTTAGACTCTGAAAATCTTTGCTTCTGAGAGACTCTGCCTCTTAACAGCTCGTTTTATACACAGTCATACTGAAAACTGACCCTCTAGCTGTTTTTCACTACTACCATTTACATCTCTGGCCTTTTCTTAATCCTGCCCAAACTTTTCTAAGATGCATTGTTGCCATCAATTTTTAAATAAGTTAATTTTTTTCCAATAAAATGGAAAAGTGTCTAACATTCAATTTCTAATATGTGTTCTATCTGCTGTAGTAAATAAAATATGGCTGTAAGAAATTTCAAAATAATTGCATTCCTGATTTCTTGACATTTTACATCTTCAATTTTTGGGGGATTGGGGTTGTAATTTCAACAACTAATTATACATTTTCTTTGAGTTTGGCTTAATGAAGTATGTTTATTCTGTTTTTCCAAGAGACTGAAATTGAAGAGTCATACCTCTTTTTTATTCTGCTGTGCTGCTCAATTAGTGATTCTGGAACCACATGTGGTTCCTAAAGTCAGCCATTTGGCTCCATAGCAAAGGTACAAATATTACTGCCGCCCCCTAGTGATACTAAGCAAAAGACAGTATTACTGGCATTTGTCTGCTAGTTCAGATTCATATAACACTATAATTAGCAGACACCAAGTGTTGTTTGATCTTTTCCACACTAAGGTTTCTAGGCTGTAATTTTAGCATTGCATTTAGGCCCAAGTTTTCTTTTTTTTGTCATACACTGTTTTACATATTTTTTATCACTTGTATGATACAATGAAAATAGCATTTTCTATGGAATTTAATTTTGGAAACTATGATTAACAAGGGAGGCCACCTGTGATTTAAAAACAGCATGAAAAAGTCTTAAATAAAAGAAAATCATTGAAAGATAGAGCCAAGAATTAGACAGTCTGATCTATGAGGGAAACATATAGGACTGCTGTTTTATGTGAACTGAAAAAATACATAAATTACAAAAGGAAACTGCAATGAATAAGCATAAGGACTCAGTGGGTAAAAAAATAACAACTATAAATAACAACTAAAAATAATATTATTTCATGCACTGAATGTCTCCCTTTTCACTTAAAAACTAAAGGGAAGTCAGTAAGTAGTCAAATCATTCTTGTTGTCCTTGATGCTTAGATTGCCGGCTATTGACAGACTTTTTGGAATTTTTGGAAAGCATTTATTTCTCTTTCACAAATAAGTTTACCTTCTGGAAACAAATAATTGATTGATAAATAGTACCTCATACACTTTGGTTAATATAAAAAGGAACATTGTGTAAATACATTTAATACATAGGCCCTATGTTAATCAGTTCAGTCTCCATAAGGGAGAACAGGTTAAATAAGAAATAGAGTTATTAATCAATGCAAAAATATTACCAGGCACATCAAGTCATTAGAGCCACACATTTTCTGGAGTAGTATCCATAATGGAACTCCTTGCTTGAGTCTAAATTGTAGATGTTATCTGTTGGATCCATGGTTAGTGTAAAAGTTCATGATTATCATAAGAACAAGCAGAGCTTGATCTTCTCACCCATTAGACATTTTTTCCTTAGTTACTAGCCATCAACATCAATTTTTCCAATTGAGACAATGGAATCATTGTTTCTAAAAAAAAGGTCAATATATTCGATAATTCGCAATCAAAAAGCCAAAATAGAAAAGGTGCTAAAAATCCATTTAATCTTTTTGTATCGTTGACCACATTGTATGTAAGGTTACTTGGACAGTGCACAGGAAGAAGGCCGTGTCATTTGTGAAGTATGATACTGTGTATAGTGCTGTACTGAGCAAGAAGCCAAGTAAGAGCAAGCAGGGGATGGTATTCCCAAAGTAAACGAAAAAGAGTTTTCGTGTGGCAAAAGGCTTCAGAGTAGAGACTGCGAGTAAGAATGGAGTCAGCCTCCTGGTTCTATCAAAGTGCACCCCATAATGCTGGAATCGGTGAGCCAGTCACATCACAGTGCTTGGTGTTTCTGTTGTGGGTTCCACATTTAGAGACAACATAGGTTTGTTTGACAGTGCTGCTTGGAAATATTCAAAACTTTCATCCGCCGACTGTCAAATTTGTGTGACTCTCACCCTATAGATCATGTAGGTTAAAGAATAGGATTGGGGTCTGTTGAATTAAAACACCTAATCTTTTTGTTCTCCCATGAGATAAATCACCAAAAGAGATGTATGGTACCTACTTATTCCCCTCGTCCACCGAAAACATTTGCGTGCTCAATTAAACTGAGTACCGATATGTATGCGAGACTTAGGTGAGATAGCTGTCAGCCAAATAAGTATTAGTCGATCACTAGAGATTTGAGGATAGATCCCACTCAGACAGAGATAAAGTCTTGAATTTTTTTGGAGAGTTATAAAATCTTAATTACATCTGAATCTTTTGTTATTTATGTCCATGGGAATGACATTGTTGCAAGCTCTGGAGGATAACAGGTTATCGTGGTGAGATGGTTTCCTTTCTTATTGATTAGTTAGTCAATCACTACTTTTAGGTATATGGGCACTTTTATCTATAAATAGTTCCTTCAAAAAATGGCAGTCTGAAATCTCTAATATATTAGTTATCTTAAGAATGATAGCACTTGATTGACCAATATTGGAATTTTATTGTCTTAATTAATTTTGTCCTTGTTTTCTTTTATTTGCTATAATATTTTCTTTTATTTTGGTAATTATAATTTTCTGGGAGGGCGGATCTCTACTTTTATAAGGCCTCTTTCACACATTAGTTTTTGCCGCCAGTCACAATCCGTTGTTTCGACGGATCGCAGATTCTGAAAAACTGATGCGACTGATCTGTTTCTTCGACGGATCCGTCGAAAAAACTGATTCATCGCATCAGTTTTTTAATCCGTTTCTTCCGGTTTTCGACGGATCTGTTGTTGAAAAGCTGGCAATTCAGTGTGCTGTGCAGTAAAATCACACTGACATGTAGATATATACACATAGAATACACATATACAGTACAGACCAAAAGTTTGGACACATCTTCTCATTCAATGATTTTTCTGTATTTTCATGACTGTGAAAATTGTAGAATCACACTGAAGGCATCAAAACTATGAATTAACACATGTGGAATTATACATTACACTTTACAAAAAAGTGTGAAACAGCTGAAAATATGTCTTATATTCTAGGTTCTTCAAAGTAGCCACCTTTTGCTTTGATTACTGCTTTGCACGCAGAAAAGGTGAACGGATGGACTCTACATGCCTGGTTCCCACCGTGAAGCATGGAGGAGGTGGTGTGATGATGTGAGGGTTCTTTGCTGGTGACCCTGTTGGGGATTTATTCAAAATTGAAGGCATACTGAACCAGCATGGCTACCACAGCAATGTGCAGCAGCATGCTGTTCCATCCGGTTTGCGTTTAGTTGGACCATCATTTATTTTTCAACAGGGCAATGACCCCCAAACACACCTCCAGGCTGTGTAAGGGCTATTTGACCAAGAAGGAGAGTGTTTGGGTGCTACGCCAGATGACCTGGCCTCCACAGTCACCAGACCTGAACCCAATCGAGATGGTTTGATGTGAGCTGGACCGCTCACCGCTTCAATTTTGAATAAATCCCCAACAGTGTCACCAGCAAAGCACCCCCACACCATCACACCACCTCCTCCATGCTTCACGGTGGGAACTAGGCATGTGGAGTCCAGCCGTTCACCTTTTCTGCGTGCAAAGCAGTAATCAAAGCAAAAGGTGGCTACTTTGAAGAACCTAGAATATAAGACATATTTTCAGTTCACACTTTTTTATAAAGTGTAATGTATAATTCCACATGTGTTAATTCATAGTTTTGATGCCTTCAGTGTGAATGTACAATTTTCATAGTCATGAAAATACAGAAGAATCTTTGAATGAGAAGGTGTGTCCAAACTTTTGGTCTGTACTGTATATACATGTTATTGAGACACATATATATATATTTATAGTTTATACAGTTCTACATAGTATAATAGCTGATAAATCAATTGCTGGCTTCTGTAAAATCATTACAGAACCTGACATGAAATGACACATGGTTTATATACAGTAAACCATTTCATTTCATTTAGTTTTATATATGTTTTTGACTAATAATTATATTAGTGTATGTGTGCAACATTTGGGACATGTAGGTGTTAACGGGTAAATTCGTTGTAAAAAAATGCGTGGGCTCTTGCGGTATTTTCTCCACCAGACAGGGAAAGCCAGTGACTGAGGACAGATATTAATAGCCTTGAGAGGGACCATTGTGTTTGTGCCCCCCTAGCTACTAACATTTGGCCCCAGCCACCCCAGAAAAGGCACATCTATTATTAGATGTGCCTTTTCTGGCATTTAGCCTCTCTATTCCCATTGCCTTTAGTGGTGACTCATGGGTTAATAAGGAGTTAATTTCACCTTGCTATTGAAAAGTGACATTAATCCAGGTTAATAATAGAGAGGTGTCAATAAGACAACTATCCATTATTAATCCTATAGTAGTAAAGGGTTAAAAAAACACATTAATTAAAAATTATTTTAATGAAATAATTACACAGCTTTTGACCAAATTTATTATTTTGCCAATCCATCCCAATCCCTTGTTCTCCTGTAAAAAATAATAAATAAAAAAGCAAGAATATCCATACCTCTCCGCCGTTCAGTCAGGTTCCCTGCTGCAATCCATCACAAGGGGTTAACTAGTTTACAGCAGGGACCAGTGCTAATGCTACCGACCCAGCTGCAAACCACTGCAAAATTAATGAATTCATGTCTGCACCGGCGCTCCGGATGACCGGAGATGAACTGTTTAGTGTGGGAAAGTTTCTTAATTTTTTCCCACACTGTCAGATCACCTCAGGTCAGCAGGGGACTCCGCACAACCTCACTGATGTCAGCGGTAGTCAGTGAGGCTGCACGGAGTCACTGGCTGACCTGAAGTGAACTCAATAGTGTGGGAAAAAATTAAGAAACTTTCCAACGCTCCTGAGTTCATCTTCGGTCAGCCGGGGCGCGTGCACAGACATGAATTCATTCATTCTGCAGTGGTTTACAGCCGGTCGGTAGCATTAGCATCGGTCCCTAGTTAACCCCTTGTGATGGATTGCAGCGGGGGACCTGACTGAATGGCGTAGAGGTATGGATATTGTTGCTTTTTTATTTTATTTTTATTACAGGAGAACAAGGGATTCAGATGGATTGGCAGCATAATAAATTTGGTCAAAAACTATGTAATTATTTAATTAAAATAATTTTTAATTAATGTGTGTGTGTTTTTTAACCCTTTACTACAATAGGATTAATAATGGATAGTTGTCTAATTGACACCTCTCCATTATTAACCCGGATTAATGTCACCTTTCAATAGCAAGGTGACATTAACCCCTTATTAACCCATGAGCCACCGCTAATTGCAATGGGAATAGAAAGGCTAAGTGCCAGAAAAGGCAAATCTAATAATAGATGTGCCTTTTCTTGGGTGGCTGGGGCCACATGTTAGTAGCCACGGGGGACCCAAAAACAATGGTCCCTCTCAAGGCTATTAATATCTGTCCTCAGTCACTGGCTTTCCGTGTCTGGCGGAGAAAATTCCGCGGGAGCCCACTCATTTTTTTACAACGAATTTACCCGTTAAATTAACACCTATATGTCCCAAATTTTCCATACATACAGTACACTCATCTAATTATTAGTCTAAAACATATATAAAAGTAAATGAAATGGTTTCTGTATGTAAACCATGTGTCATTTCATGTTGGGTTCTGTAATGATTTTGCAGAAGCCGGCAATTGATTTAGCGGCTATTATGCTATGTAGAACTATGAACTATAAATTTATATATATGTGTGTGTCTCAATGACATGTATATATATATATGTATTCTATGTGTATATATCTATTCTTCTGTTTGTGTTTTAACCTGTCAGGAGCATGCTCTGCTAAAAAAAACGGATCCGTCGCTGGAATCCGTGAATTGACGGATGACGACGGATCCGGCGCCCATAGGCTTCCATTACAAAAAATGACGGACAGCGACATATCCGTCGCTGTCTGACTTTCCGACGGAGACAAAAAACGTTGCTTTATGAGTCATCTCAGGCCATCGGAATTTCAGATGGATCCCTCGAACGACGGATGAAACGCACGGCCATCCGTCGCAATCCGTCGCTAATACAACTCTATGAGAAAAAAGGGGATCCTGCAGCATCAATTTCCGGATCCGTTTTTTTCACAAAACGACGGATTGTGACTGATGGCAAAAAACTGATGTGTGAAGAGGCCTAAAGTTCACAATGTAATTATTGAAAATAGTAGTTTGGTTCTTCCATTAAATGTTAAATCTTTGCAAAAGTTCAGAACTTTCTTATCCTGCTTTATTTTCTTATATTTCTATATAGTGGTAGTGTTCTTCTATTGAAATATTTACAAAAGTATATGTAACTGACTACTTACTTCACAGTCATAAGCATTGTTATGCTGTGCTCCTTTTTTACTACTCATGTAATCCATGATTGCATCAAAAAGTGTTAATGTTTAAGCATAAGAGTTTAAAAAGTAACAAGTTTGGACAATTTTCCATTTTCAAATCAGTCTTAAAAAGGATTTTTTTTCAAAAGCAACACACCTAAAATAGAAGTCTTGCTAATATCTCATTGAAATGGCCAAGCTGTTTTAGCTTTTGAGGTTTTTTTATGATGAATCTGGCCACATCTGGTCAATTTGAAACCCATTAGCTAAGATGGTCACAGTGAAAAGGGTAATAGTCACTGTGTCCTATACATGCATCCATCAGAAAAGAAAAGAAAAATTATCACATCATGCAAATCAATGTATTTAAAGTTTAATAAATCCAAAATACAAAAAGGATGATATACTCCACAAAACATCTAAGACTTCATAACTCAGCCAGTCGAATGTGAATAGTGTGAACTAGACACATAGCAACAGAACTCCAAAATGAGGTGACCCACTTAGGGCCCCGTCTCACATAGCGAGATCGCTAGCGAGATCGCTTGTAAGGTTCTATGTATATATTCCTGAAACTCAGTTTGTTCGTCAGCCATTTTACTTTCTGTCTTGCTGCAGCTATCTTGCCCTCAGTCAAAATGGAGTTTCCAGCTTGCATGTTCCCGCCCTGATTCTCTCCTTTGCTTCTTAAGCAGCCACAGCTGAGCAATCAGTGCTTCAGAATCTAGCCTGCAGTGAACCTGTGACTTGACTCCTGTAAGCCTTGGACCTTGTACTCCAGCTATTCCTACTGAGGAACTCTGAAGCACTTGTGGACTCTGAACCCTGCTCTTTGAAAGACCCACGTTTGCATAGACTTACGGTAACAGAGAAGAAGATCCTGAATCTGTATTGGAGAGTGATTGCTGAGCTTGGATTACTCTGGCCTGCTGTGTCTCCTGTTTCTGTGTCTGCAAACTGTGTGACTATTTCTGCCAACTTGTATGAAGTAATACAGGACTTTTCTATATCAAACCTGTGACTCCTGTGTTTTCATCGCACCCAAGCACAAGACGCTATATGAACTGTACTACATACATTACAAGATTCTGAAGCCAAAACGTTAGTGTCTGCTGGGTCTGGAAGGCTGTGTCTGCTGTACTGTGGATATCAGACGTCCGGTTGTACTTTCTGTGATGACAGTGGTTGTGACTTCTCACAACCATTCCAGGTGAGCAATTCCCTTAAGTTTTTTCTTTTTGCAGTGTTACCACAGGTAAACACTATTGTTTTTTTTTTTTTTCCTTTCTTTTCTCTTTTTTGTCTGCTGTAACTCTGGATATCAGATGTCTGGTTGAAACTTTCTGTGATGATAGTGGTTGTGACTTCTCACAACCATTCCAGGTGAGCAGTTCCCTTAATTTTTTTTTCTCTCTGCAGTGTTGCCACAGGTGAACACTATTGTTTTTTTTTCTCCTCTTTCTTCCAGTAATCCTGTCTTAAAAGATCTGGAAAATGGAGGCCCGCATAAAGGAACTTTGCGGAGTGACTGATAATATCCTTGCAGATTTGCAGAATATAAAGACCCGTTTTACAAATCTACAGGACCTCAATAATCACAATTTGCAAGTGGTTGGACAGACTACCCAGGATTTGCGAGCCAGGATTGAGGTTCTAGAGGGGCGAGTCCAGGCTCCTGCCGTAGCCCCGAGTGCTGGGATTCCCAAGTTGCCCCCTTTTCGTTTTGGCGGTGAACGTGAGAAATTCAGGGGATTTATTAATCAATGCAATCTTTTTTTTTTCTGCACATGCTTCACAATTTCCCACTGAACGATCTAAGGTGCTTACTATAATTATGTTGCTTACCAACAAGGCTTTAATGTGGGCAAACCCTCTGATTGAGACTGAGGATGATTGTTTGAATCACCTTGATGATTTTATTTCAGCCATGGGGCAGGTGTTTGATGACCCCAATCGAGGTGCAACAGCTGAAGCAGCCATGTTAGCTTTGCGCCAAGGTAAGCACTCGGTAGCTGAATATGCCTTGGATTTCAGGAGATGGGCCCTTGATACCACCTGGGACAGTTCCGCCAAAAAATCTATTTTTCGAAAGGGGTTATCTCCACTGATTAAGGATGAACTTGCTCGTGCCGACCCTCCCACTGCGTTAGGTGACTTTATTAACTACTGCATCCGTATTGATACTCGTCTGACTGAACGCAGGCAAGAGAGATGGTTCGAAAGCAATCGTACTAACCTTTTCCTACCTTCCTCTCCAGCTAAGGAACCTTTGAGTAGGATTACACGGGAACCTGAACCCATGCAGGTAGACTCTTTACAACGACGGGTTAGTGATGCACGCAAGGAACATCGTTTTAAGGAGAATCTATGTTTCTATTGTGGTAAGTCAGGGCACTTCATTATAAACTGCCCCAGCCGTTCTCGTAAGACTACTGCAGCACTCATTCATTGTGAGTGTTGCGAGAGGGGATCTGTCAGGTCCGAGCCTCAGGCTCCAGAGAGATCTGCAGCAACAGATCTTGATTTCTCGGACTTAAACTCCGTTACCTCTGAGGACGTTGACTGTGTAAACGCTGCCATTTTTCAAGTTTCCTCAGCGGTGTCCCAGCTGAGTTGTAAGAAAAACAATTCTCATTGCTTTCTTTCCATCAAACTCTGGGTTGACTCAGCTTGGGTGTCTAGCTCTGCTATGATCGACTCAGGGGCAAGTGGAAATTTTATGGATGTCTCCTTTGCTCTGAAACAGGAAATACGTTCAGTGAAGAAGGCTACTCCAGTACAGATGGAAACTGTGGATGGCTCCCTGCTGACCTCTGGACCAGTGGATCAGGAAACAGAGCCTTTGAGGGTTCTTATGGGTAAAGATCATCAAGAGAAACTGTCCTTTATGCTTATCTGTTGTGAATGGGTTTGAGATGAGTTCTGAGCAGAGGCTCCCTCTGGTGGTTACAAGCGGTACTAGTGAGGATTGGGAATCAGGTGTTACTGATTGGTCTTATTTAAGGGAATCATTTTCCCATCAGGGTTGCCGGTGATCAATTGTTCTGGTCTGAATCCTTCTTTCCAGTTTCCCTTGTAGCCTGCTGTGTCGTGTCTGCATCTCCTGCTATCAGATAAGACAATTTCTTATTTTGTGTTTTTGCTATATTTTTGCATTTTGTCCTGCACTTCTGTGGGGGCCTTCTGGGTCCCCTCCGGGGGCTTTTGCCCTCTCAGTTTAGTTCAGCCACTGTGTTTTGTAGTTTTGCTTTTTCCAGTTTTTTCAGTGGCTGCTGTTTTTGTTACACCAGAGAACTAATTTAGGTGGTAGAGGTCGTTTGATCTCAGGTGATTTTGAAATTAGTAGAGTTGGTGTTTTTTAGGGTTTTCTGGGATTGCAGTAAGTACCCTTCCTGTCCTTTTCTATTTAGATAGTTTGGGCCCCAGCGTTTGCTCATACTATTTTCTTTCTGTGTCAGTATTTCCTCTTGTCTAACCGCCATTACATGTTTGGGGGCTTTCTATTATCTTTGGGGTTCTGCTCCGGGGCAGATAGCTTTCCTATTTCTATCTTTAGGTGTAGTTAGTTTCTCAGGCTGTGACGAGGCGTCTAGGACCATCGTAGGAACGCTCCACGGCTGCCTCTAGTTGTGGTGGTTAGTCAGGGTACTGCAATCCCATAGATTCCAACTGCTCTGGTGTATTGCCTTTTTTACCTGCACTCCTCAGCTACCGTAACATAACAGTATCACCGGCCAAAGAAATTGTATGGTACTCACAGAAGGGAAAAAATATTTTGAAGGAAGAAAAGTTGTCAGAGATATTTTTCTGTTTGTTGCATTTTTTTTTTTTTTTCCTCTGTATCTCTGGGTGCTGGGGAGGATCTTTTCTCCCAATGGAGTTTGCACAGTTGTCTGGCCGTGTGGATCAGCTTGCCACTGAGGTTCGGAGTATTGCTATCTATCTTGCTGGGTTGCCTGTTGTGGAACCTAGGATCCCCATGCCAGATTTGTTTTTAGGGGATCGAGCTAAGTTTCAGAACTTCAAAATAATTGTAAATTGTTTCTTGCCTTAAAATCTAAGTCCTCAGGAAACGCAGCGCAGCAGGTTCAAATTATCATCTCTCTCCTGCGCGGCGATCCTCAGGATTGGGCTTTTTCCCTGACACCTGGGGATCCTGTTTTGAGGGATGTTGATGCATTTTTTCAGGCTTTGGGGTTATTGTACGATGAGCCTAATGTCACTGATCAAGCTGAAAAAGCCTTGTTGGCATTAAATCAGGGGCTTGATGACGCTGAGTTATACTGTCAGAGATTCCGTAGGTGGGCAGTCCTGACCAAATGGAATGACGACGCTTTGGCGGCCCTTTTCCGGAAGGGTCTGTCGGATAATGTAAAGGATGTTATGGTGGGATTCCCTGTCCCCTCTGGTCTCAATGATTCTATGTCATTAGCGATTCAAATTGACAGACGTTTGCGTGAGCGGAGAAGTATGCGTGGAGTGGTGTTGCCTTGTGAGCCAGCTGCTGAGCCCATGCAGTGTGATGGAGTGGTGTCTGGGGCACAGCGTCATGAGTTTCGAAAGCGCAATGGGTTATGTTTCTACTGTGGTGATGCCTCTCATGCTATTTCAGTCTGCCCTAAGCGGGGAAGACGTTTTGCAGCTCAGTTGTCTTGGGTAGTGTTCAGACTAAGTTTTTATTAACTGTCACTCTGATATGCTCTCTGTCCTCATTTTCTGCTCAGGCTTTCGTTGATTCTGGAGCAGCTATTAACCTGATGGATTATGATTTTGCTAAACGTTGTGGATTTCCCTTGATACCCTACAGAAGTCTATTCCCCTACTGGGGATCGATTCTACCCCTTTGGCTGAGAATAAACCCCAGTTTTCTACTCAGGTGATAATGAGGGTTGAACCTGATCACCAGGAGTGCTGCAAATTTTTGGTTCTATATAATCTGCATGACATTATCGTGCTGGGTTTCCCTTGGTTACAGTCTCATAATCCTGTTTTGGATTGGAAATCTGTGTCTGTAACCAGTTGGGGCTGCCAATGTGTTAATACCAACACTCCTGTTTTTTCTGCCTCCCCCAGGCTGAGGATGTTCCTGACTTTTTGTTTGATTTTTCTGATGTGTTTAGCGAAAGTAAATCTGCATCCTTACCTCCCCATAGGAGCTATGACTGCGCTATTGAATTAGTGCCAGGTAGTAAATTCCCTAAGGGTCGCCTTTTTAACTTGTCTGTACCTGAACATGACGCTATGCGGTCTTATATCAAGGAATCATTGGAGAAGGGTCATATCAGACCATCCTCTTCACCCTTAGGTGCCGGTTTTTTCTTTGTGGCCAAAAAGATGGTTCATTAAGGCCGTGTATTGATTATCGTCTCTTGAACAATATTACTGTGAAATATCAATACCCGTTACCCTTGGTTTCTGACCTGTTTTCCAGGGTGAAAAACGCTACTTGGTTTACCAAGCTTGACCTCAGGGGGGCGTATAACCTTATTCGCATTAAGCACGGGGATGAATGGAAGACGGCATTTAACACCCCTGAAGGGCATTTTGAGTACCTTGTGATGCCCTTTGGGCTCACTAATGCTCCTTCCGTCTTCCAGTCCTTCATGAATGACATTTTCAGGGATTTTGTGGACAAGTTTCTGATTGTTTATTTGGATGATATCTTGATTTTTTCTAATGACTGGGACTCTCATGTGAAACATGTTCGAACTGTATTCCAGATTTTGAGAGAGAATGCTCTGTATGTGAAGGGATCAAAATGTCTTTTTGGCGTACAGAAGATCTCATTTCTGGGATTCATTTTGTCCCCATCTGTTATTGAAATGGACCCGGTCAAGGTTCAGGCCATCTGTGATTGGGTCCAACCTACTTCATTAAAGGCTCTTCAGAGATTTTTGGGTTTTGCCAATTTTTATCGTAAATTTATTGGTAATTTCTCTGTTATTGTTAAACCATTAACTGATTTGACCAGAAAGGGTTCTGATGTGGTGAATTGGCCTCCTGAGGCAGTCTCTGCGTTTCAGGAACTTAAGCAGAGATTCACTTCTGCTCCTGTTCTACGGCAGCCTGATGTTTCTCTGCCATTTCAGGTGGAGGTTGATGCCTCTGAAATTGGGGCAGGTGCCGTTTTGTCCCAAAAAGATCCAGAGACCTCTAAAAGTAACCCTTGTGCCTTTTTCTCTCGAAAATTTTCTCCTACTGAACGTAATTATGACGTGGGTAATCGGGAGTTATTGGCCATGAAGTGGGCTTTTGAAGAGTGGAGACATTGGCTGGAGGGAGCCAAACATCAGGTGGTGGTCCTTACGGACCATAAGAATCTGGTCTATCTGGAATCTGCCAAGCGACTCAATCCTAGACAGGCCAGGTGGGCCTTGTTTTTCACACGTTTTAATTTTGTGGTTTCCTTTCTTCCTGGCACTAAGAATGTTAAGGCGGATGCCCTCTCGAGGAGTTTCCTTGCGGACTCTCCTGAGCTATCTGATCCCTCTGTTATTTTGAAGGAGGGTGTAGTTCTTTCCGCCATCTCGCCCAATTTGAGACTTGCTCTGGAGGGGTGTCAGGAGGATAGGCCCGAGCGCTGCCCTGTTGGAAAATTGTTTGTCCCGGACCAATGGAAAAAGAGTGTGATGTCTGAGATTCATTGTTCCGCATTGGCTGGGCATCCCGGAATTTTTGGTACCAGAGACTTGGTTAGTCGGTCCTTTTGGTGGCCTACCTTGTCTCGCGATGTCAGGGAATTTGTGCAGTCCTGCGGGACTTGCTCTCGCTCCAAGCCTTGCTCTCGCTCTAGTGGTTTGTTGATGCCATTGCCTGTGCCCAAGAGACCATGGACCCATATCTCTATGGATTTCATTTCCGATCTTCCTGTTTCTCAGAGAATGACCACCATCTGGGTAATTTGTGATAGGTTTCCAAAATGATACATCTTGTGCCATTACCTAAGTTGCCTTCCTCCTCTGAATTGGTGCCGTTGTTCCTTCAGCACGTGGTTCGTTTACACGGCATTCCTGAGAACATTGTGTCTGACAGAGGAGTCCAGTTTGTTTCCAGATTTTGGAGGACTTTTTGTTCTAAACTGGGTGTTCAATTGTCTTTCTCCTCGGCATTTCATCCTCAGACCAATGGTCAAACTGAGAGAACAAACCAGACATTGGAGACTTATCTAAGATGCTTTGTGTCTGCTGATCAGGATGACTGGGTCTCTTTTTTGCCTTTGGCTGAGTTTGCTCTTAATAATAGGGCTAGCTCTGCCACTTTGATGTCTCCGTTTTTCTGTAATTCTGGGTTTCACCCTCGATTTTCTTCAGGACAGACGGAGGCTTCTGTCTGTCCAGGTGTTGACTCTGTTGTTGAGCGTATGCAGCAGATTTGGGACCAGGTAGTGGAGGGGTTGTCCCTCTCTCAGGAGAGGGCCCGGCGGTTTGCTAGCCGGCGTGGGACTGATGGTCCTCGGTTTGAAGTGGGGGACTTGGTCTGGTTGTCCTCAAAGAATATTCCTATGAGAGTAGCATCTCCTAAATTTAAGCCTAGGTTCATTGGACCTTATAAGATCATGGAGATTATTAATCCTGTTTCTTTTCGTTTGCTTCTTCCAGGGACATTTAAGATCCATAACGTGTTCCACAAGTCCTTGTTGAAGAGGTTTGTTGAGCCAGTGGTTCCTGCTGCTGTGCCTCCTGACCCTGTTTTGGTTGAGGGCAATCTGGAGTATGTGGTTGAGAAAATATTGGATTCTCGTTTTTCTAGACGAAGACTCCAGTATTTGGTTAAATGGAGAGGTTATGGTCAGGAAGATAATTCTTGGGTGTTTGCTTCGGACATCCATGCTAGGAGACTTATCCGTGCGTATCATAGAACTCATCCTGACCGACCTGGTTGCTCAAATGAGGGTTCGGTGACCCTCCTCAAGGGGGGGTACTGTTGTGAATGGGTTTGAGATGAGTTCTGAGCAGAGGCTCCCTCTGGTGGTTACAAGCGGTACTAGTGAGGATTGGGAATCAGGTGTTACTGATTGGTATTATTTAAGGGAATCATTTTCCCATCAGGGTTGCCGGTGATCAATTGTTCTGGTCTGAATCCTTCTTTCCAGTTTCCCTTGTAGCCTGCTGTGTCGTGTCTGCATCTCCTGCTATCAGATAAGACAATTTCTTATTTTGTGTTTTTGCTATATTTTTGCATTTTGTCCTGCACTTCTGTGGGGGCCTTCTGGGTCCCCTCCGGGGGCTTTTGCCCTCTCAGTTTAGTTCAGCCACTGTGTTTTGTAGTTTTGCTTTTTCCAGTTTTTTCAGTGGCTGCTGTTTTTGTTACACCAGAGAACTAATTTAGGTGGTAGAGGTCGTTTGATCTCAGGTGATTTTGAAATTAGTAGAGTTGGTGTTTTTCAGGATTTTCTGGGATTGCAGTAAGTACCCTTCCTGTCCTTTTCTATTTAGATAGTTTGGGCCCCAGCGTTTGCTCATACTATTTTCTTTCTGTGTCAGTATTTCCTCTTGTCTAACCGCCATTACATGTTTGGGGGCTTTCTATTATCTTTGGGGTTCTGCTCCGGGGCAGATAGCTTTCCTATTTCTATCTTTAGGTGTAGTTAGTTTCTCAGGCTGTGACGAGGTGTCTAGGACCATCGTAGGAACGCTCCACGGCTGCCTCTAGTTGTGGTGGTTAGTCAGGGTACTGCAATCCCATAGATTCCAACTGCTCTGGTGTATTGCCTTTTTTACCTGCACTCCTCAGCTACCGTAACATAACACTTATCTCTTCTCCCCACTTTCCCATTATTCTAGGGCTACCATGGCTGCAGGCTCAGAATCCTACCATTAACTGGGAGACCAAGGAATTACACTTTCCAGAGAAACAGATGAGTCCAAAAGTTTCAGCTTGCTCTGTTCCTAAAGGAATCATGTCAGTCCCTGAACTACCAGCTGTATACCAGGACTATGTGGATTTATGTGACAAGAAGAACGCTGACCAGCTTCCTCCTCACCGTCCAT
This sequence comes from Oophaga sylvatica, assembly GCA_033576555.1. Lineage (NCBI taxonomy): Eukaryota > Metazoa > Chordata > Amphibia > Anura > Dendrobatidae > Oophaga > Oophaga sylvatica. Next base: position 342,556,763 of record JARQOD010000002.1, read on the forward strand.
ATGATTGTCCAATTGAATTATTGCCTGGAGCAGAGATACCTTTTGGTAAGATCTACCCCCTGGCGGGGCCCGAGCTAAAGGCTTTAAAGGATTACATAGATGAAAATCTAGCCAAGGGCTTCATACGCCCCTCTTCATCTCCTGCAGGTGCACCCATCTTCTTTGTAAAGAAGAAAGATGGATCTCTGAGACCATGCGTAGACTATAGGGAACTCAATAAGGTTACTATTAGAAACCGTTATCCATTGCCTTTAATCCCTGAGTTATTGGAGAGAGTGCGACATGCCAAAATTTTTTCTAAACTAGATCTTCGTGGGGCCTATAACTTAGTCCGTATTAGACCTGGGTGTTATGTTACAGTAGCTGAGGAGTGCAGGTAAAAAAGGAAATACACCAGAGCAGTTGGAATCTATGGGATTGCAGTACCCTGACTAACCACCACAACTAGAGGCAGCCGTGGAGCGTTCCTACGTTGGTCCTAGACGCCTCGTCACAGCCTGAGAAACTAACTACACCTAAAGATAGAAATAGGAAAGCTATCTGCCCCGGAGCAGATCCCCAAAGATAATAGAAAGCCCCCAAACATGTAATGGCGGTTAGACAAGATGAAATACTGACACAGAAAGAAAATAGTATGAGCAAACGCTGGGGCCCAAACTATCTAAATAGAAAAGGACAGGAAGGGTACTTACTGCAATCCCAGAAAACCCTGAAAAACACCAACTCTACTAATTTCAAAATCACCTGAGATCACACGACCTCTACCACCTAAATTAGTTCTCTGGTGTAAAAAAATCAAAACAGCAGCCACTGAAAAAAAACTGGAAAAAGCAAAAATACAAAACACAGTGGCTGGACTAAACTGAGAGGGCAAAAGCCCCCGGAGGGGACCCAGAAGGCCCCCACAGAAGTGCAGGACAAAATGCAAAAATATAGCAAAAACACAAAATAAGAAATTGTCTTATCTGATAGCAGGAGATGCAGACACGACACAGCAGGCTACAAGGGAAACTGGAAAGAAGGATTCAGACCAGAACAATTGATCACCGCAACCCTGATGGGAAAATGACTCCCTTATACAAGACCAATCAGTAACACCTGATTCCCAGTCCTCACAATCCTCACTAGTACCGCTTGTAACCACCAGAGGGAGCCTCTGCTCAGAACTCATCTCAAACCCATTCACAAAATCCCCCCCCCTTGAGGAGGGTCACCGAACCCTCATTTGAGCAACCAGGTCGGTCAGGATGAGTTCTATGATACGCACGGATAAGTCTCCTAGCATGGATGTCCGAAGCAAACACCCAAGAATTGTCTTCCTGACCATAACCTCTCCATTTAACCAAATACTGGAGTCTTCGTCTAGAAAAACGAGAATCCAATATTTTCTCAACCACATACTCCAGATTGCCCTCAACCAAAACAGGGTCAGGAGGCACAGCAGCAGGAACCACTGGCTCAACAAACCTCTTCAACAAGGACTTGTGGAACACGTTATGGATCTTAAATGTCCCTGGAAGAAGCAAACGAAAAGAAACAGGATTAATAATCTCCATGATCTTATAAGGTCCAATGAACCTAGGCTTAAATTTAGGAGATGCTACTCTCATAGGAATATTCTTTGAGGACAACCAGACCAAGTCCCCCACTTCAAACCGAGGACCATCAGTCCTATGCCGGCTAGCAAACCGCTGGGCCTTCTCCTGAGAGAGGGACAACCTCTCCACTACCTGGTCCCAAATCTGCTGCATACGCTCAACAACAGAGTCAACACCTGGACAGACAGAAGCCTCCGTCTGTCCTGAAGAAAATCGAGGGTGAAACCCAGAATTACAGAAAAACGGAGACATCAAAGTGGCAGAGCTAGCCCTGTTATTAAGAGCAAACTCAGCCAAAGGCAAAAAAGAGACCCAGTCATCCTGATCAGCAGACACAAAGCATCTTAGATAAGTCTCCAATGTCTGGTTTGTTCTCTCAGTTTGACCATTGGTCTGAGGATGAAATGCCGAGGAGAAAGACAATTGAACACCCAGTTTAGAACAAAAAGTCCTCCAAAATCTGGAAACAAACTGGACTCCTCTGTCAGACACAATGTTCTCAGGAATGCCGTGTAAACGAACCACGTGCTGAAGGAACAACGGCACCAATTCAGAGGAGGAAGGCAACTTAGGTAATGGCACAAGATGTATCATTTTGGAAAACCTATCACAAATTACCCAGATGGTGGTCATTCTCTGAGAAACAGGAAGATCGGAAATGAAATCCATAGAGATATGGGTCCATGGTCTCTTGGGCACAGGCAATGGCATCAACAAACCACTAGAGCGAGAGCAAGGCTTGGAGCGAGAGCAAGTCCCGCAGGACTGCACAAATTCCCTGACATCGCGAGACAAGGTAGACCACCAAAAGGACCGACTAACCAAGTCTCTGGTACCAAAATTTCCGGGATGCCCAGCCAATGCGGAACAATGAATCTCAGACATCACACTCTTTTTCCATTGGTCCGGGACAAACAATTTTCCAACAGGGCAGCGCTCGGGCCTATCCTCCTGACACCCCTCCAGAGCAAGTCTCAAATTAGGCGAGATGGCGGAAAGAACTACACCCTCCTTCAAAATAACAGAGGGATCAGATAGCTCAGGAGAGTCCGCAAGGAAACTCCTCGAGAGGGCATCCGCCTTAACATTCTTAGTGCCAGGAAGAAAGGAAACCACAAAATTAAAACGTGTGAAAAACAAGGCCCACCTGGCCTGTCTAGGATTGAGTCGCTTGGCAGATTCCAGATAGACCAGATTCTTATGGTCCGTAAGGACCACCACCTGATGTTTGGCTCCCTCCAGCCAATGTCTCCACTCTTCAAAAGCCCACTTCATGGCCAATAACTCCCGATTACCCACGTCATAATTACGTTCAGTAGGAGAAAATTTTCGAGAGAAAAAGGCACAAGGGTTACTTTTAGAGGTCTCTGGATCTTTTTGGGACAAAACGGCACCTGCCCCAATTTCAGAGGCATCAACCTCCACCTGAAATGGCAGAGAAACATCAGGCTGCCGTAGAACAGGAGCAGAAGTGAATCTCTGCTTAAGTTCCTGAAACGCAGAGACTGCCTCAGGAGGCCAATTCACCACATCAGAACCCTTTCTGGTCAAATCAGTTAATGGTTTAACAATAACCGAGAAATTACCAATAAATTTACGATAAAAATTGGCAAAACCCAAAAATCTCTGAAGAGCCTTTAATGAAGTAGGTTGGACCCAATCACAGATGGCCTGAACCTTGACCGGGTCCATTTCAATAACAGATGGGGACAAAATGAATCCCAGAAATGAGATCTGTACGCCAAAAAGACACTTTGATCCCTTCACATACAGAGCATTCTCTCTCAAAATCTGGAATACAGTTCGAACATGTTTCACATGAGAGTCCCAGTCATTAGAAAAAATCAAGATATCATCCAAATAAACAATCAGAAATTTGTCCACAAAATCCCTGAAAATGTCATTCATGAAGGACTGGAAGACGGAAGGAGCATTAGTGAGCCCAAAGGGCATCACAAGGTACTCAAAATGCCCTCAGGGGTGTTAAATGCCGTCTTCCATTCATCCCCGTGCTTAATGCGAATAAGGTTATACGCCCCCCTGAGGTCAAGCTTGGTAAACCAAGTAGCGTTTTTCACCCTGGAAAACAGGTCAGAAATCAAGGGTAACGGGTATTGATATTTCACAGTAATATTGTTCAAGAGACGATAATCAATACACGGCCTTAATGAACCATCTTTTTTGGCCACAAAGAAAAAACCGGCACCTAAGGGTGAAGAGGATGGTCTGATATGACCCTTCTCCAATGATTCCTTGATATAAGACCGCATAGCGTCATGTTCAGGTACAGACAAGTTAAAAAGGCGACCTTTAGGGAATTTACTACCTGGCACTAATTCAATAGCGCAGTCATAGCTCCTATGGGAGGTAAGGATGCAGATTTACTTTCGCTAAACACATCAGAAAAATCAAACAAAAAGTCAGGAACATCCTCAGCCTGGGGGGAGGCAGAAAAAACAGGAGTGTTGGTATTAACACATTGGCAGCCCCAACTGGTTACAGACACAGATTTCCAATCCAAAACAGGATTATGAGACTGTAACCAAGGGAAACCCAGCACGATAATGTCATGCAGATTATATAGAACCAAAAATTTGCAGCACTCCTGGTGATCAGGTTCAACCCTCATTATCACCTGAGTAGAAAACTGGGGTTTATTCTCAGCCAAAGGGGTAGAATCGATCCCCAGTAAAGGAATAGACTTCTGTAGGGGTATCAAGGGAAACCCACAACGTTTAGCAAAATCATAATCCATCAGGTTAATAGCTGCTCCAGAATCAACGAAAGCCTGAGCAGAAAATGAGGACAGAGAGCATATCAGAGTGACAGTTAATAAAAACTTAGTCTGAACACTACCCAAGACAACTGAGCGTGCAAAATGTCTTCCCCGCTTAGGGCAGACTGAAATAGCATGAGAGGCATCACCACAGTAGAAACATAACCCATTGCGCTTTCGAAACTCATGACGCTGTGCCCCAGACACCACTCCATCACACTGCATGGGCTCAGCAGCTGGCTCACAAGGCAACACCACTCCACGCATACTTCTCCGCTCACGCAAACGTCTGTCAATTTGAATCGCTAATGACATAGAATCATTGAGACCAGAGGGGACAGGGAATCCCACCATAACATCCTTTACATTATCTGACAGACCCTTCCGAAAAAGGGCCGCCAAAGCGTCGTCATTCCATTTGGTCAGGACTGCCCACCTACGGAATCTCTGACAGTATAACTCAGCGTCATCAAGCCCCTGATTTAATGCCAACAAGGCTTTTTCAGCTTGATCAGTGACATTAGGCTCATCGTACAATAACCCCAAAGCCTGAAAAAATGCATCAACATCACTCAAAACAGGATCCCCAGGTATCAGGGAAAAAGCCCAATCCTGAGGATCGCCGCGCAGGAGAGAGATGATAATTTGAACCTGCTGCGCTGCGTTTCCTGATGACTTAGATTTTAAGGCAAGAAACAATTTACAATTATTTTTGAAATTCTGAAACTTAGCTCGATCCCCTAAAAACAAATCTGGCATGGGGATCCTAGGTTCCACAACAGGCAACCTAGCAAGATATGCAGCAATACTCTGAACCTCAGTGGCAAGCTGATCCACACGGCCAGACAACTGTGCAAACTCCATTGGGAGAAAAGATCCTCCCCAGCACCCAGAGATACAGAGGGAAAAAAAAAAATGCAACAAACAGAAAAATATCTCTGACAACTTTTCTTCCTTCAAAATATTTTTTCCCTTCTGTGAGTACCATACAATTTTATGGCCGGTGATACTGTTATGTTACGGTAGCTGAGGAGTGCAGGTAAAAAAGGAAATACACCAGAGCAGTTGGAATCTATGGGATTGCAGTACTGTTATGTTACGGTAGCTGAGGAGTGCAGGTAAAAAAGGAAATACACCAGAGCAGTTGGAATCTATGAGATTGCAGTACCCTGACTAACCACCGCAACTAGAGGCAGCCGTGGAGCGTTCCTACGATGGTCCTAGACGCCTCGTCACAGCCTGAGAAACTAACTACACCTAAAGACAGAAACAGGAAAGCTATCTGCCCCGGAGCAGAACCCCAAAGATAATAGAAAGCCCCCAAACATGTAATGGCGGTTAGACAAGAGGAAATACTGACACAGAAAGAAAATAGTATGAGCAAACGCTGGGGCCCAAACTATCTAAATAGAAAAGGATAGGAAGGGTACTTACTGCAATCCCAGAAAACCCTGAAAAAACACCAACTTACTAATTTCAAAATCACCTGAGATCACACGACCTCTACCACCTAAATTAGTTCTCTGGTGTAACAAAAACAGCAGCCACTGAAAAAACTGCAAAAAGCAAAAGTACAAAACACAGTGGCTGGACCAAACTGAAGGGCAAAAGCCCCCGGAGGGGACCCAGAAGGCCCCCACAGAAGTGCAGGACAAAATGCAAAAATAATAGCAAAAACACAAAATAAGAAATTGTCTTATCTGATAGCAGGAGATGCAGACACGACACAGCAGGCTACAAGGGAAACTGGAAAAAGGATTCAGACCAAACAATTGATCACCGGCAACCCTGATGGGAAAATGATTCCCTTAAATAAGACCAATCAGAACACCTGATTCCCAATCCTCACTAGTACCGCTTGTAACCACCAGAGGAGCCTCTGCTCAGAACTCATCTCAAACCCATTCACAACAGTACCCCCCCCTTGAGGAGGGGTCACCAAACCCCTCATTTGAGCAACAGGTCGGTCAGGATGAGTTCTATGATACGCACGGATAAGTCTCCTAGCATGGATGTCCGAAGCAAAAAACCCAAGAATTATCTTCCTGACCATAACCTCTCCATTTAACCAAATACTGGAGTCTTCGTCTAGAAAAACGAGAATCCAATATTTTCTCAACCACATACTCCAGATTGCCCTCAACCAAACAGGGTCAGGAGGCACAGCAGCAGGAACCACTGGCTCAAAAAAAACCTCTTCAACAAGGACTTGTGGAACACGTTATGGATCTTAAATGTCCCTGGAAAAAGCAAACGAAAAGAAACAGGATTAATAATCTCCATGATCTTATAAGGTCCAATGAACCTAGGCTTAAATTTAGGAGATGCTACTCTCATAGAATATCTTTGAGGACAAACCAGACCAAGTCCCCCACTTTAAACCGAGGACCATAAGTCCTATGCCGGTTAGCAAACCGCTGGGGCCTTCTCCTGAGAGAGGGACAACCTCTCCCTACCTGGTCCCAAATCTGCTGCATACGCTCAACAACAGAGTCAACACCTGGACAGACAGAAGCCTCCGTCTGTCCTGAAGAAAATCGAGGGTGAAACCCAGAATTACAGAAAAACGGAGACATCAAAGTGGCAGAGCTAGCCCTATTATTAAGAGCAAACTCAGCCAAAGGGCAAAAAAGAGACCCAGTCATCCTGATCAGCAGACACAAAGCATCTTAGATAAGTCTCCAATTCTGGTTTGTTCTCTCATTTGACCATTGGTCTGAGGATGAAATGCCGAGGAGAAAGACAATTGAACACCCAGTTTTAGAACAAAAAGTCCTCCAAAATCTGGAAACAAACTGGACTCCTCTGTCAGACACAATGTTCTCAGGAATGCCGTGTAAACGAACCACGTGCTGAAGGAACAACGGCACCAATTCAGAGGAGGAAGGCAACTTAGGTAATTGGCACAAGATGTATCATTTTGGAAAACCTATCACAAATTACCCAGATGGTGGTCATTCTCTGAGAAACAGGAAAGATCGGAAATGAAATCCATAAGATATGGGTCCATGGTCTCTTGGCACAGGCAATGGCATCAACAAACCACTAGAGCGAGAGCAAGGCTTGGAGCGAGAGCAAGTCCCCGCAGGACTGCACAAATTCCCTGACATCGCGAGACAAGGTGGGCCACCAAAAGGACCGACTAACCAAGTCTCTGGTACCAAAAAATTCCGGGATGCCCAGCCAATGCGGAACAATGAATCTCAGACATCACACTCTTTTTCCATTGGTCCGGGACAAACAATTTTCCAACAGGGCAGCGCTCGGGCCTATCCCCCTGACACCCCTCCAGAGCAAGTTCTCAAATTAGGCGAGATGGCGGAAAGAACTACACCCTCCTTCAAAATAACAGAGGGATCAGATAGCTCAGGAGAGTCCGCAAGGAAACTCCTCGAGAGGGCATCCGCCTTAACATTCTTAGTGCCAGGAAGAAAGGAAACCACAAAATTAAAACGTGTGAAAAACAAGGCCCACTGCCTGTCTAGGATTGAGTCGCTTGGCAGATTCCAGATAGACCGATTCTTATGGTCCGTAAGGACCACCACCTGATGTTTGGCTCCCTCCAGCCAATGTCTCCACTCTTCAAAAGCCCCCTTCTGGCCAATAACTCCCGATTACCCACGTCATAATTACTTCAGTAGGAGAAAATTTTCGAGAGAAAAAGGCACAAGGGTTACTTTTAGAGGTCTCTGGATCTTTTTGGGACAAAACGGCACCTGCCCCAATTTCAGAGGCATCAACCTCCACCTGAAATGGCAGAGAAACATCAGGCTGCCGTAGAAAAAGGAGCAGAAGTGAATCTCTGCTTAAGTTCCTGAAACGCAGAGACTGCCTCAGGAGGCCAATTCACCACATCAGAACCCTTTCTGGTCAATCAGTTAATGGTTTAACAATAACAGAGAAATTACCAATAAATTTACGATAAAAATTGGCAAAACCCAAAAATCTCTGAAGACCTTTAATGAAGTAGGTTGGACCCAATCACAGATGGCCTGAACCCTTTACCGGGTCCATTTCAATAACAGATGGGGACAAAATGAATCCCCGAAATGAGATCTTCTGTAAAGCCAAAAGACACTTTGATCCCTTCACAAAACAGAGCATTCTCCTCAAAATCTGGAAACAGTTCGAACTGTTTCACATGAGAGTCCAGTCAATTTGAAAAAATCAAGATATCAATCCAAATAAACAATCAGAAACTTGTCCACAAAATCCCTGAAAATGTCATTCAAGAAGGACTGGAAGACGGAAGGAGCATTAGTGAGCCAAAGGGCATCACAAGGTACTCAAAATGCCCTTCAGGGGTGTTAAATGCCGTCTTCCATTCATCCCTGTGCTTAATGCGAATAAGGTTTATACGCCCCCCTGAGGTCAAGCTTGTAAACAAGTAGCGTTTTTTTACCCTGGAAAACAGGTCAGAAATCAAGGGTAACGGGTATTGATATTTCACAGTAATATTGTTCAAGAGACGATAATCAAAACACGGCCTTAATGAACCATCTTTTTTGGCCACAAAGAAAAAACCGGCACCTAAGGGTGAAGAGGATGGTCTGATATGACCCTTCTCCAATGATTCCTTGATATAAGACCGCATAGCGTCATTTTCAGGTACAGACAAGTTAAAAAGGCGACCCTTAGGGAATTTACTACCTGGCACTAATTCAATAGCGCAGTCATAGCTCCTATGGGGAGGTAAGGATGCAGATTTACTTTCGCTAAACACATCAGAAAAATCAAACAAAAAGTCGGAACATCCTCACCTGGGGGGAGGCAGAAAAAACAGGAGTGTTTGGTATTAACACATTGGCAGCCCCAACTGGTTACAGACACCAGATTTCCAATCCAAAACAGGATTATGAGACGTAAACCAAGGGAAACCCAGCACGATAATGTCATGCAGATTATATAGAACCAAAATTTGCAGCACTCCTGTGATCAGGTTCAACCTCATTATCACCTGAGTAGAAAACTGGGGTTTATTCTCAGCCCAAAGGGGTAGAATCGATCCCCAGTAGGGAATAGACTTCTGTAGGGGTATCAAGGGAAATCCACAACGTTTAGCAAAATCATAATCCATCAGGTTAATAGCTGCTCCAGAATCAACGAAGCCTGAGCAGAAAATGAGGACAGAGAGCATAATCAGAGTGACAGTTAATAAAACTTAGTCCTGAACACTACCCAAGACAACTGACGTGCAAACGTCTTCCCCGCTTAGGGCAGACTGAAATACATGAGAGGCTCACCACAGTAGAAACTAACCCATTGCGCTTTCGAAACTCATGACGCGTGCCCCAGACACCACTCCATCACACTGCATGGGCTCAGCAACTGGCTCACAAGGCAACACCACCCACGCATACTCTCCGCTCACGCAAACGTCTGTCAATTTGAATCGCTAATGACATAGAATCATTGAGACCAAGGGGACAGGGAATCCCACCATAACATCCTTTACATTATCCGACAGACCCTTCCGGAAAAGGGCCGCCAAAGCGTCGTCATTCCATTTGGTCAGGACTGCCCACCTACGGAATCTCTGACAGTATAACTCAGCGTCATCAAGCCCCTGATTTAATGCCAACAAGGCTTTTTCAGCTTGATCAGTGACATTAGGCTCATCGTACAATAACCCCAAAGCCTGAAAAAATGCTCAACATCACTCAAAAACTGATCCCCAGGTGTGAGGGAAAAGCCCAACCTGAGGATCGCCGCCAGCAGAGAGATGACAATTTGAACCTGCTGCGCTGCGTTCCTGAGGACTTAGATTTTAAGCAAAAAACAATTACAATTATTTTTGAAAGTTCTGAAACTTAGCTCGATCCCCTGAAACAAATCTGGCATGGGAATCCTAGTTCCACAACAGGCAACCTAGCAAGATATGCAGCAATACTCTGAACCTCAGTGGCAAGCTGATCCACACGGCCAGACAACTGTGCAAACTCCATTGGAAAAAGATCCTCCCCAGCACCCAGAGATACAGAGGAAAAAAAAAAATGCAACAAACAGAAAAATATCTCGACAACTTTTCTTCCTTCAAATATTTTTTCCCTTCTGTGAGTACCATACAATTTTTAGGACCGGTGATACTGTTATGTTACGGTAGCTGAGGAGTGGCAGGGTAAAAAAGGAAATACACCAGAGCAGTTGGAATCTATGAGATTGCAGTACCCCTGACTAACCACCGCAACTAGAGGCAGCCGTGGAGCGTTCCTACGATGGTCCTAGACCCTCGTCACAGCCTGAGAAA
>JARQOD010000002.1:342567483-342587409 GCA_033576555.1 Oophaga sylvatica
TAGAATGCATTGTAAATACCATCAATAGTCAATTCAAGTAATAAAAGTGTCAAAAGGAAAAAGAAACACAACAGATAATGTGATATCCAGTTAAAATGTCACATACAGCCAATATAAGAGAGGGTCCTTGTAATGGAGACAGTGCAGCCGTATGGAGGTGACCCAAATTAGGCCAGTGCAACAGATATTGTGTTACAAGGTAGCTAATAACATGAGTAGCCAACTATGCAGGGTCGTATTTGGCATTAATGCTGCCCTAAAGGCACTTTAAGTGGTCACGCCCCCTATCGATGAGTCAGCCTAAGGGTATGTGTACACACCTTCTATTTGACTATTTGAGGCAGATAGGCTCGGTAACCAGCCTGAAAAAGTGCTAAATATATGCTAAAAAGAATTAACTCATACACTGAAAATAAAGATAACATGCTGTTCATATGTTCAGTCCTTTGAATGTTTTTTAACTGCTTCAGGTTTAGTAAGACATGAATCGGCTAAAAGAAGTGACCGGTCCATTACTAGTTTATTAAAAAAAATGAAACAATAACTGATGACTAAAAGATGTCATAATAGACGACTAAAAAGATGCAAATAAAGTTGCTTCAGGACAAAATGACGACTATATGTCCTGAAGTGTCTCCAGGGATTCGCAGATGTCTAAAAGAAGTTGTGTGCACATACCCTGACCGTGCCCATACCCTTCAGACAGTAGTTAAGAAACCCGTACACAGACTAAATTTGTCCAAACCTGCCGATAGCAACAGCTTCCGCTGACAGTCCAATGTGTATGGGTGGCTCTGACTGATCCAGCATGTCTGATTTCAGACTGTAGATCCTGTTGTTCTCTAAGTGATATACTGCTGCCGGAGATTTCTAGCAGTGGCTCTTATAAAGAACACGGGAACGTTCAGCAGAGTGAGCAATCCTGTATATGAGAGAGCCAAACGAGATAGCTGATGGCGCAACGACAGCTGTCTTTAGCGTATGGGGGCTTTAGTCTTTACCTTGTTCAGCTGACAGACATTCAAACAGCTATATTGTTAGTCTAGCACATTGACTTATAATGTTTTAGTATCAAGTCTGATAATTTAAAAATTACAACATCTACATGGCTACATCTCCAGAACCACCAGCAGTACAGTAATAAATAACCAGAACCACCGTCAATATAGTAAAATATCATCAGAACCTCCATCAGTACATGAATATATTGCCAAACTTAGTGCAGCTATCAACATCAGTGTCAGGTCAGCTCCATATACAATTATATCACATTAACTTCCAACTCACAATATGTCCTTAACAATGGTAAGGAGATGCTTGAAGTTGTTGTTACCAGCCATCATCAGACCATGCAGGAGCCACATTACTGCTTAGTCCTAGGCAGGTGCTTTATTAACCCCTTTCTTCCATCTGACATACTATTCCGTCCATGTGCCCTGGGACTTAATTCCCATGGACGGAATAGTAAGTCATATGCGATCAGCCGCACTCACGGGGGGAGCGCTCCCGGCACATTAACCCCCAGCACACTGTGATCAAACATGATCGCAGCGTTCCGGTGGCACAGGGAAGCATCGCACAGGGAGGGGGTCACTGCGTACTTCCCTGAGACCCTCAGAACAAAGCAATGTGATCACATTGTTCTGAGGGCCTCCTCCGTGCAGGCCCCCAGATCTAAGATGGCCGCGGGTCCTTCCGGGTCCTGCATGGAGGTGGCTTGTCAGTGCCTACTGAGAGCAGGCGCCGTCAAGCTTCCTGCACTGCCTGTCAGATCGCTGATCTGACTCAGTGCTGTGCAAAGTACACATATTTAGTATTGCCGCGTCCGTAACGACCCGCCCTATAAAACTGTCCCACTAGTTAACCCCTTTAGTGAACCCCTTAAAAAAAAAACAAGGCAAAAAACCAATGCTTTATCATCATACCACTGAGCAAAAAGTGGAATAACACGCGATCAAAAAGATGGATATAAATAAACATGGTACCACTGAAAACGTCATCTTGTCCCGCAAAAAATGAGCCACCATACAACATCATCAGCGAAAAAATAAAAAGTTATAGCTCGCAGAATAAAGCAATGCAAAAATAATTATTTTTTATATAAAATTGTTTTTATTGTATAAAAGTGCCAAAACATAAAAAAATTATAGTATGATAAAAAAATATTATATTATCGCTGTAATCGTACTGACCTGAAGAATAAAACTGCTTTATCAATTTTACCACACACGGAATGATATACAGTAAACGTCCCCCCAAAAGAAATTCATGAATTGCTGCTTTTTGTTAATTCTGCCTCCCCAAAATCGTAATAAAAAGCAATCAAAAAATGTCATGTGCCAAAAAATGGTACCAATAAAAACATCAACTTGTCCTGCAAAAAATAAGACCTCACATGATTCTGTGAGCCAAAATATGGAAAAATTATTGCTCTCAAAATGTGTTGATGTATAAACTATTTTTTGCAATGAAAAGCGTCTTTTAGCGTGTGACAGCTGCCAAACATAAAAACCCGCTATAAATAGTAAATCAAACCCCCATTTATCACCTCCTTAGTTAGGCTGCTTTCACACATCAGTTTTTTGACTTTCATTAGCCGCCGGATCGGCGCCTGATGTCATTGCGTTGCATCCGTTTTTGGCCGGATCCGGCAGAAATGTACATTCCGGCGGCTGGACAAAACGGTCACTGCAACGTTTTTTTTTTTCCCGGACCCGCCTGATAGTGCCTGAATCGGCGCATCAGGCGGCCGTAAATAAACTACTGCCTACTACTACTACTACTACTACATTTTCCACTCTCTCCGGACATGCGTACCTGCATTTTCTGACTGCAAAACTTCTTTTTCCGGGTTCAAAAGTTCAGGTCGGATCCAGCAAAAAAACTGATCCGTTGAATCAGTTTTTTCATTTCAGCGCCGGATCCGTCCTATCAGGTATTCGACGGATTATGCCTGACACAAAAAAACTGATGTGTGAAAGTAGCCTTAGAGAAAAATAATAAAATAAAAAAATATATTTATTTATATTTTCACGCTAGGGTTAGGGTTAGGTTGGGATTAGGGTTAGGGGTGTGTTGGGGTTAGGGCTGGAGTTAGAATTGTGGGTTTCCACTGTTTAGGCACATCAGGGGCTCTCCAAACGTGACATGGCGTTTGATCTCAATTCCAGCCAATTCTGCTTTGAAAAAGTCAAACGGTGCCCCTTCCTTTCCGAGCTCTGCCATGCACCCAAACAGTGGTTTACCCCCACATATGGGGACTCAGCATACTCAGGACAAATTGCACAATAACTCTTGAGGTCCAATATCTTCTGTTACCCTTGGGAAAATAAAAAATTGGGGTCGAAAATATCATTTTTGTGGAAAAAAATATGATTTTTTATTTTTATGGCTCTACGTTATAAACTTCTGTGAAGCATTGGGGGTTCAAAGTTCTCCCCACACATCTAGATAAGTTCCTTGGGGGGGTCTAGTTTCCAAAATGGGGTCACTTGTGGGGGTTTCCACTGGTTAGGCACATCAGGGGCTCTCCAAACGCGACATGATGCTCATAGACCATTCCATCAAAGTCGGCATTCCAAAACATCACTACTTCCCTTCCGAGCCCCGACGTGTGCCCATACAGTAGTATCAGCATACTCAGGACAAATTGAACAACAACTTTTGGGGTCCAATTTCTCCTGTTACCCTTGGGAAAATAAAAAATTGGGGGCGAGAAGATCATTTTTGTGGAAAAATTATGATTTTTTATTTTTACAGCTCTACGTTATAAACTTCTGTGAAGCACTTGGGGGTTCAAAATGCTGACCACACATCTAGAAGTTCCTTAGGGGGTCTACTTTCCAAAATGGTGTCACTTGTGGCGGGTTTCCACTGTTTAGGCGCATCAGGGGCTCTCCAAGCGCAGCATAGCGTCCGATCTCAATTCCGGCCAATTTTCCATTGAAAAGTCAAATGGTGCTCCTTCCCTTCCGAGCTCTGCCGTGCACCCAAACAGTGGTTCCCCCCACATATGGGTTATCAGCGTACTCAGGACAAATTGCACAACAACTTTTGCTGTCCAATTTCTCCTGTTACCCTTGGTAAAATAAAAAAATGGATCTGAATTAAATATTTTGTGATATTAGATTCAGGCCTGAAAGTGATCAAAAACTGAAATAGAGAAAAAAAAGTGACCACCTCACCTGTCTCGGGGTTAAACGTTTGGTGAACTTGATGTAGGACAGGCTCTGGTGGTCCGTAATGACAGTGATACGATGGACAGCCCCCTCCAAAAAATGCCTCCATTCTTCAAACGCCAATTTAATGGCCAATAACTCCCGGTTACCCACATCATAATTCCTTTCAGCAGAGGAAATTTTTTTTGAAAAGAAGTCACAGGGTCTCAAATTAGTTAACGTGGTGGGCCCCTGGGACAACACTGCTCCCATTCCCTCTTCCGAGGCATCCACCTCCATGATAAACGGTTTAGACAAATCAGGTTGAATCAACAGGGGGCGGACATGAAGCAGTTTTTTAACAAAGAAAATGCCTCCAAAGCTGGAGCTGACCAGATTTTGAGATCAGCCCACTTACGAGTTAAATCAGTGAGGGGTTTGACCACCTGAGAAAACCCCTTGATGATTTTCTATAGTAATTAGCGAAACCCAGAAAGCATTGAAGACCCTTGAGATCTCTGGGTTGAACCCAATCCACAATAGTCTGTACCTTTCTAGGGTCCATACGAAACCCCTCAGCAGACAAAATGACCCCTAGAAAGGACAATTCTTGAGCAAAAAATGAACACTTCTCCAATTTAGCAAAGAGTGAGTTCTCTCTGAGCCTCTGGAGAACAGCACGGAGGTGACCCATGTGACTCTGCTTATCAGAAGAATATATCAGGATATCATCCAGATAAACTACCATGAAGCGCCCAATAAAATCTGAGAAAACATGATTAATGAAGTTCTGGAATACTGCTGGCACGTTAGTCAGGCCAAAGGGCTTAGCCAAATTTTCAAACAACCCCTCAGAGGTGAGAAATGCAGTTTTCCACTCATCCCCCTCCCGCATACTGATGAGATTATATGCTCCCATGAAGTCCAACTTAGAGAACCACTTAGCCCCTGCCAATTGATTGTACAAATCAAGTATAAGTGGGAGCGGATAAGTGTTCCTTACAGTGATTTTATTCAATTCTCAAAAATCGAGGCATGGGCGTAAACCACCATCCATTTTTTTAACAAAAAAGAACCCCACCACCACGGGGGGTAACAGATGGCTGAATGTGCCCTTTACGAAGGCTATCAGAGATATACTCCTTCATAGCAGCCCGCTCAGGGCCGGAGAGATTGTACAGATGGGCAATTTGACACCAGGAACAAGATCAACAGCACAATCAAATGGACTGTGTGGTGATAGAACCTCAGCCTCTTTTTCGGAGAACACATCCTCAAAGTCCTTCAGGCACTCCGTAATACCCTCCAGACTAATGGATGACACAGATACAGAAACAAGACATTTTTTAGAACAATTACGACCACAGTTCACAATGTTCCGAGCTTCCCAGTCAATGACCGGGTTATGTAGAAGTAATCAGGGGATCCCCAACATCAATCCCTCCGGCAGATTGTCCAGAACAAAACATGTAATACGTTCTTGATGGCAAGACCCCACCTTGAGGATAAACTCCTCGGAGACAAACTTATCCACATTCTTAGCAAAGAGGAGTTTTATCAATGGCCACGATATTAATGGGAGTTTCCAACCTGACTGTCCCTAACTTACATATGGCCACCAAAGCAGAGTTAATCAAGTTCAGCAAGGACCCACTGTCCACGAAAGCCAAAGTGGGCATGCAGCAACTCCCATAACTAAGTTCCACTTCCAACAAAATTTTGGAAAATGAGGAAAAAGGTACCTGAGAGTCTGGGTGACCTCCATGACAATCACCCAGACTCAGCCGTTTATTGGTGGGCAGGAGGGGCAGTCCTTTTTCCAATGTCCAGGATCTCCGCAGTAAAAACACAGCTTTCCTTCACGTCACCTCTCCTTCCCTCCTTCTCCTTAAGGTTGATGGCCCTCACATCCATAGGTTCAGATGGTGGCAAAACAACAGGATTAGCAGGGAGTAACGGAACCTCTCGCTGTGTAACACCTCTCTCCCGTAGCCTCCAATCCATACGGATAGCCTGAGTCATACCTCCTCCAATGAGCTGGGTGGTGGATGGAGAGCCAGAGAATCCTTCAGATGATCCGACAGTCCCCTCCGGAACTGAAACCTGAGCGCTGAGTCATTCCAGGATACCTCAGGGGACTATTGCCTGAACTCCAAGCAGTACCACTCGGCTAAGCGCAGCCCCTGAACCAGACCCACGATAGTGTCCTCTGCCACTCTAACACGGTCCGGTTCATCATAGATAAGTCCTAGGGCTTCAAAGAACCTATCCACCGATATCCGTTCAGGGGCAGAGGGGGGTAGCAAGAAAGCCCAAGATTGAGGACCCTCCCTGAGTGAGGAGATAATAATCCCCACCCACTGAGGTCCCCAATGATCGAGGTCTGAGAGAAAACAACAATTTCCAACTCTCCCTGAATATACGAAATGTATCTTTCTCGTCAGAAAAGGTGTCAGGAAGCTTAACCGTGGATTCAGGAAAGTGCAAAGCGACATCTACAGAATCACCAGGTCGACAAACAGCATGAAGGGTAGTTCCCTGCATGGCTCTTAACAGTCTCTGTCAACTCTTTTTTTAATTGATTATGGGACGTGGCTAGGGTCCGATGTTCCACCGATAAATCCCGCATCATCTGTGTCAAACTGGACCATAACCAGAGAAATAAAATTGCAAAACCCCCCTTTAAATGTATGGTCAGTGATAATGTAATGCTGCTGCAGTGCAATATAGCGTAACCTCCACCAGGGGATGCTGGTGGGGGAAGGGATGTTGCACATACAGCGAAACACCACTGAGCAGCAGCACAAGCGACACCAGGTGGAGAAAGAGTGGTTAAATGACCCGAGTCAGAAATAGTCAGGACAAGAAGTACCAGAGGTCACAGCAATACACGTGGTCAAATCAAGCCAAAAGTCAGAGCCAGACGGGAGCAGAGATAACTGAGATGAGAGACAGTAAAACAGGTCAGAAGACAAGCCGGGTCACAAACCAAGGATCCAAGCACAGGGAGAGAACACTAAGACTAGAGGGTGGCAGGAAAGGGAAGTCACGGGAACAATGAAAATGGGCAGAGGACAAAACACAGGTACCAAGTGGTCAGCTGCTCTAGCCTGGAAGCATGAACTATCACTGCAGGCCAAAGCAGACTGAAATAACCCCACAGAACCCAAAACAAGATTAACACCTGCATGAACAGACCGAGGAGGGAATAACATGAAACAAACCCCGGCCTGGATCATGACACCTAGGTTATGTTCCCTATATAAATGTGTGTGCAGAATAATCATCATTTTGAGGGAGAAAGACTCATTTTATTATCGTCGTTCTCAGCAGCACATTGTCCTGTGAACACGTGTGCTGCTGTGAACAATGTTTTTCTATGTGCACAAGACATGTCCTCCCCCATGTTCTCCATATTGATCCCTCCCATTTTCTCCATACTGGGTCTTCCCCACTACCGAGCACTGTGAGCGTTTACCTATTGCAGGCTCTGGCTTGTCCTCTGTGGCATTCTGCATTGATGTCAGCAGCGTGATGAGGTAATCTCATCATGCTGCCATGGCATCAGCAGTGTGCGCACGCCTCTGCTCGTCAAGTCAGTGAGCTGATTGGAGCTACATTGAAACCGGAAGTGTCAGCATGCACGGAGGTTCATTTGTATTTGTGCCCCTTACTCCTCCAGAAAAATGCCGGTTTTCTTGATGTGGGCGCCGCCCTACGCACCATGCCTCCGGTGGCTAGTGGCAAATATGGGCCTTCGTCTATGTAATACATTTGATGATCAGGTCAGATATAGCAAAAGTTGTTCTTGATGAATAGCTCTGGTTCATACAAGTGGGCCCTCATTGGGGAGATAAACAAAACTGCAATGGGGCAACCACACATTACTAGAGAAAGTATCAGGAAATGTTTTTATGGTGTCCGATCCATTCCTACATTTGAAGAAAGTGCACTGTGGAAGTGATCTTCAGAGCAGAGTGTTAAACCAGCCTAAGCTGGATTCTTCACTTTGTGTCTAGGTTAGTTTTATATTCACAAAGACTTGTTTTGCTTCCTTGCCAATATAATGTTTTTGTTGAACGGTTTTAACATGTTCGAGTTATAGACCCCTGATAAAAGCTTAACTGCGCTTCCAGACTAATCACTTAAACAGCCAGTAGACTCATAGTGTTTGTAGTACTGCTATCTGCCAATTTACACTCATTATTGTAGAGTTATGACTACTGCAAGATACATTACACTTATTACTTCCATTACTAGCGCAGAGCACCAGTATGCGTGGAAAAGCCAACAGAGGCTGAAGAGTAAGTGCAGATATAAAGAAGAGATTATAAAACAAAGTCAAACAATAATTATAATAATAATTTTACAATAATAAGCAGATTGTTCTAGTTTTACAACTGTGAATTAACTATACCATGTGATATGACGATGTCATATTGACAGTGCACAGCTAAGATTGGAAAATTTTTCACCTTTTATCAATTTATAGTGTGAATGCATACATACTTTGATATTGTTTTTAGTAATATTTGAATATCTTTGTAATGTTTATGGAAAACTATGATAAAATTAGGTGTCTGTTGATTCATTTGCTGGGATTTCAAGGAGGTTGTTGTAACACGCAAATCCAAAAATATTAGCAAATTGGAAGCCAGTGAGGGATAGATTAAGATTCCTCAAGAACGTTGCCAGTAGCTGATGTCCAGCTATGCTTCATGTTTACAGCAATCCAGAACAGGCAAAGGACATTTACTACTTACTAAAGATGATTATCACGATGGTTGAAGAATTCTGAGAGTTGAGTAGTCGTTAAAAATAGAATTGTGTGTTAAATTTAGGGACAACACTTGCTATATTAGTGTTGTTGAGCTATTTAGATGATTAGATTATTGCAATGAGCAGGAAGTTTGTAAATTTTGCCTAATTTGCAAATGATGTTGAACAATCTTGATTACAAATGTAATAATCCAGGATTCTTACAATTCGTTATTTGATTTATCTGATCCTGCATCGACAATTTGCGCCTGATTGAGTGACAGTTCAGAGCATCATTGCGCTGCTGGCCTGAACTGTATGTGCTCTGATGCTGCTATTCGAGGCATACTTGCTTCGGCAGCAGGGGTGGGGAACCTCAGGCCCATAGGCTATTTACCGCCCTCTATATCCTTTTCTTTGGCCCCCGGGGACCACAGGTAGTGTTCACTACTGAATGCTGAGGCACATGCAGTGAAAGATTATGTCCTGACACCAGTGCCAATGTCAGGACGTACCTTGTGGGAAAACTTAGTTTTTCGATTTGTACGGCCACCAAAGGATGGTATAAATATCCAAAAGGCAAATTTTAGGCAGAAAAAAGGGTTCCCCACCCCTGTTCTACAGTATCGGAGGTCTTATGATACAGAATCTGGCGGTGTTCATTATGTGATCCATTAGTCTCTCAAGATATTGCTCACAACGTCAGCTGGAAAAACAATGTAACCAACGCCCAAGTTCAGCCACTTTTCCCAGGCAGTTCTGGTGGTTGTGTAAAGGAGAGCCAGGGCCGTAGTCATGGCCGAGGGCACCAAGGCACCTGAGCCCTGGCCTCCCTTCACAGAAACACTACTTTTCTCTAGCACTCTACTTGCCTCTTCATTCTTGGCGCCTTTACTTTCAGATCTTCGCAGCACATCCAGATACAATGCATCATCATCAGTTTCCACGTTACACATTAGTGCATCTTTCCCTTCTCTTCTCTCCCTGTCACACGACTCGAGATCGGGTCGCACCGTACTGTACGTTTTCCCGGCGTCCTCGTTGTGTAAGCTCACAGCGTCCCTGGGGTCCTTCATCCGTTTCGCCCTGGCACCAAGGGAGTCCACACATGCTAGCAATCTCCACATCCTGAGTGACCCGCTCATCTGTCCTGTCGCATTCTCAACTGCAGTATTCTTACTGGGAAACTTTATCTTCTACTTCTTGGGAACTCAATCCCCTCTCGCTTAGGCTGTAGTGTTGTGAATACCTTGGAGGCGACTTCTGAGCTGGGCCTCCCTCCGGTGGTTGCTGAGGGTAATGAACTAATTACTGAATGGCCTTCAGCTGGCTCTGAATGTATGATATAAGTGACCTGAGTTCCCAGCAGCCTTGCTGGTAATCAATTGTTCCTCCTGCTCTTGCTTGGAGCACATCTTGCTTTCCTGCTCTCATTCAGATAAGTGTTTTGTTGTTTTTCCTCTGTTGGATTTTCACTGCTGGTTTGCTGCTTGCAGTGGACTGCAGCCTGGGTCCCTTTTGAGGTCTTGCGCTGCAATTGTGCTCATTGTGTGTTTGCATTTTTGCTTTGTTCCTTTGTCTCTTTTTATTTGCTGTGTTGCTGTGTGTTACACCAGAGATCTGATTTAGGTGGTAAAGATCGTGTGATCTCAGGATTTTTGTTAATCAGAAGTGTTGGTATTTTTGTCAGGGTTTTTTTGGGTTGCAGTCAGAATTCTTTCCTATACTTTTCTATCTAGACAGATTGGGCCCCAGCGTTTGCTCATTCTATTTTCTGTCTGTGTCCGTGTTTTCTTCTTGTCTAACCACCATTACATGTTCGGGGGCTTTCTATTTCTTTAAATTGCAAAGTTGATTAATTTCTCACTGTTTACTCTACACTTCCTATTTTTGAACATAAGATAACAAATATTAATCATTTTGTTACTGATACAGAGAGGTGTAAATGTTTATAATCTCACTACTACATGACTGACAGCTTCCAATATCCCATATAGCTAAATATACCGCTATTATATATGACATGCCTTCAAAGAATTCTCCTGTGTGACACTTGCCCCGTCAAATATGATCTACTTTGAGCTATATTTTTCATTAGCAGCTGCTGTTTTTTTGCCGTTTGCTATAAATGCAAAAGCTTGATAGTATGAAGAGGGATCTCATCTAGTGTTGAGCATTCCGATACCGCAAGTATCGGGTATCGGCCGATATTCGCTGTATCGGAATTCCGATACTTAGTTCCGATATTTTTCCTATATCGTATACCGGAATCGGAAGTTCCCATAATTCTTTGAGAGGCACTGTGATTTTAGTCAGCCAATGAGGAATCCTACGAAGTGTGGGCACATCCTGTACTGCTGCGGTCATCTTAACTAATGGCATGGCTGTGATTGGCTGCTGAAATGATGTCAGAATGCACTATAAAAGGCGCCGCCGCCATTTTAGCGTCACTGTGCTGTGAACTCAGTTAGGGACAGAACGCTGCTCTGCTGACTCTGAGGGACAGTTAGAGATTGCGATTTTGTGTACTGTGCTTTAGGCAGGCTATTTTACCAACCGCTGTGTAAAGCTTCCTTTTGCCTTGCAGTGTTGTTTTAACAGCTCTGTGCAAGGTGTGTGTGTGAGAGTGCAGGTGACGCTGCAGTTTGCTCTGCATCCACCGCTGTTTGTAGACATCTGCACGTGTCACTCACTGACTCTTTTTTTTATTTTATTTTGTGGAATTGGTGCAGCTCCATTCAATAGAAATTAACAGTGATCTATTAGTGTGACGCGCTTCCATCCGTATACAATACATTGGTTGCAAACACTATAGAAGTACAGAAAGGAGCCTTTCACAGATAGTGAACAGTTGTGTGCAGTGTTCACTGTAGTCTGTGAGCTTTTCATTTTTTGAGTGCAGATTACGCTCCAGTTAGTTCTTCAACCACTGCTGGTTGTAGTCTGCTGAGCGTGTGTCACTGCCTCATCCTTCACATTTTTCTCAAATTGGTGCTGCTCCATTATATTTGAAAAAAATCTAATCTATTAGTGTGACGCGCTTCCATCCGTATACAATACATTGGTTGCAAACACTATAGAAGTACACAAAGGGGCCTTTCACAGCTACTGAACAGTTGTCTGCAGTGTTCACTGTAGTCTGTGAGCTTTTCATTTTTTGAGTGCAGATTACGCTCCAGTTAGTTCTTCAACCACTGCTGGTTGTAGTCTGCTGAGCGTGTGTCACTGCCTCATCCTTCACATTTTTCTCAAATTGGTGCTGCTCCATTATATTTGAAAAAAATCTAATCTATTAGTGTGACGCGCTTCCATCCGTATACAATACATTGGTTGCAAACACTATAGAAGTACAGAAAGGAGCCTTTCACAGATAGTGAACAGTTGTGTGCAGTGTTCACTGTAGTCTGTGAGCTTTTCATTTTTTGAGTGCAGATTACGCTCCAGTTAGTTCTTCAACCACTGCTGGTTGTAGTCTGCTGAGCGTGTGTCACTGCCTCATCCTTCACATTTTTCTCAAATTGGTGCTGCTCCATTATATTTGAAAAAAATCGAATCTATTAGTGTGACGCGCTTCCATCCGTATACAATACATTGGTTGCAAACACTATAGAAGTACACAAAGGGGCCTTTCACAGCTACTGAACAGTTGTCTGCAGTGTTCACTGTAGTCTGTGAGCTTTTCATTTTTTGAGTGCAGATTACGCTCCAGTTAGTTCTTCAACCACTGCTGGTTGTAGTCTGCTGAGCGTGTGTCACTGCCTCATCCTTCACATTTTTCTCAAATTGGTGCTGCTCCATTATATTTGAAAAAAATCGAATCTATTAGTGTGACGCGCTTCCATCCGTATACAATACATTGGTTGCAAACACTATAGAAGTACACAAAGGGGCCTTTCACAGCTACTGAACAGTTGTCTGCAGTGTTCACTGTAGTCTGTGAGCTTTTCATTTTTTGAGTGCAGATTACGCTCCAGTTAGTTCTTCAACCACTGCTGGTTGTAGTCTGCTGAGCGTGTGTCACTGCCTCATCCTTCACATTTTTCTCAAATTGGTGCTGCTCCATTATATTTGAAAAAAATCTAATCTATTAGTGTGACGCGCTTCCATCCGTATACAATACATTGGTTGCAAACACTACAGAAGTACACAAAGGGGCCTTTCACAGCTACTGAACAGTTGTCTGCAGTGTTCACTGTAGTCTGTGAGCTTTTCATTTTTTGAGTACAGATTACGCTCCAGTTAGTTCTTCAACCACTGCTGGTTGTAGTCTGCTGAGCGTGTGTCACTGCCTCATCCTTCACATTTTTCTCAAATTGGTGCTGCTCCATTATATTTGAAAAAAATCTAATCTATTAGTGTGACGCGCTTCCATCCGTATACAATACATTGGTTGCAAACACTATAGAAGTACACAAAGTGGCCTTTCACAGCTACAGAACAGTTGTCTGCAGTATTCACTGCAGTCTCTGAGGAATAACCACACTTAGGCCTTATAACTTTTCTGACTTTCTTTATCAATCTACCAAGATGAAGAAGGCAGGGAGTAAGGCACGTGGTCTTGGCCGTGGAGTTTCAGCAGGGAGAGGACGTGGGGATTCTGTGGCTGCTGCCGCACCCAGTGACACAGCATCCACCAGTTTTCCCCGTGAGCGTTCCTTTATGTGCACTTTTGTAGGAGCTCGGCGTACCCCCCTGCTGCGGGAAGAACAAATTGAAGCCGTTGTTGGTTGGATGGCAGCCAATGCATCGACTTCAATTGCTTCCACCTCCTCTCAGGACCACAGCACTGTTGAACAACCATCTGTCTCTTCACCGCCTGCCAAATTGCCCAGTCAGTCAGAGAGCTCTGTAAAGGAGCCAGCTGAGTCTCTGCTTCTGTTCTCAGAATCTGTTGGCTTGCAAACAGGGGCCCAGCCAAGCAGCATTCTGGAATGTGAAGAAGAGGCAGTATGCAGTGATGCGCAACAGCTGTGTCTCTCTGAATCTGAAGAGGCGGGTGAGCCAGTGCCGATGGTCAGCACACCGCAGAACGCATCTGATGATGATGAGACTCAGGTGCCAGTTTCTGTTGAGCATGGTGCTGGCCAGACCACCCAACAGCAGCAGGTGTTGGAAGAGGGTAGTGGAGATGATGAGGTCCAAGACCCAACATGGCGTGAGGAACAGGAAGGTGGTGGTAGCAGCTCTAAAGAAGAGATTGCCCCAACGGTCCAAACAGTAGGGAGAGGTAGGCTGCAGACTCGGTTGCCTGTAGCCTCCAGTTTGGCACCCGTTCGTAGCAGTTCTCTTCCAACAGCCAAAACGGGCGCTCCCAGGACTTGCACTGCGTGGTCCTTTTTTGACACACTTGCAGATGAATTTGTAATCAAAAAGTAAAAAGAGGTAAAAGTGTCAGTAACCTTAATACCACAAATATGTGGAAACATGTGCGGTCAAAGCACGTGGTTGAGTTACAAAGACACACTGGAGATGTAGCCCAACCTACAGCAGCACCTACATCTTCAGCTCGTGTTGGAGCCTCTTCCTCCAGCTCACACACAGCTGGTTCGGCTTCCTCACAGGATCGCCATGGAAGAACCTCTGTCACTGTTGTCCAGAGACCCAGTGTTATTCCACCCACAGCTGCAAGTTCCCTGTCATCCTCACACTCCCAGGCCACAAAACAGCCATCGGTAGCACAGGCATGGGATAAAAGACGGCCATACTCGGCAAACCATCCACGAGCACAGGCTCTGAATGCTGGCATTGCAAAACTCCTGTCCCTTGAAATGCTGTCATTCAGGCTGGTGGAGACTGACAGTTTCCGTAACTTAATGGCATTGGCAGTCCCACAATACAATGTGCCCAGCCGATTTTATTTCAGCAGGCAAGCCGTCCCTGGTCTGCAAAAGCATGTTGAGGGAAAAATTAAACATGCGCTCTAAACGCCATCAGTAGCAAGGTCCACCTGACCACCGATGCGTGGACCAGTACCCATGGCCAGGGACGATACCTTTCCCTCACTGCCCATTGGGTCAATGTTGTGGAGCCGGGTACAGATCTTGCGAGTGGCGCTGTACGTGTTCTGCCAACTCCAAGGATTGCAGGAATCCAGTCTGTCCACATTGACTCCTCCTCCTACTCCAGTTCCTCAGAATCATCGCTGCAGGAGCCGTCACGGTCTACCTCCACATGGACCCGTGAACGCTTACCTGTTGCGACCGATATGAGCACAGCCGTGGCCAAACGTCAACAGGCCGTCCTGAAATTAATTCCCATGGGAATCGAAGCCACACAGCGCAGGAGCTCTGGAATGCCATCAAGCAGGAGAGCGACGTGTGGTTTTTGCCAGCGAATCTCCAGCCAGGCTTGGTAGTGTGTGACAATGGCCGAAATCTGGTGGCAGCTCTGGGCCTTGGCAACCTCACTCACATACCATGTCTGGCACATGTGCTCAACTTGGTCGTGCAGAGTTTTTTGAGGGACTATCCGGATCTTGATGCACTGCTGCACAAGGTCCGCCTAGAGTGCGCTCACTTGCGACGTTCCAGCATGGCCAGATCGCGCATTGCAGCTCTGCAACGCAGATTTCGCCTTCCTGAACATTGCATCATATGTGACGTACCCACCAGGTGGAATTCCACGTTACATATGTTGGAGCGGTTGTGTGAGCAGCAGCCAGCAGTAATGGAGTATCAGCTGCATCAGGCGCAATCAACTCGCAATTTGCGCCGTTCACACTTCACCACTACTGAGTGGGCCTCTATGAAGGACATCTGCCACGTTTTGCGTGCGTTTGATGAGTCAACGCGGATGGCGAGTGCAGATGATGCACTAGTCAGCCTGACTGTCCCCCTTATCTGCCTGCTTCAAAAAACACTGCAAGCACTAAGGGATGAGGTTTTGGAAGAGGTGGAGGATGAGGAGTCACAAATTCCATCACCTTCTGGACAGTCAGCGCAACGTGGTTCCTCACAAAGGGCTGGGCAGGGCTCACTTTGTGAGGAGGATGAGGAGGAGTCAATGGAGGAGGAAGACATCGCTCCAGAGGGAGGTTCACAACGCTCTAGTCAGTATGTAGAGCGAGGGTGGGGTGATGCAGAGCAGGCAGAGATGACGCCTCTTGCAGGGGACAGCGTTTCTTGGCCAGTTGGGAGTCTGCAGCACATGGTTGATTTCATGCTGCAGTGCCTGAGAAACGACCGCCGCATTGCCCACATTCTCACCACGTCTGATTATTGGGTGTACACCCTCCTAGACCCTCGCTACCGGGACAACTTACAAAGCCTCATCACACCGTTGAACCGGGAGCGTAAAATGCGGGAGTACCAAGACACACTGGTGCAATCCATAATGTTCTCCATTCCAGCCCAGAGCACTGCTGCTGCTACTGCTTTACAAAGCAGCTCTGTGCGTCGAGGCAGTGGAGACAGCTCTGCAACAAGAGGGAGCACAAGCAGCGCCTCTGCACAGGGCAAGACCAGTATGTTCCAAATGTGGCGAAGTTTTGTGGCAGCGCCACAAATGTCTACACCATCCGAGACGGCTCCAGTCAGCAGGAGGCAACGTTTCCGTAAGATGGTGACAGACTACATGTCTTTCCCTCTCAGTGTACTCCCAGATGGCTCTTCCCCATTCAAGTTTTGGGTCTCTAAGCTGGATACATGGCCAGAGCTTAGCCAGTATGCATTGGAGGTGCTGGCTTGCCCTGCTGCCAGTGTATTATCGGAGCGCTTCTTTAGTGCTGCAGGTGGTGTACTAACAGACCGTCGCATGCGACTATCCTCCGATAATGTAGACTGGCTTACTTTTCTGAAAATGAACAAGGCATGGATCTCACCAGAATTTGTCTGTCCGTTTTCAGATTAAATAACTGGTTCGCAACGTTATCCATGTCTCCTGTTATGTTCATCTTTCTACCACCTGAACTCTACTCCCTGGGCTACAACACTGCCAGTTGCTGCTCAGAAGTGTCGTGTCCACAGACCAATACACAAGCTATAGTGTTAGTGGGGTTCAGTAACGCCAGCTGTTCCCCTGCTGTGTGTCCGGCAAGAAGTCTCCTGTTCCCTACACATGCACAGAAAAACCCATGTGGAACATGCTCCAAATAGGGAAGAGCCGTCACCCTGATTGTTATGCTTAAAACAGGAAATTGTGAAGTTTTCCAGGCCTAGAATGATAAATTTTTATGACAAATATGGACAAATAATAATTTGTCATCACAGCGCATATCTGCACATGTCTATTAGAAATGGTAACAAAAACTAAAACATAGTCTTCACTTTTTGAAATTAATGCATAAAAGTACATTTCATACTTATCAATTAATGCTTTTTAAGGAACTTTATCTGTACCTGTAAGATAATGCAGTAAATGGATGTACGAATCATAAAATCCTCATCATCATCATCACGAGTTTTATTTATGACAGACATTATAAAATACACATACTGATGCCAACAGTAACTTCACACACCATATATGAAATGGCCAGCATCTAAACCTGGTAATAATGTGCAATAATAAATTATTACATCTAGAAAGTGCATCATGCATACTGACAATAGGTAGTTATACCTGCAAGTGCTGTTGAAACAACCACAACAGATATAAATTAATATTGGTATATAGGTATCACAGTGCATAGTTACTCATGGACAATGTCGATGTAATACTGTACCTCAATAAAGTCAGCGTCAACCATTATGCTTGTTAGTCTTGTAGATTGTTAAAGAGGGAACGTGCTTTTTTTGTTGGTCATAGGTGGAGTATTAGACAGTAAATGATTACTGCTGTCGTATTTTTGGCATCCCTAGGGCACAATAACGCTGCGTAACGTCACATTTTATAGAGTCATCTAATTGACACATGCTACCCTACCCTACGCGTGACAGTAGGAAGGTAGTGTTGACGGATAAAGCCTTGCGCAACCAGACATGCTTTTACCCTCTTCAACACTGTACAAGCAAAAAATGCATGATTGCAGCCGCAGACTTTATTGACATACAGTATAACATCGCCATTACCCATCAGAGGCTGTCCACTGTCTGATACAGACATAGAATATACCTTTGCTATCCGTAGCCTTTGTTTCACCTACACTTGCAGACACACACTTAAATTGTGACAATGCATAATGTTTTTTTAAATGGTTATTTTTTATCGTACATTATTGCGTCATCACATTGATGAGTCCATGCTGGACATGTCATACATGCTGTACAAAGTAACGATTTTATTAACTTAAATAATTGAAATGTCTGTGACTGTCACATATAAATTGCAATGATGATGATGAGTGACTATTACAAAATCCATTGTCTTCACTATGTTATGGTTTAACATAGCATTCCTTAAGCATTATTCATAAATACAAAAATGGACTTTATTCTTAAATTTACAACACTATATTTTGTAACCAATTTTTTGGGTGGTGTGTTGTTCCATTTCTTGTTGGCATGTGCATATATGCGTTTATATTTGCAGGGTCTTTATTTTTATTCTTGAAGTTAGGAAACATGTGTATCTTCTTGCCGTGTTAGCCAGTAGATAGAAAAATATTTAGACTTGAGAGTCCGCAGTGGTTGATACCTTTTAATGGATAACTGAAAAGATGGTAACAAATTGCAAGCTTTCGAGGCTACTCACGTCTCTTCATCAGGCAAAGACTAAAACAAAAAATGAAGCATCACATATTTCTATACACAACAGGACACAGGAATAGTGCAATAGGTAAGACAAGTAAGTCACGTGTAGCAGAACTGTCATTATGACAGAGGGATGAACATAAATATTGGAACAGTTCCTAGATAAGGATAGAAAGTTTTATTGCCCTCTGATTGGGGTCTGGTTTTGTGTTTTCATGCCCCTGGAAGGGCAGAGACACAGATTCCTTAATTGATATAGAATGACATAAATCTGTGTGATCTATTCATTCCATCACTAAAAGTGTCAAAGGTCATGATGAGCTTATATTCTGAAACCTTTCTATCTTTCTCATATTTGAAGTTATATTTTAATA
Organism: Oophaga sylvatica; assembly: GCA_033576555.1. Lineage (NCBI taxonomy): Eukaryota > Metazoa > Chordata > Amphibia > Anura > Dendrobatidae > Oophaga > Oophaga sylvatica. Next base: position 342,586,402 of record JARQOD010000002.1, read on the forward strand.
CCAGTAATTCCATATCCATCATGCTATGACCGGGCATACAAAAGTGTTTTGCCACAGGTAAATCCATTATTTTTTCTCTTATTGTGTGGCGCTGATAATTCATCCTTGTTCTCATTTTTTGGCCGGTCTCCCCTCACTTGTCCCTCCCTCACTTGTCTTACCTATTCCTGTGTCCTGTTGTGTGTAGAAATATGTGATTCTTCATTTTTTGTTTTAGTCTTAGCCTGATGAAGAGACCTGAGTAGTCTCGAAAGCTTGGAATTTGTTACCATCTTTTCAGTTAGCCATTAAACGGTATCAACCACTGAGGACTCTCAAGTCTAAATATTTTTCTATTCTTGGAATTGAAATTCATCATTTTATTGTCCTAGTAAAACTTCATTTATTCTTGTTTGAAGTACATACATTTGTAATGGCCACGTAACAAGGCAATAACTCACTATTTTATGCCTACACCCTCCTTGACCCTGGGCTTCAACACCGCCAGTTGCTGCTCAGAAGTGTTAGATGCACAGATGAAAACAATCGCTGATGTGTTTGTGGGGTTCAGTAACGCCTGCTGTTCCCCTGCTGTGTGTCTGGCAAAAATTACTGCTGCTAACTACAACTTCAACTTCAAACATCTCATACTAGGCCTCTGCCTACACCCTCCTTGACCCTGGGCTTCAACACCGCCAGTTGCTGCTCAGAAGTGTTAGATGCACAGATGAAAACAATCGCTGATGTGTTTGTGGGGTTCAGTAACGCCTGCTGTTCCCCTGCTGTGTGTCCGGCAAAAATTACTGCTAGCTACCTACACATGGTGAAAAAAACATGACATGTCAAAGTGTCTAGTGCTACACATAGATATGAGGCTACACCCTGATTTCTAAGCTGTAAACATTTGAAACGTCAGCTTTAAAACCATAAAATGATTAGTCTTTGTCACAAATCTGTAACAAAATAATTGTGACATATTATTTCAGATATGCACATGTCGAAAACAAATGCTAACACAAAAGCCTACTT
>JARQOD010000002.1:342587509-342733641 GCA_033576555.1 Oophaga sylvatica
AAATTTTCCCCCCAAAATATTTTTTAAACACAAAATATTGCATTTTTCATAAGGGTAACACGAGAAATTGCACCATAAAGGTTGGAAATTTTTCTCCTGAGTAGTCATACCCAATATGAGGAAAAAACTATGTTTGATGCACGGCAGGCTCAGAAGGAAGGGAGCGTCATTTGACTTTTTGAATGTAAAATTTCCGGGAAAACTTACGTACTCATGTCCCATTTGGAGAGCCCCTAATTGCCTAAACATGGAAACCCCACAAGTGACCCCATTTAGGAAACTAACCCCTCAAGCAATGATTTAATATGTGGTGAGCACCTTGAACGCCCAGTGCTTCACAGAAGTTTATAATGTTAAGCCGTGAAATAGTAAAACACATTTTCCTCACAAAATGTTATCTTAGCCCCAAACTTTGCATTTTTGTAAGGTGAAAGGAGAAATTACACCATAAAATTTGTTGTGCAATTTCTCCTGAGCACGCCGATACCCCATATGTGGGGGAATACTACTTTTGAGGCACAGTGCAAAGCTCAGAAGGAAGATTGCCAGATTGGGTTCAGATTTTGCTTTAATGGTTTGAGGTGCCATGTAACATTGACAGAGCACTGAGTTCCCCCGAACAACAGAACCCCCTATATTGAACTCATTTTACAAACTGCACACCCCCAATGAATTCATCTAGTAGTGCAGTAATCATATTGACACCACATTCCTCACATAATTTTATACCACTGAGCATGAAGAAAGAATAAATAATTTTTTTTACCACTAAAATTGTTGTTATTTAGCCCCAAGTTTTTTAACTTTTCAAAGGCTAATGAACTTTTTTTACAACAAACTGAGGCCCATTTTTTCCTGAGTGCACCAATACCCTACATGTAATCGGGAAATATTTTTCAGGCACGCTCAGACGCAAGGAGCCCCAAATTTTCTGCTATGGTTTGCAGGTGTCATGACCCACGGGGAGAGCCCATGAGTGCTAGACCAGCAGAAACAGCCATAAGTGACCCCATTTTACAAACTACAACTCTCAATGAATTCATCTAGGGGTGAACTGGTCAAATGACACTATGGGTATTTTCACAGAATTTACTAACAAAATTAGTTTTAGTCCCTGATTTTACATTTTCTCACAAGAAGTGGGTAAAAATGGCACCAAAATGTGTCCCACAATTTCTACTGAACATGGCAATACCCCATATGTGCTGTACATTACTACTTAGCCATATGGAGAGACTCAGAGGAACGGAGAACTATTTGGCTCCTTAAGCGCAGATGTTCCTAAGGACTCCATATACAGAGCATCTAATTGCCAGCAGAGCAGAATCCACCCTCAATTGACCCTATTTGCAAACTAAAACCCCTTGGGGAATTTATCTACAGATGTAGTGACGATTTTTTACTCCATGGGTATTTTCCAGTAACAAAGCAAATGATTGTTGCCAAGTGAAAATTGCAAACTTCCATTGCAGTGACAAGTACGCTGTAGTGACCAGTACGCTGCAGTCACAAGTACGTTATGCTCAGCCTGTGCTTCTGGATCATGCACCTGAAAAATTAGGAGGGCTCTCATCGCTTCAGAAATGCCAAAAGTGGATGCAAATGTGGTTTATGTACACTGTGGGCTCAGAGGGACGGCTCATTTGGATTTGAGAGCTGAGAATTTGCTGAATTTGTTTTGGCGGGTGAGGAGCCATTTCGCTTTTTCCAGAGCCTTGTGCTACCAGTAACGTGGAAGCCCCCTATATTTCGTTAACAATGAAAGGACCTGAGTGAGGGCTTGCTTTTATGGGGATTGAGTTCAAACTTTTTTTTGGAACATTTTACATAAGGGTTTGGGATCACATTTATCCGGCACTCTACAGTCATGGCCAAAAGTTTTGAGAATGACACAAATATTATTTTTTACAAAGTCTACTGCTTCACTTTTTCTAATGGCAATTTGCATATACTCCAGAATGTTATAAGAGTGATCAGCTAAACAGCAATTACTTGCAAAATCAATATTTGGCTAGAAAATGATCTTTTATCCCCCAAAACACATTTCAACATCATTGCAGCCCTGCCTTAAAAGGACCACTAACCTCTTTTCCAGTGATTGCTCCATTAAACAGGTGTGGGTGGTTGATGAGGACATGGCTGGAGATCAATCTGTCATGATTAGTAAGAATGACACCACTGGACACTTTAAAAGGAGGTGGTGCTTGCATCATTGTTTCTCTTCTGTTAACCATGGTTATCTCTAAAGAAACACGTGCAGTCATCATTACAAAGCACAAAAATGGCCTAACAGGGAAGAGTATCGCAGCCAGAAAGATTGCCCCCTCATCAACAATCTATCGCTCATCAAGAACTTCAAGGAGAGAGGTTCCATTGTTGCCAAAAAGGCTTCAGGGCGCCCAAGAAAGACCAGCAAGCGCCAGGACCGTCTCTTAAAAGTGTTTCACTGTGGGACGGGTACCAGCAGTGCCAGAGCTTGCTCAGGAATGGCAGCAGGCAGGTTGAGTGCATCTGCACGCACTGTGAGGCGGAGACTCTTGGAGCAAGGCCTGGTCTCAAGGAGGGCAGCAAAAAAGCCACTTCTCTCCAGAAAAAACATCATGGACAGACTGATATCTGCAAAAGGTACAGGCAGTGGACTGCTGAGGACTGGGGTAAAGTTATTTTCTCTGATAAATCCCCTTTTTCGATTGTTTGGGACATCAGGGAAAAAAGCCTCATTCGGAGAAAACAAGGTGAGCGCTACCACCAGTCTTGTCTCATTCCAACTGTTAAGCATCCTGAAACCATTCATGTGTGTGGGTTGCTTCTCAGCCAAGGGAATCGGCTCTCCACAGTCTTGCCTAAAAACACAGCCATGAATAAAGAATGGTACCAGAATGTCCCCCCAAGAAACAACTTCTCCCAACCCTCCAAGAGCAGTTTGGCGATCAACAATGCCTTTTCCAGCATAATGGAGCACCTTGCCATAAAGCAAAGGTGATAACTAAATGGCTCAGGGAACAAAACATAGAGATTTTGGGTCCATGGCCTGGAAACTCCCCAGATCTAATCCCATTGAGAACTTGTGGTCAATCATCAAGAGACGGGTGGACAAACAAAAACCTAAAAATTCTGACAAAATGAAAGCATTGATTGTGCAAGAATGGACTGCTATCAGTCAGGATTTGGTCCAGAAGTTGATTGAGAGCATGCCAGGGAGAATTGCAGAGGTCCTGAAGAAGAGGGTCAACAAATGTCACGACGTATAACAGATATATCAAAGATAGCAACCTATATCTAATGTGACATCATTCTAAAATTTTATATAATAGAGAAAATCAACATGTATACATAGTATCTGCCAGCAATGTCTTACCTGACATAATATCCTATGTATTGTGGGTCAATACTGTGTACGTGTCACGCTGTCTCTGGAAAGAGGTGGACCGGGGTCTATGCTGACCCTGAACTGGGGTCCTGACTAGTCCCTCTACCTGGAGGTACTGTTAATGGTACAGAGGTCCAGGCCGCCAGCGTAACCCTGTCTCCTGAGATCCCTGACCACTGTAATCTAGTCCTGAGAAGGACCCTGATTACCACCACAGGGAATGGCAGGTCACAGCTTACACACAGTCTAAGACAAACGAGACAGACAAGGGGTAAAGAAAACACAGCCTTGCATACAACACTTCCACTACAGAAGAACACAAAAGGTTAAGGAGATAAACAATAAGCGAGGAGAGGAAAAAACACAACAGGCACTCTTAGCTTAAGTCTTCTCAGAAACGATCCGCTCTGCTGGTCTGAATGAATGCTTTCACCCGCAACTTCCCCAGCAGACCAGCAGGTATATGAAGGAAGCTAATTAACAAAACATCAATCGCAGCTGGGCGAGGCTGTCAGCCCAGCACCGAGAGAGAAAGAATTAACTCCCTCAATGCCGAAAAACACCCAGCACCAGAAACTCAGCTGTGTGAAGTTCAGGGTGTGCAATCGCGACGATCTCCGCCGCGACACACCCGTGACAGTACCCCCCCCCCCTACGAGGGGCCTCTGGACCCTCAGGGCCTGGTCTAATCTGGGTGAGTAGTGTGGAAAGGCCCGAACCAAACGTCTGCGTTAATATCCGATGCAGAAACCCACATCCTCTCCTCAGGACCATACCCCCTCCAATGAACAAGGTACTGAAGGGACCGGCCGATTCAGACGTGAGTCAATGATCTTCGATACCTGAAACTCCAAATTACCATTGACCACCACTGGAGGAGGAGGTAGAGGTGACGGTATAACTGGTGCCACGTACCTCTTAAGCAACGATTTGTGGAACACATTGTGATTTTAAATGTAGGAGGGAGGTCAAGACGGAAAGCCACCGGATTAACTATTGAACTGGTCCTGTATGGCCCGATGAATCTGGACCGAGTTTCCAGGAGGGAACCTTAAGTTTATATTCTTGGTAGACAACCATACCAGATCGTTCACACTTAGGTCCGGACCAGACACTCTCTTCCTATCAGCCATACGTTTGTATCGTTTCCCCATAGTGCTCAGATTATTAAGCACTCCTCTCCACACTGAAGCAAGTGACGACGAAAATCGTTCCTCCTCAGAACCCCAGAAGAAGCCCCCCCCATTGAAAGTACAAAACTGGGGGTGAAAACCATATGCCCCTAAAAACGGGGACTTACCAGTGGACTCGCTCCTCCTATTGTTAAGAGCGAACTCTGCCAGAGGCAAGAAAGAAGACCAGTCCTCTTGGTTCTCTGAGACAAAACATGAGATATGTGCAAGCTCTGATTCAGACGCTCTGTCTGACCATTGGTCTGCGGAGAAAAGCCGAAGAAAATGACAACTGCATCCCCCGACGAGAACAAAATGCCTTCCAGAATTTGGACACAAACTGAGACCCCCGATCCGACACCACATCGGAAGGCAACCCGTGAAGTCTCACAATCTCCCCAATGAACACCGCGCCAGAGTTTTAGCATAGGAAGAGCAGGAAGAGCAATAAAATGTGCCATTTTGCTGAACCTGTCAACTACAACTAGTATAACAGTTTTACCTGAAGACTGAGGAAGGTCCGTAATGAAGTCCATAGACAGATGGGTCCATGGACGCTCCGGGATTTTCAACGGTAAAGGCCCCAGACGGACGGGTATGTGGGGTCTTAGAGCGCGCACATACCCCACAGGACGCGACAAAAGTTACCACCTCTTTATTAAGTTAGGCCACCAAAACCGGCGAGAAACGAGATCTACAGTTGCTTTACTCCCTGGGTGTCCTGCCAAAGCAGAATTATGATGTGCCTCGATAACCTTTTGTCTTAACTGATCTGGAACAAACAGTTTTCCCTGGAGGTCCTACAGGGCGTCCCCCTGAGCCTCCAATACCTCCTCCTCAAGCTCAGAGCATACAGCCGACACCACAACTCCTCCTGAAGAATAGGAACCGGGTCATCCGTCTTCCCGGCCCCCGGGAAACTACGAGATAAGGCATCAGCCTTTACATTTTTTGACCCAGGACGATATGTGACGACAAAATTAAACCTGGTAAAAAACAACGACCATCTAGCTTGTCTGGAATTCAGACGTTTTGCAGACTCTAAATACAGCAGGTTCTTGTGATCAGTAATGACGGTGACCGGGTGGACTGCCCCCTCCAAAAAGTGACGCCACCTTCAAAAGCCAACTTAATGGCCAAGAGTTCCCTATTGCCGACATCATATTCCTCTCGGCGGAACAATTTTTAGAGAAGAAAGCGCACGGATGCCATTTACCAGGGACGGACCTTGAGATAATACCGCACCCACTCCTACGTCAGATGCGTCTACCTCCACAATGAACGGTTTGATGCATCAGGTTGGATGAGTATGGGTGCTGAAGCAAAACATTTTTTCAAGGAGGAAAATGCTTGACAAGCTTTGTCAGACCACCTAGAAAAATCCGTCCCTTTTTTTGTCATGTCAGTGAGAGGTTGACAACAGATGAAATTACGAATAAATTTCCGGTAGTAGTTAGCAAACCCCAGGAAACGCTGCAGTGCTTTAAGATCCTCTGCCGATCCCATTCAAGCACAGCCTTCACTTTCCCAGGGTCCATACGGAAACCGGAGGCTGACACCAAGAATCCTAAAATCTGAAGTTCTTGTACAGCGAATACACACTTCTCCCTTTTGGCGTACAGTTTATTATCTCGCAAGATCTGCAACACTTGTCTCACATGCTCCTGATGAACACAAGATCCGCGAGTAAATTAAGATGTCATCTAGATAAATGACAACAAACTGTCCCACTAGGTGGCGAAAGATGTCATTAACAAAATGTTGAAACACCGCCGGGGCAGTAGTCAGACCGAAAGGCATGACAAGGTTCTCATAATGTCCCTCCGGAGTGTTAAAACGCCGTCTTCCACTCATCCCCCTCCTTTATCCTAATCAGATTATACGCCCCCCTGAGATCCAACTTAGAGAGCCATTTGGCGCCCACAATCTGATTGAAGAGATCAGGAATAAGTGGGAGCGGATACGGATCTCGGACCGTAATCCGATTAAGCTCACGGAAATCCAGGCAAGGCGTAGGCCTCCATCTTTTTTCTTCACAAAGAAGAACCCCGCGGCCACTGGGGAAGATGAAGGTCTAATATGCCCCTTGGCCAGACTTTCCGAAATGTAATCCTTCATAGCTTGCCCCTCAGGACCAGAAAGGTTATATAACCTAGATTTTGGTAACTTAGCATCAGGAAGCAATTTTATAGCACAGTCATATGCGCGATGAGGAGGTAATTCTTGACACCCTTCCTCTGAAAACACATCCTCAAAGTCCTCCAGAAAAGGAGGTAAGGTTCTAGGCACGACCGTACCCGATGACTGTGTTCATGCAGTTACTATTGCAAAATTCACCCCACTGGCTTATCTCTCTGGATTGGCAATTAATAACTGGGTTATGTTTAGTTAACCAAGGAAGTCCCAACACAATAGGAGTGGGAAGGCCCTCCAACACATAAGACAATAGTTCTTTATGTATTGCCCCCACTCGAAGGTCTATGTTATGCACGGCTTGCACAAAGCTACCTTGACCGAGAGGCCTGGCGTCAATAGAGAATATAGGGATAGGTTTGGCCAATACACTCAGTTGCATACCTTGCACCTGGGCAAACCAAGCGTCCACCAGATTAGCCGCGGCCCCACTATCCAGAAGAACAGAAATCTTCTCAGTTCTCGTACCTACCACCACCTCCGCTGGTACGAGAAACTGAGACGGACTTGGGGACGAAATACATACTCCCAGATTGTCGTCCACCACACAACCTGGGATTAATAGTTTTCCGGCGACTTCTTGCTCAGTACAGTACGGGATGGACACCCCTCAATAAAATGTCCCTCTCTCCCGCAGAAGAAACACCTTCTTGTTTTGCGGCGCACCGCCGATCCCCTCCCTCGGAATGATGTCCCTCCCAACTGCATAGGTTCCTCGGAACAAACCAGGGGAACCTCAATATTAGGGACTTTAGAAGGAGGTGGAGTCATCAGAGGGGGCGGAGTTACCCCACACCTCTCCCGAAGCCGTCTATCAATGCGAATAGCAAGAGCCATAGCGGCCTCCAGTGACGGGGGAGAATCATACTGAGCCAACACATCTTTTAATTTGTCAGATAAACCTTGACAAAACTGGCTCTTAAGAGCCGGGTCATTCCACTGAGTATCCGTTGCCCACCTACGGAACTCTGAAGAAAATTCCTCCGCCGGACGATCTCCCTGCTGTATCCTACGTAACTTCATTTCAGCAAGGGAGACCCGATCCGGGTCATCATATACCAGACCAGGGCTGTAAAAAATCGGTCCACTGACTGGAGAGCCAGGGAGCCCGGGGGGAGAGAGAACGCCCAGGATTGAGGGTCCCCTTGTAAGAGCGAGATGACAATTCCCACCCTCTGATCCTCACTCCCCGACGACTGCGGCCGCAGCCGAAAATACAATTTACATGCTTCCCGGAAAGTAAAAAACTTGTCCCGCCCACCAGTGAACCTGTCCGGGAGAGCTACTTTAGGTTCAAATCTGGTTTGCTCCCGGGGTACAAAACCTTGGATTTAACGTCCGTCAGCTCCATGGACAAACTCTGCAACTGCTGAGCTAAATGGGCTACTGGATCCATGGTGGCTGGGGAGAATCTTTAGAGGGGCCGGTGAAAATGTCACGACGTATAACAGATATATTCAAAGATAGCAACCTATATCTAATGTGACATCATTCTAAATTTCATATAATAGAGAAAATCAACATGTATACATAGTATCTGCCAGCAATGTCTTACCTGACATAATATCCTATGTATTGTGGGTCAATACTGTGTACGTGTCACGCTGTCTCTGGAAAGATGGTGGACCGGGGTCTATGCTGACCCTGAACTGGGTCCTGACTAGTCCCTCTACCTGGAGGTACTGTTAATGGTACAGAGGTCCAGGCCGCCAGCGTAACCCTGTCTCCTGTAGATCCCTGACCACTGTAATCTAGTCCTGAGAAGGACCCTGATTACCACCACAGGGAATGGGCAGGTCACAGCTTACACACAGTCTAAGACAAACGAGACAGACAAGGGGTAAAGAAAACACAGCCTTGCATACAACACTTCCACTACAGAGGAACACAAAAGGTTAAGGAGATAAACAATAAGCGAGGAGAGGAAAAACCACAACAGGCACTCTTAGCCTAAGTCTTCTCAGAAACGATCCGCTCTGCTGGTCTGAATGAATGCTTTCACCCGCAACTTCCCCAGCAGACCAGCAGGTATATGAAGGGAAACTAATTAACAAAACATCAATCGCAGCTGGGCGAGGCTGGTCAGCCCAGCACTGAGAGAGAAAGAATTAACTCCCTCAGTGCCGAAAAACACCCAGCACCAGAAACTCAGCTGTGCGAAGTCAGGGTGTGCAATCGCGACGATCTCCGCCGCGACACACCCGTGACAACACTGCAAATATTGACTTGCTGCATTAACTCATTCTAAGGCCGGCGTCACACTGGCGACAGAATCGGACGACTGCAATGCGATGAAAAATCGCATTGCAGTCGGACCTATGTTGATCTATGGAGCAGCTCCCAGTATCAGATTTTTTGTGGTCCGTTTTAAACGTCCGTGTACAATCGCAGCATGCTGCGATTGTCACCGATTGTCGGTCGACAATCGCCAATGCAAGTCTATGGGAGCGATGAAAAATCGGATTACAAACGGACCACACTGTGTGACTTGCGATGAAATCGCATCGGTGTCCTTTAGAAAAGCCGGCAATTCATCCCCGGCTATACTGTAAAATCACACTGACAGCTTTAATAAAGAATAGAAAGAATAGATATACACACATAGAATACATATATATATATATATATATATATATATATATATATATATATAGTAGCCTTTCCGGGGGTTTTAGCTCTGAGATCGCTGTCTGGGTAGACAGAATGGCATGGAAACAGTTCATTCAGACAGCAATTATGGTAAAAACTGGCCGCAACCAGTTTTATTAAAGTCCACAGCAAACAGATAAAACAAAGCATAAACAAAAGACCTAGGCTTGTCTAGCCACTAATTACACTTATGTAATGTCCCTTTCTATCAGGAATCCAGACTCTATCAGTCTGTGCCCAAAACAACACATATGATATATGTTACCAGTATGGAGTCTCCCAGACACTCCTCTTTATGTCTGAAGGCAACTCCAACATCCAGACTTGAGAGAGGTCACCTCCTATTCAGTAGTCACCAGCATGGAGTGTCGCAGAGTCTCCTCTTTGTGTCCGGGGTACCTCGAGCACCCAGACAGAGAGAGCCCACTCCCGGAGTCTCCTTCCGTGCCTGGACTCCTGTCCAGACTGAATGAGCTCCCTGACTGTGCTCCCAAGCACCTACTTCTGGCTTCCTAATCAACACCTGAGTGGATTCAGGTCTGAGCTGCAAGCGTGTACTGAATGGCAGGTGTAGTGACCTTTCTTTACCACCAGGTTTACAAAGCCACACATTTCGCTCATACCAGTCAGCAAGGTACTTTGGTGAAATTATACACCTCATTCACCACATATTCCTTCACTGTCTCACATATCCCCCCCTCTTCTCCAGACCGGAGGGCTGGTCATCCAGACCGAAGGGCTGGTCAACAATCCTAAAGAGACAGTGAACTCCGGACCAGTTATGTCCAACACCAAGTTCATCTTCACCATTGTCATCTGTATCTTCACTTAAAGCAACTGCACTACGCTGTACCGTCCCAGGCCTATGCTCTCTGCGGGCCTCGGGTGTCCTGCACGGTTTCAGCTTGACTTTAGTGCCAGCCTCAGTCTCGGTATAGTGGCTCACCAGATAAGTACGACCAGGCACGTCAGAACAGCTCTGCTGATTCTTCCTCAGAAACTTTCGTACCTCCTGTTTTTGGGGCACTGACCCTGTGTCACCAACTGTCACAGGAGGTATAGGGGTTTTCTCTAATTCCCCCTGAACCTTTTTTAGCCCATCTACTTTCTTAAATATCAGTTGATTCATAAATTCTATTTCACAGAACTTAAGCGCCTCTGTCATGGTCTCTGACCATTTTGAGCCACACTGTTCAAACGATGGGCACTGTAGAGGGAGCTGATCGTTTTTCTTGGTCGGTACACATAATTTATCCTCTTCTGGTACAGGCTCACTTTGCATAAGACTCAGAGCTCTTACTTCTTTCTCCAGGAGATCCTCATGGCTGCGCATCTTCTCCTGTAGTTGTTGGACGTCCTTTACGTCTTCGGCCCCTTCTTCAGGCTCTTCTGGTAGGACATGCTCAGAAGCCCTACCATCAGTCTTCTTTTCCCCACGTTCTGCATCCCATCTGAGCTCCCGTGTATCGGCAGCGGCAACGGAGCGACACATCGCCCCTCCCACTCACTGGGACGTGGTTCAAGTGTAGACTCCATGAAAATGCGCCTGAGCTCACCAAGGCCAACCCGAGGTCTCAAAATCTCATTTTGGGATTTATCCAGATCCTTTGGGTCGCTCGGGAACTCCGATGGCGCACCGGGTGCCGAACTTCCGGCCCGAGCTTCGCGAGTCGCAGCCACGGATCCGGACAGTACACCGTCCACGCCGCTGTCTCCGGCAGAAACATATTCCGGGGCAGAGTCATTCCCCACATCTTCAGTCTTGTTCCTCACAGCTTCACTTGAGACATCAGCCTCTGGTGAGGCACCTGGCCTGGTGTCCACCACTTCCATGGCTTTCTCCACCTCTGCAGCATCACCTTCAGAGTCCTTGGCCTGATGCAGATCCACACCATACATTGATAACTTTTCATTTTCAACAGCATCCACTTGTGCTGTGTTCAGTTTCAGAGTCCTGTCTTTCACCTTAGTCTTCGCCAGGGAACCGGCCAACTGTACAACATCTTCAGATGCCATCCTCCGTCCGACTGCAAGGTCAGCCTCAGCCTTCCTCTCAGGACTCTCAATCTCCTCTGCTACCATGCCTTCCTCACTTGCACTGGTTGCTTTATTGTCATCAGATGACTCACTATCACCACCACTATCCCTGTCTGACCCCCTTTTCTCAGCCACATCTGGCTCACTTCCAGGGTTAGACACTTCATTTTCATTCACATCCGGCTCACTGTCAGAGTCATACAATTCATTCTCATCCACATCTTGATCTGGAACCCCAGTTAACATGTCATCCACAACATTAACTTCACCATCTGGTCCCTGGTTTCCCTCAGGTGGTCCCTCAAGTATGTGACTATGTGATAACCCCAGCACTATACTTCCATATAGCTCAGGTACTAGGAGCTGACTTACGACCTCTCCCTGGACTTCAGTGTCCCTATACAATAGGTTATTGTTCATGGCAGCATGAGGAAACCTCTCCTCAGAGCCGGGCTCTTGGGGAACCTCATTCAGAACCATTACATTTTCCTGTGCCGTTTTAAGAGTGGGGTCTCGCACCGGCTCACTCCCAAAATTGTCACAGGAGCCAGGCAGGTCAGGGACACTCGGTTCCCGAGAACCACCATCCTCGTCTCCCAACATCACCTGCAAAGAAATTTCATCTTTATCACGGTCATCATCAGTATCATCACTATTATGATTAGCATCATCATCATTATCAATATCAGCATCATCATCATGGTCATCGTCATTATCATGATCATCATTATCATTATCAATATTATCATGGTCATCATCATTATCACATAAGTTTAACGGCCCACTAGCATTGTGTTCCGCCCCCCGGGACTGCGCACCCCCAGTAGGAGCTTCATCACACTGTCCATCAGAAACATTTTTCCCCAGAGATCCTTAGACCGGGGAAAGTCATTACCCAATATGACAGGGTGCACCAGGTTTTTCACTACCCCCACTTCATATGAAACCTCCCCGAGTTTAGGGACCAAGTCCACGGCAGTCTCTGGGTAGACTTTGGTGTCTCCATGGATGCACACCATACTCAGGTGCTTATCAGGGATGAAGTCCCTATCAATCAGGCTGTCACACACGGAAGTCACTGGACTCTCTGAGTCGAAGAGGGCCTGCGCTGGGCAGCCATCTACAACCACCGGGGACCCCTGTGGTCCAGTCTCTTCGGCTGAGGTGGACACACACACAGGTTCTGCGCAGAGAGAGAGGGATCTGCCAACATCACAACACATAGGCTCCCCCTCTATTGGACAGTTGGCTGCAATTTCACGCCAGCTCCAACACTGTCCATCACACTCTCCCACCCACATGTCCCCTCGGGCCTGAACCCGCTTATCAGCATACCCATGTCCCCAACAGCTGGAACGCTCTTACCGGGAGAGTTCAGCGTCCGGGAACTCTGAAGTGACGTCCGCTCAGACGGCTGGTCACGGAGGCAGTCTTTGGGGCCAAAGTACCTTTCTCTCTGTACCTCAGGAGGAAGTGCTCGGGTGTAGCAGTCCACTGTCACCTTTTCGACCCTTTGGGCAGTGTTGCTGACGGCAGACTCCCAACTGTATCTCCAGTCATGGACTCTCCTGGCACGGGCTGCAACCGTAACACCCAGCCGGGTAAGAATCGCCGCTTTCAACTTGGCATAGTCTTCGCTGTCCTGCTTGCTCAGGTCAGCCCAGACTTTTTGGGGTTCCCCAATCAGATAGGGTACGACCGCCATGGCCCATTCAGATAGTGGCAGATTCTCCTTCTCTGCCAGTCTCTCAAACCTAGTAAGATATACCTCCACATCATCACGAGGTGTCATCTTTTTCAATGACCGTCTTACCGCCTTCTTTACAGCGGACAACGCAGGTACCTTCACAACATTACTCTGGGACGAGGTGTTGAGAGCTGCAATCTGCTCAAAAAACAACCGGTCATTCTCCTGCTGCTGCTGCAGGAATTGCTGCTGGGCCTGCTGCATGCGCTGCTGGTGCTGCAGGCACTGCTGCTCCATGCTCTGCTGCAGGCTCCGCTGGGCCTGTACCAGGTACTCAATGAGCTCCTTCACACGGCCGGACTTATCTGTCTCAACCACGGCAGTTTTATGTTGCACATTAACTTGCGCCATTTGTTCAAACAGCGCCTCCATGCTGTCATCCATGCTGTCAGACTTCTCTGTCTTAACAACGGCAGTCTTCACTCAAGACATACACACTACACAGCTTTTTTCCACAGAAAATTCAGCCTTGCTGTGCAAACACCCTTTTTTTTTTTCTTTGCAAAGTCTATTAGGGCTACTGTCTCTTTAAGACTGCTCCACAGACTTTTCTCTTGCTGCTGCACATTCCACAGTCATTTTCACAACAAGTTCAGCTTTGCTGTGCATACATTTTCTCTCTGCAGACCCTATCAGGGCCACTGTCTCTCTAAGACTGCTCCAAACAGACGTTTCTGCTGACACACTTTTTTTTTTTTTTTTCTGCTGCTATTTCAATAGACTTCACCTTTAATGCTGTCTCTCGCCACTGTGCTGCATACACACTCCAGCACTAACTGTACCAGGCCCTGCGCTGCCCCAGCATTCTCCGCCAATTGTAGCCTTTCCGGGGGTTTTAGCTCTGAGATCGCTGTCTGGGTAGACAGAATGGCATGGAAACAGTTCATTCAGACAGCAATTATGGTAAAAACTGGCCGCAACCAGTTTTATTAAAGTCCACAGCAAACAGATAAAACAAAGCATAAACAAAAGACCTAGGCTTGTCTAGCCACTAATTACACTTATGTAATGTCCCTTTCTATCAGGAATCCAGACTCTATCAGTCTGTGCCCAAAACAACACATATGATATATGTTACCAGTATGGAGTCTCCCAGACACTCCTCTTTATGTCTGAAGGCAACTCCAACATCCAGACTTGAGAGAGGTCACCTCCTATTCAGTAGTCACCAGCATGGAGTGTCGCAGAGTCTCCTCTTTGTGTCCGGGGTACCTCGAGCACCCAGACAGAGAGAGCCCACCTCCCGGAGTCTCCTTCCGTGCCTGGACTCCTGTCCAGACTGAATGAGCTCCCTGACTGTGCTCCCAAGCACCTACTTCTGGCTTCCTAATCAACACCTGAGTGGATTCAGGTCTGAGCTGCAAGCGTGTACTGAATGGCAGGTGTAGTGACCTTTCTTTACCACCAGGTTTACAAAGCCACACATTTCGCTCATACCAGTCAGCAAGGTACTTTGGTGAAATATACACCTCATTCACCACATATTCCTTCACTGTCTCACATATATATATATATATATATGTAATTGTGACATGTATATATATATATATATATATATATATTTATATTTCCTAGACTTCTACATACTGTAATAGCCGCAAATTCAATTGCCGGCTTCTGTGAAATCACAGAAGCCGACATGAGATGATACATTGTTTCCACACAGTTAACCATGTCATTTCCTGTATTTTGATATTTGTTTAGAACTTACAATTACATGAGTGTATTTGTGCAAAATTTCAGACATGTAGGGGTTAATTAAAGGTGTAATTTCGTTGAAAAAAAAAAATGCGTGGGCTCCCGCTGTATTTTCTCCACCAGACAGACAAAGCAAAGCGAGTGGGGGCAGATAATAACAGCCTAGGGAGGGTACATTTTTTGTGCCCCCCCTGGCTACTAACATCTGCCCCCAGACACCCCAGAAAGGGCAAATCTATAATTAGATTCGCCCTTTCTGGCACTTTGCCCGTCTATTCCCATTGCCCTGAGTGGTGGCGAATGGGTTAATAATCTCACCTTACTGTCACCTTAGTATTGAAAGGTGACCTTAAGGCAGGTTAATAATTGAGAGCTGTCAATTAGACAACTATCAATTATTAATCCTATTGTATGAAAGAAAAATCAAACACACACAGTTTAATAAAAAATAAGTTTAATTAAATAATCACACAATTTTTTACCATATTTTATTTTCCTGCTAAAACCATTTCCTGTAATAAAAATAAAATAAAAAAGCAAAATTATACTTACCAATCCGATGTACAGTCAGGTCCCACGCTGTAATCCATCAGAAAGGGTTAAGAGGTTACAGTTAGCAGGGAGATAATTCTGTCTACTAGCTCTAACCCCATGAATGAATAAGTTCCTCTCCCAGCGAAAGTAGAGGAAGTGATTCATGAATGGAGCTTAATTGATTTATTGGCAATTTAACTTTAGTGACCTGACCTAAAGGGAAAGTGGACACAATCAATTAAGCTTCATTCATGAAACACATCCTCTCCTGTCACCAGGAGAGGAACTTATTCATTCAGGAGCTTTGAGCTGAGCATGCAGGATTACTTGCACTGCTTGGCTCAAAGCTAGTTAACCCTTTGTGAAGGATTACAGCGTGGGACGTGACAGATCAGCGGAATAGGTAAGAATAATGTTTTTTTATTTTTTTATCTTTATTTTAGGAGATCAATGGCTTCGCACGGATTAAGTGTAAAATAAATTATGGTAAAAAAAATGTGTTTTTATTTCATTAAAATTAATTTTTATTAATGTGTCTGTGTTTTTTTAATTTACTTCAATAGGATTAATAATTGATAGTTGTCTAATTGACAGCTCTCAATTATTAACCTGCCTTAAGGTCACCTTTCAATACTAAGGTGACAGTAAGGTGAGATTATTAACCCATTCGCCACCGCTACAGGGCAATGGGAATAGACGGGCAAAGTGCCAGAAAGGGCAAATCTAATTATAGATTTGCCCTTTCTGGGGTGTCTGGGGGCAGATGTTAGTAGCCAGGGGGGCACAAAAAATGTACCCTCCCTAGGCTGTTATTATCTGCCCCCACTCGCTTTGCTTTGTCTGTCTGGTGGAGAAAATACAGCGGGAGCCCACGCATTTTTTTTTTCAACGAAATTACACCTTTAATTAACCCCTACATGTCTGAAATTTTGCACAAATACACTCATGTAATTGTAAGTTCTAAACAAATATCAAAATACAGGAAATTACATGGTTAACTGTGTGGAAACAATGTATCATCTCATGTCGGCTTCTGTGATTTCACAGAAGCCGGCAATTGAATTAGCGGCTATAACAGTATGTAGAAGTCTAGGAACTATAAATATATGTATATTTACATGTCACAATGACATGTATATATATATATATATATATATGTGTTCTATGTGTATATATCTATTCTTTTTTTTTGTGATTGAAATACTATTCTTTTGGATCCATTATATGTCAGTTTTGCAAGCCTGCGAGAAAATCTCGCAAGTCGGATGAAAATCGGATGTTACAAGGTACACACACATGCGACTAAATCGCATCTTTGAAGGAAAATCGGATGCCAGAAGGATGTGTGATGTTTGCATTTTGATCCGACAATCGACCGTCTAAAACGGACCGATTTTTTGTCGTTGTGTGTGACGCCGGCCTTACTGTCAATATAAGCTTTTGTTACTCATATGTTTGCAATTATTATATTTCTGTCTGTGATAAAAACATCTGTCAAACACACATAAAAACCAGAGGGCAGCAGATCATGTGAAAATATATTATTTGTGTCATTCTCAAAACTTTTGGCCATGACTGTACACTGACCACTTACTTTGGGGTTTTCCATCTAAATCTCAGTGACGTGATTCAAATGAAACCCCAGATGGATCCATTCACTATAATGAGACAGCAGAGTTACTTTGTCTAGCCTCTGTTCAGCAGTGTACTTCTTTTCAGAAGTGCACAAAACTGTGGCCGATGGCACTTTTGTGCAATCCTAAAAAGACGGACACCTATCACAGGTCAGACGGCATCCACAGTCCCTTCATCTGCCTCATTATAGGGAATCTTCCGCCAAAGGTTCCGTCTGCATCATGTATTTCAGAGATTTACACTGAAACCCTGCTGCAAGTGCTCAGCGCAGAACTCAGGATAAATAAGCGCCAAGCCTTAATGAGATCTTAGAATTTTAGGGACGCAGAATGAAAAAATCAACAGCAGATGAAGAATTGGGTTTATGTATTTTTTACGCCATTACTCGTGCGGTATAATTGATTAGGCGACTTTATTCTTTGGATCGGTGCGATACCAGATTTGTATCTAGTGTGAAGTTTCCACAAGCAGTGTTGGTTTGGGGAGCCATGTCATCTGCTGGTGTAGGTCCACTGTATTTTATCAAGACCAAAGTCAGCACAGCCATCTACCAGGAAATTTTAGAGCACTTCATGCTTCCCTCTGCCGACAAGCTTTTTGGAGATGGAAGTTTCATTCTCCAGCAGGACTTGGCACCTGTCCACACTGCCAAAAGTACCAATACATGGTTTAAAAACAACAGTATCACTGTGCTTGACTGGCCTACAAACTCGCCTGATCTTAACCCCATAGAGAATCTATGGGGTATTGTCAAGCGGAAGATGAGAGACACCAGACCCGACAATGCAGACGAGCTGAAGGCTGCTATCAAAGCAACCTGGGCTTCCATAACACCTCAGCAGTGCCAGAGGCTGTTCGCCTCCATGCCATGCCTCATTGATGCAGTAATTGATGCAAAAGGAGCCCCGACCAAATATTGAGTGCAGTTACTGAACATAAGTACAGATCAACAGTTTGGACACACCTTCTCATTCAAAGATTTTTCTGTATTTTCATGACTATGAAAATTGTAGAATCACAAATTACACTTTACAAAAAAGTGTGAAACAACTGAAAATATGTCTTATATTCTAGGTTCTTCAAAGTAGCCACCTTTTGGTTTGATTACTGCTTTGCACGCAGAAAAGGTGAATGGCTGGACTCCACATGCCTAGTTCCCACCGTGAAGCATGGAGGAGGTGGTGTGATGATGTGGGGGTGCTTTGCTGGTGACACTGTTGGGGATTTATTCAAAATTGAAGCGGTGAGCGATCCAGCTCACCCCAAACCATCTCGATTGGGTTCAGGTCTGGTGTCTTTGGAGGCTAGGTCATCTGGCGTAGCACCTCAACACTCTCCTTCTTGGTCAAATAGCCCTTACACAGTCTGGAGGTGTGTTTGGGGTCATTGTCCTGTTGAAAAATAAATGATGGTCCAACTAAACGCAAACCAGATGGAATAGCATGCTGCTGCAAGATGCTGTAGTAGCCATTCTGGTTCACTATGCCTTCAATTTTAAATAAATCCCCAACAGTGTCACCAGCAAAGCACCCCCAGACCATCACACCTCCTTCTCCATGCTTCACGGTGGGAACCAGGCATGTAGAATCCATCCGTTCACCCTTTTCTGCATGCAAAGCAGTAATCAAAGCAAAAGGTGGCTACTTTGAAGAACCTAGAATATAAGACATATTTTCAGTTGTTTCACACTTTTTTGTAAAGTGTAATGTATAATTCCACATGTGTTAATTCATAGTTTTGATGCCTTCAGTGTGATTCTACAATTTTCATAGCCATGAAAATACAGAAAAATCTTTGAATGAGAAGGAGTGTCCAAACTTTTGGTCTGTACTGTACATTTCAGTAGGCCAACATTTCGGATTTTAAAATCATTTTTCAAGCTGGTGTTATAAAGTATTCTAATTTACTGAGATAATGACTTTTGGGTTTTCATTGGTTGTAAGCCATAATCATCAACATTAACAGAAATAAACACTTGAAATAGATCACTCTGTTTGTAATGATTCTATATAATTTATGAATTTCACTTTTTGTATTGAAGAACTAAAATAAATCAACCTTTTGATGATATTCTAATTTTGTGAGAAGCACCTGTATGTGGCTGCTGGGCAGGGAGCGATCCTGCAGCTCCGCTGCCTATAATACAAAATGGCAGCAGAGCTGCAGGAAACATCTTCGGCTTCCTGTCCCGCACTTTCTCAGTGACACAGGTGTGCGCGGATTGAAGATGAAACCATGCAGCACGCCTGTGTAATTTATAAAGTTACTAGCAAAGAATAAAGAAGCAATGCTGAGGGGGAACGGACGGAGAGATCTTTTTTTCCCCAATACTCTGGGGAGAGGACAATGATGGGAGGAGGAAGAGGACAGTAATTGAAGTGGGGAGAGGACAATGATGGGAGTGGGGATAGGACAGTGATTTTAACGGGGAGAGGACAATAATAGGAGGGGGTGACAGCAATGATGTAGTGGGCGAGAGGACAATGATGACAGTGGGGAGAGGAAAATGATGGTAGTGTGGAGAGGATAATGATGGGGTGGGGAGAGGTCAATGAGGGGGTGGGGAGAGGACAATGATGGGAGTGGGGGAGAGGACAATGAGAGATTTTGGGAAGAGGACAATGAAGGGTGTGGGGGAGAGGACAATGATGGGAGTGGGGAGAGGACAATGAGGGATATGGGGAGAGGACAATGAGGGTGTGGGGTAGACGACAATGAGGGATGTGTAGGAGAGGACAATGATTGATGTGTGGGAGAGGACAACGAGTACTGTATCAACATGGGCTGAAAGGTCACTCTGCCAGGAAGAAGCCATTATTCCAAAAGAAACATAAAAAAGCCAGATTAATGTTTGCAAATACATACAGGAATAAAGACCTTAATTTTTGGAGACATGTCCTGTGGTCTGATGAAACTGAAATTGAACTTTTTGAGCATAATGACAATCGTTACGTTTGGAAGAAAAAGGGAGAAGCTTAGAAGACTAACAACACCATCCCAACTATGAAACACGGGGGTGACAGCATCATGTTGTGGGGTTCATTAGCTGCAGTAGGGACTGGTACACTTCACAAAATAGATGGCATCATAAGAAAACAAGATTATGTGGCAATACTTTGAAGCAACATCTCAAGACATCAGCCAGGAAGTTAAAGCTTGGGTGGAAATGGGTCTTCCAAATGGATGATGACCCGAAGCATACTGTCAAAATGGTAACAAAGTGGCTTATGGATAACAAAATCAATGTTTTGGAGTGGCCATCACAAAGCCCTGATCTCAATCCTATTGAAAATTTATGGGCAAAGCTGAAAAGGCAGGTGTGAGCAAGGCGACCTACAAACCTGGATCAGTTACACCAGTTTTGTCAGGAGGAATGGGTCCAAATTACGACCAACTATTGTGAGAAGCTTACGGAAGGATATCCCAAACGTTTGACCCAAGTCATTCAGTTTAATGATACCAAATACTAGTGAAATGTATGTAAACTTTTGACTTTGCACTAAGTAATAAAAATGCCTTAAAACATTTTCTCACTCTGATTTTTCTGGCATTTGGCAAATATTAATAATTATGGTAATCCTAATTGACTTAAAACGGGAAAGGTTTATCTTGATTTCATGTCAGATATTGAGAAAAACATGCATATGTGTCTTTTTATATAGTGTATGTAAACTAGTTTCAACTGTATATATGTGTGTGGATATATATGTATATCTGTAGCTTTATCGCAATAAAAGCAGGGGGGCCCTGACATTTCTTGCACAGGGACCCCAAGCTGTCAGTGTTTGCCTGTGTAATATACAGTGCATATGTTTGTATATATTTGTTTGTTATATGTATATACAGTATGTACAATGTGTATAATATGTAATGTGTACTTGTATAGTTATGCTTGTAATATTTTATGTTTATACATATGTAAAATGTTTATAACATATGTTATAACATGTGTATTATGTAAATGTGCTTAATGTGTGAATGAATTTAAGTATATAACATGTATATTTGTGTATTTGTTTTGTGTCCTAAGCGCTGTATACATGTACAATGTATATACATATGTAATGTTGATGGTAGTGTGATACATATATTATGTAGAGCATGTGCGTTTGATGGATGTATATATCAATGTGTATTGGTATTGTTAGCATTTATGTATGGAAAATATTTTTGTTCTTTATCTTTAGAACACTGACTGTATCTAGTATCTGAGTTTACATGGGCAAGCATATATCCAAGCTCGTAAAACCCTATTTGACAACATTTTAATTACTGACCATGCTATTTGTATCTACAGTTGTGTGGTGTTATTATGTGTACAATTTATAACAGTATCACTGTGCATACACTGTACTTCGCAATTGATTTTTGGCATTAGCATTTTTTTTTGTACCGGTATATTCACACTGCATCATTTTTTAAGTATAGGTAATTCAATGTATGGCTCTTTTATGCTCATGCTATTTTTCTATAAAGTATAAAAAAGACGCAACTTGTACATGTGCTTTAATTGACGCACAGTCACAATGCATTTCATACTTGAAAGGAATACTTTCATTGATAATTGTGGAAACTTTGCAATGCTGACATGCTCTGTGCAAGTCAAATTATGTTTGATGTTCAAATTTAAAACATTTACTATGGTTTCTAAGGAAAATATATAGTATTACATTTGTATTTTAGGTCATGAGACAGAACATGGCTGTTTCTCTTCCTATTATTAGTCCATACCTAAAAGCTTGTACACACCATGGATGTAGAATATGTGTCAGCTATGCATCCATTAGATTAAACGCAAAGGTCAAGTAACCCTGTTTTTCATTCCTATAGGCTGCATGAGCCTGCATAGTACTCCCACAATCCCAGAAGTAATATGACAAAATATGAGGGGCGACCTCTTTACTAGGCAATGATATAATATTATGGGGAAAAGCAACAAACATTGGGGCCATTTATTATCAAGATGTTTACTTGTGAATCCCTGGATTTAAATCTCTTCAAACACTTTCGATAGCTGTTGTTCAAAAAGACAGTTCGGCTGATCATTCAGCCATCAGCTATTTCCCTGATTCCCCATATATAGTAGCGCTCAGCTGGCCGAGCATTCCTGTGTTATCTATCAGCTATCTACTGTCAGATATCTCCGGTGGCGGCTTATCTGTTAGAGACAACAAGGATTGGAATTCCATAATCGGACATGCTGGGTCCTTCTGTTCCCAACATCATTTATGGGGGGCAGTCAGGAGGCCTCCATACAGACTGTCAGCCAAACCCATCAATATCAGCGGGTTCGGTCGACAGTCTAATATGTATGTGGACCTTAACACATTTCATCAGCACCAACATGAGGTTGAATCCATTTTGATTAATGATCCCTTGGTTCATTATAAGTCTCAGTCACCAACATAAGTTTTTATTCCGTACAGTAACATAAGACTTTCCAGTATCCTGTTTAAATCAAGAGGAGTCAGAAGGAGACTATTTCATATAAATGACTTTATCATAGATATCATCAGTTCCCACCATCAACATGTCTAAAATAGAGTATACGTAACTGTGTACAGAAAGTATAAACCCAGGAGTTTAAATGTACTCATAAACAAGTTTAATAGATTATATTTGTAATTTACATAAACATCTGTACTTTAGTATAATGAAACTAGGTGCAATAATGTTACAAGTTACATTCAGGTTACAGGTTAGTCATTTATTTTATTTATTTTCTGCTGCCATTATAGTTTTAACATATTCCACACCTCAGTACAGAGATTACATATCAGTCACTGTCCATGATAAGGACACACTAGCTAGAACCTAATTTCATATGAAGTCCTATAACCTATCAATATGCTTTTGGAGTATGAAAAGAAATTCAGAGGAAACCAATACATAGACACTGGGAGAAAGAACCAACTCAAATTCAATATATAGATTGTCACTGCTCAAAACACAATATATAAATTTTAAGCATCCATTCATGGCTAGAGTCAGATTTTCTTATAGTCCAGGTTCCAACAACAATCTTTTTAGTCATGCCACTTCTCTACAATAAAACCTGTTTCAATTGAAACCTCTACTTTGTTATATGGAAACACTCTCTCAAGATCTGACCTATTGAGGCATGAACCCCACAAGACCTGTGGGATGTCCTGGGGTATTTATAAGCAGGTAATGTTATGGCTGACTGCTGTAAAATCCTTTAGAGGAGGGAGATCTAAAATTTAAGAACAATGTTGTGTATAATAAATTCTGTAAGTGTTACTGCCTCGTTATGTTAATCAGAATTATAGTTTTACACCCTTAAGTATAATCAGTAATGTTGAGGGAATTGACTTTGGTTCCAATTTCCTGAAATTTGCAGATCCCAGTATATTGAAACAATTTGTGATTTGATTCATGAGGATCATATAACAAAAGACCCAATATAATTTCATGCATTGCTGTAGCCAAAGACCAAGCTCCTTAAATCAAATGCAGCCATGTGAGCTTCCCCATAATGCCTTGCAGTTAGCATATCCCATGGAAATGATAGGGAATTGCTGTACCTATATAGTCAGTGTGACTCTGAGTTGAATGATCTGAGATATATTGTAGTAACTGCACCTCATTAAAAAATGTTATACTTCACACACTGTAAACAAGAAGGGTAGATTTAAACCCCTCTGTCCTAATTTTGCTTCTGAAAAAAATCCTGAACATGAGGCTTGTGTCACAGAAAGTGTGCTTTCTTGCTTTTGAGAATGATCAAGCAAATTTTTTTTTTCTAAAAGGCAAAAGAAAAATCTCCACATTCCAGAAATGTAAACACAGTTGTCTACCTCAAGAGCTGTATGCAATGCAAAAAAGTAAATACTTTTTTTTGCACAATTTCAAGTTGTAAAGTTGTAATCGTAATAGTGGTAATATTATACTTGTGGATGCTACTCGATAGATATGTTAGATAAGTTGTGGCCATTTGGACATTAAAGAGCTACAAAGGATTTTAATACACTCCTATGAGACATCAGATTGTTGTACATGTACTTCCTGGACAATTGGAGGCTTTGCAGCATTGAGATTTAGTGCAAATTTATATGCCTCAAATAAAAAATTTAGGGAAAATTTGGTAAAGCTAGCAAATTAGACTTTCAAAACATCCATTGTTCCCAAATAATCAGTTCTGATGGCTGAGATATCGACACATGTATCTTCATAATTATGCAAGCCACTAATGAAATATGATTCCATAGAAATGATGCACCTAAATGCAAAATCTGGAAAAGAGATCCACTTCAGTGTAAAACTGCTCCACTGCTGTTACAGGCATCTAGTGCTTAAGGCGAGCAAACTCCACAAATCTACTTCAATCTTTCTATGTCAAATCAAACCTAGAATGTTTATAGTTTGTTTTATGACTTAAGTTTATGTTTAAGACTTAGCCTGCATATAAATCTCTAAAGCTCCAAAGAAAATATACATATTGTACTCATTACAGGCTAGTTAAGGGATTAGAACCAAATGACGTAACAATGCATTACCCATTCTGGATAAATTCCACAGTGTGTCTTCAAAATTCACAATGGCAGCCATATATGTGAACCCATCAAGTCGACCTGAATGTACACACTGATGTATATTTACTACACAATTGACAGTTTGGAATTTAGTATACAACCAAATTACAATAACGTAAATTAGTATATAATAAAGAAATGTAAAATGTATTCACTGTCCAGAATTAGAAAGATGAAATCTAGAATACTAGCCTTTGTATGTGAAGAATGAAAACAGTTGACTGTCTAATTGTTTTCATTTGGAGAAATGTATCCAGTATTATCACATGACATCGAACTCGCAGTCGCAGAATGAAACTATTGTGTTTTTCCCATAAAATTAGAATGCTAATATGCTCTGGATTTATCTATCAGTCAATTTATCTAAGGTATCTCTGCATACATGGGGGCAGAACTCCCATTCATTTTCTTTATTAGGATTTATTACATTTTTGGAATGAAACATTTCACCTCCATGATAATGATGGGGCAACATCTGTTTTCCTTTTAGAAATCTTGATAAGACCTCTGAATTTTGTTTTCTTTTCCTTTTTTTTTTCATCTTAAGTAGGAAAATGACTGAAGCAGCTGCACTAATGTTGTGTCATCATCGCAAAGGTTTATTTCTTAAAGTTGCGACACAGTGTCTCTTCAAAGACAAATTATTATGAAAACTCAGGTCAGTCACATGGTTTAAACATTTCTTGGTGCCATTAAAAAGGTATTACCGGAAAATATTTGCAACATCACTCAGACACAAGTATTAAAGGTATTGTTTGTATAGTCAGGGTTTGAACTAGTTAATGAGAAACTTGATTTATTTTCTTTAGACTTTGCATTTTAGACTTGTAAGTGCTGGTTTATGCTCATTTATAGTTCTTGCACATTCTAATACTTTCAATAATTGACATGAAGAATTTTAAACAAAAAGCTTTATATTTTTCATGGCAACACCAAGAAGGAAAAGTTGTGGAATTATGAAAATTGCTGCATCTATAGACATGTTAAAGATATGCAAATGATGAAAAAATGAGAAACAACATTTTCAAATAATTTTGATTTATTTAGTATTGAGGAAATACACACACTTATATACCTTGACATGCCATCAATGAGATTATTTCTGGTTATCTTTGGAATATTCTGCCACGCTGAATGCACTTGGGCACACAAACCATCAAGATCTGCTGCCAGCAGCTCCCTTTGCAAATGCCGAAAAATGATGTGCCAGATGTGCTCGATGAGAGACAAATCCGGAGAAGGTGCAAGTAATGATAACTGCTCTCAGGCTGCTCACTGTATTTGGCCTGGCACTGTCATGTTTAAAAATGCAAAGCATGCAACTGCAAGTATTTCTGTGTTTGGTGCACATACTTGAAACTGAATAAATCGAGATGTTTTGAAAATTTTATTTCTATTTTTTTCTATCAATCCTGAGATTTTCACAGATTTTACTAATTTTTTCACTATGTTTTTAACTATTTTTTCTTTAGATCCTGTGATTTTCATGTTCACAATTCCACATTTTTTTCCTTCTTTGTGTTGCAATTTAATTGTTGAGAAGTGTAGTTACAAGATCATTAACCAAAGTCCCATGATGAAGATATAATTAAATAAAATCTACTAATAGACAAGTTTATTTTACCACTAAAGGATATACACACATATCATTTTAATAACCAAAACATGATGTGTTGTTATCTTCAAACATCATAATATTGGTGAATAGTCAAAAATTACATTTAAAGAAATAACAGGGTTACCCATGTGCATTTACTTGTGAAATATAGGTTGGTGAAATAGTATACATTGCTCCCCCCACCAAAAAAAATTGATACATATAATTAACTTACATATTATAGCAGCCTCAAAAAATTAAATTATTCACAGAGATATTGTCATTTTTCTGTTTTGTTGTTTCAGCCATAGTGTATTTCAAATGTATCGGAAATACTGTAAATTTTTCCTTGAGATTTGCAAGTAGAAAAGCAATGATTTACCAACAGATGCAAATCCACAACAAAATTAGCATATTTTGGTGATGATTTTTCTGGCAGATATTATTATTATTATTATACATTTATATAGTGCCATTTATTCCATGGCGCTTTACATGTGAAAAGGGGAAGTATAGACAAGTACAATAAACATGTGTAAGACAAGGGACACACAAGTACAGAAGGAGAGAGGACCCTGCCCACGAGGGCTCACAGTCTACAGGGGATGGGTGAGGATACACAAGGAGAGGGTAGAGCTGGTTGTGCGGTGATTCAGTAGACTGAGGATCATTGCACGCTGTAGCTTGTCGGAACAGATGGGTCTTCAGGTTCTTCTTGAAGGTTTCCATTGTTGGTGAGAGTCTGATGTGTTGCGGCAGAGAGTTCCAGAGTATGGGGGAAGCACGCGAGAAGTCTTGTATGCGGTTGTGGGAAGAAGAGATGAGGGAGAGTAGAGAAGGAGATCTTGAGAGGATCAAAGGTTGCGTGCGGGTAGGTACCGAGAGATCATGTCACAGATGTATGGAGGAGACGAGTTGTGGATGGCTTTGTATGTCATGGTTAGGGTTTTGAACTGGAGCCTCTGGGCAATAGGAAGCCAGTGAAGGGCCTGGCATAGGGGGGAGGCTGGGGAATAGCGGGAGACATGTGGATTAGTCGGGCAGCAGAGTGTAGGATGGACTGGAGTGGTGCCAGAGTGCTAGAGGGGAGGCCAGAGAGTAGGAGGTTGCAGTAGTCGAGGCGGGAGATGATAAGGGCGTGCACTAGTGTTTTTGTGGTTTCATGGTTGAGGAATGCGCAGATCTGGGAAATATTTTAGAGTTTGAGGCTGCAGGAGGAGGCAAGGGTTTGGATATGTGGTTTGAAAGTCGAGTCGAGGATCACCCCAAGGCACCAAGCGTGTGGGACTGGGGAAAGCGAGCAGCATTTGACATTGATGGCGAGGTCTGGTGGAGGGGTAGAGTGAGATGGGGGAAAGATGATGAATTCTGTTTTGTTCATGTTCAGTTTGAGAAAGCGAGCAGAAAAGAAGGTTGAGATAGCAGAGAGACAGTGTGGGATTTTGGTCAGTAAGGAGGTGAGGTCAGGTCCAGATAGGTAGATCTGCGTGCCATCGGCGTAGAGGTGATACTGCAGACCGTGGGATTCTATGAGCTGTCCCAGACCAAAGGTGTAGATGGAGAAGAGTAGGGGTCCTAGGACTGAGCCTTGAGGTACACCGACAGACAGGGGGCGAGATGAAGTGGTGGTGTGTGAGAGGGAGACACTAAATGTTCGGTCTGTTAGGTATGATGAGATCCAGGATAGGGCCAAGTCTGTGATGCCAAGAGATGAGAGAATCTGTAGCAGGAGGTAATGGTCTATGGTGTCAAAGGCAGAAGACAGGTCCAGGAGAAGGAGGACAGAGTAGAGTCGCTTGCTCTTGACAGTTAGCAGGTCGTTAGTGAATTTAGTTAGGGCAGTTTCAGTTGAGTGATGCGGTCGGAAGCCAGATTGTAACCGGTCAAAGAGGGAACAGGAAGAGAGGTGGGAGGACAGTTCAAGATATACATGCTGTTCCAGTAGTTTTGAGGTGTAAGGGAGAAGAGATATCGGGCGATAGTTAGACACAGAGGATGGGTCGAGGGAGGGCTTTTTGAGGATGGGTGTGATTGAGGCATGTTTGAAGGATGAGGTAAAGACACCATTTGTAAGTGAAAGGTTGAAGAGGTGTGTAAGAGTTGGGATGAAGACTGTGGCAAAGTTAGGGATAAGGTGGACGGGAGCGGGTCAAGCGCGCAAGTGGTGAGGTGTGATCTTGACAGGAGGGTGGAAAGCTGATCTTCTGTCATGGTGGAGAAGCTGGTTTTGGAAGAACAGGGCTGAGTGGCTAAGAAGGGCATTGAGGGCTGCGGGCCAAAGCTTTTTCTGATTGCATCGATCTTCTGCTTAAAGAAGGAGGCAAAGTCTTCAGCAGAAATGAGAGGAGAGAGAGGAGGTGCTGTGGGACAGAGTAGAGAATTGAAAGAGTTGAAGAGCTGTTTAGGGTTCTGAGACAGGGAGGATATGAGAGATGTGTGGTAAGTTTGCTTTGCAGCAGAGAGCATGGACTTGAAGCTGGCAAGGGACTGCTTGTATGCGTTAAAGTGCTCAGTAGAATGGATTCTCTTTCATCTCCGCTCAGCGGCCCTGGAAGCCCGTCTCAGTTCTTTGGTCAGGTTGGTCAGCCAGGGCTGCCTGTTGATTGTACAAGTTTTGCTCTGTGTGAGGGGAGGCGGCCGAATCAAGTGTGGCTGTTATTGTGGTGTTATAGAAAGTAGCAGCCAGCATCTGTGTCATGAAGGGAAGCTATGTCTGTAAGAGGGAGTAAGGACTCAGAGAGTGATTGTAAATTGAGGTGTTTGATATTTCTGCGAGGATGAGTGAGTTTGTGGAGTGGGGCTTACGCACTAGCAGAGGAGAGGGAAGATAATGTCAGTAGGTTGTGGTCAGACAGGGGGACGGGTGAGTTAGTGAGATTAGTGAGGGAACACAGACGGGTGAAGATAAGGTCCAGCGTGTGACCATCTTTGTGAGTGGCTGCAGAGGACCATTGAGTGAGGCCAAAGGAGGCAGTGAGAGATAGAAGTTTAGAGGCAGCCGGGGTGGAGGTGTCAATGGGGATGTTAAAATCGCCCATGATGATGGTGGGGATGTCAGCAGAGAGGAAATGGAGTAGCCAGGTGGTGAAGTGGTCGAGAAAGTGGAGATGGCTAGTTCTGGGGGTCGGTAGATGACAGTCAGTTGGAGGTTGGAGGGGGAATACATGCGGACGGAGTGCACCTTGAACGAGGGAATAGTAGCAGAGGGTGGAAGTTGAATTGGGGTAAAGGAGCAGGTATCAGACAGGAGAAAACCAACTCCTCCACCACGTTTGTTGATGGGGCGAGGGGTGTGAGGGAGATGCAATCCGCCATAGGAAAGCGCAGCTGGAGAGGATGTGTCAGAGGGAGTGAGCCAGGTTTCAGTGATGCCAAGGAAGGAGAGTTTGTTGGTGATAAAGAGGTCATGGATATACGACAGTTTGTTGCAGACAGAGCGTGCATACCATAGTGCTCCAGGTAGGGGGACTGAGGGAGTGGGGGCTGGATGAATGGGTATGAGGTTATCATGGTTGCAGAAATGTGTAGAGGATCGTGGCAGGGTGTTAGAAATGAGTGTGAGGATGTGTTGAGGAGGGCCAGGATTTGGGGATACGTCACCAGTAATGAGGAGTAGCAGACAGAGCGTTAGAAGGTGGGAGCAGGATAGGACATGATGCGGCCATGTGTGTCTGGAGAAAAAGGATTGTATGTGGAGGAACAGTTCTGAGGAAGAGGTGAGATGGCTGTGGAGAATGGAGGGGGAAATGACTAGTTCCTTAGTAGGTGGGGGGATTACAGGAATTAGGGAAAAATAAATTAGTATGGGGATGATAGTAAAAAGAAGCCAAAACATTGTAGTGGTGTTATAGTCCGTTACCTTACAGTCAAATTCCAGTCCAATTCTAGTCTAATTCAGAGTAGTGTAATTAGAAATCTGTAATTTGAAAGATGGAGTTTGAAATAGATGGAGCAGACTTCGTCTGGGGCAGACCCATGGCACTGAATATATGTGCAGCTAAGGACAATCAGGTGTGATTGGAAAGTGGGGAGTGACTACCCAGGCCAGATGCACAGAGTTAAGCAAAGGTCATAAAAGGGGGGGGGTTACTCAGACCACTCAGATGTGTGGTAAAGATAAGAAGAATGGAGTACAATTATGGATACAAGAAGATGGTGAGCAAATCTTACCAGAAAACAATGCAATTCACATGGGGCATTCAGGAACATGGGAAAGCGGTGGAGATTCAACAGTTCATACCAGAAAACAATGCAATTCACATGGGGCATTCAGGAACATAGGAAAGCGGTGGAGATTCAACAGTTCATACCAGAAAACAATGCAATTCACATGGGGCATTCAGAAACATGGGAAAGCGGTGGAGATTCTCTTTGGATTCCTACAGAATCACTGTGGAAATGTTGTTTTTAATTCCATTATAAAGGCCATACTCTAAAAGCAGCTTTTCAAGAGATGATCGAATATCATATTCTCAGCATGCTTATGTAAAAAAAATATTAACTCTTTACCAGGAACCTAAGTAAGATGACAACCAAGATAACTGTTTTCTTTTTTTTTGCCAAAAGGCCACTCAACTAAAAAGGAGGATACAAATACTCTATCAAAACCACAATTGCTAAAATTTACTGCTACTCCAGGTAACAGTTTACCTATATGTCACCATTCTTGTGCTCCTTATGGTGTTACTGTCTTTCATTCAGCAACTTTCTGACAACTATGACTGTAAATGACTTTAAATATTTTTCTATATAATCCTCAATCATTTCAGTGCCACAGCAAAAAATAACTGAAACATCTGAACATCTCAGTTACTACACTCCTGTTCACACTTATAATTAGGAAAACAACCATTTGAGACTTTATCTGCAAATATGTTATATTTTCCTAATAAGAGTTAAAGAGCATATTCTATCAATGTATTATCTAGATTGCCTTCATTCATGTGACTTTTTGCATATGGTTCACACAGTGAAATTCTTATGGGCGTCAAATTTGAAATATTTGTTATTAGAAATGTGTGATGTATATAAGAAGTGTACTGTACCTTTAAGCCATAATGCAAATAAGTATAGTAATCAGTTAGAAAGTTATGAACTATCACATGTAATACATAGTACTATTGTTCAATCAAGATTGAAACGTTCTTTTTGGCCCCATCAAGTTCCAGGGCCCAAATGTAACAAGCTTCTGCAAGCCACTGATCACTATTACATTTCTTTTTCAGGAACCACACTAGATATTTTTTACCACCTTCAGATATGGAAAAATTAAATGTACACATTAAATGGGTTTTGCAGCTAGTTTAAAAAACTGGCCATGACTACCAATAGAGGATTAAAGAAGAAATAGTCACCCCAGGAATCTGCTCCATACTCCAGTGCTGCTGTTCCAATAGTTTCCACCGGAAGTGATGATGTACTGAAGAGAGAGAGAGAGAGCAATTTTCAATGGGGTTCGGGTTCTGGTGGAATTCCGGGTACTGTTCTGGTACTGGAACCAAAAATGTTCGGGGCAGGTACCAGAACCCGGACCTGAACTTCCACCCATCGCCCATCCCTAGCCATGATATTATTACTAATGGTCCTGAGGAGACCATTGGAATGGCAGCACTGGAGCGGGGAGTGGATTCCAATGGTGAATTTATCTACTTTTCCCTTTTCTGCTGTAAGTTTTTTTAAATAATCTCTAAAAGGTGAAACTGTCACACTCCTTGTTTGTAAGTATAATTTTTCACACAACTCATGCAACTTTACCAATGAATTGTATCCCTGCCAATATAGGAAGAGCTGACTTTTCAAAGAATTTATTGCATGTTTTCTGTAATTAGAAACTCACTTTCCTTTGTGATGTAGTAGAAACAGTGAAAACAGATAAGAACCATAAAACATTCCTGGTCCTTTTCCAAACTCTTGCATTCCCAGAGTAATTATCCAGTTCTTTCCTGGTCTTCTGGCTTGCCTCAGTATTTTATTAATTCAATTATTGTCATTTTTCATATTTGGTCTATTAATACATGTTATTTCTGAAAGTTCCTCTAAACACAGAAGAGCACAACATAGTGTAGTGTATCATAAAACACAACAGTGTATCTATGATTAATACAGGAAAGATGTACAGTACAGACCAAAAGTTTGGACACACCTTCTCATTTAATGATTTTTCTGTGTTTTCATGACTATGAAAATTGTACATTCACACTGAAGGCATCAAAACTATGAATTAACACATGTGGAATTATATATTTATCAAATAAGCAAAGTGAAAATATGTCTTATATTCTAGGTTCTTCAAAGTAGCCAGGACAATGACCCCAAACACACCTCCAGGCTGTGTAAGGGCTATTTGACCAAGAAGGAGAGTGATGGGGTGCTACGCAGATTTGTCTGCCTGACAAATCCATAAGAGCCGATGACCTGATACCAGAGAGTCCAAGAATAGGGACATTCTACATGCTTCCCAAAATCCACAAATCTGGTAATTCAGGGAGGCCGATTATTTCATGTGTGGGCACCCTTACTGAGCAGGTATCTGGAAGGGTAGAGGGTATTCTTAAACCCCTGATAAAGGATACACCCAGCTACATTCAGGACACAACTGACCTATTGAATAATTGCGCCCTCATATGCAAATTTATTTCTAGGCCTCTGGAATGGGAAATTTTTCAAACTGTACCCCATCATTTTAGTCACAAGGTTGTATCGTGGTGGAGAGATATATTGATGACGTTCTAATGATCTGGCAAGGGACTCAGGTGGAATTGGATGACTTTTTTCGTGGTCTGAATGCCAATTCCAAGAACATTAAACTTACATTCAAAAGTGATACTAAGAGTATTGAATTCTTGGATATCACCATTAATGTGGATAAGGATGGTTTCTTACAAACAGATCTATTCAGAAAGAGCACATCTGTTAATGCATTGTTACACGCCTCTTCACAGCACCCTCCACATCTAATCAGGAATATTCCAACTGGACAATTTTTGCGCGCTAAGAGGATTTGTTCGAACAATGGCCTCTTTGAAAAACAAGCTGCCGACCTTTGTGTGCGCTTCAAGAACCGTGAATATGGGAGGAAAACCATTTGCCGCTCCTATCAGCGGGCTCAGAGGAGTAATAGAGCCAAACTGTTGCAAAAACGTCAAACTGTGAAACAAGATGATCAGGTATGGTGCATCCTTGACTTTAATTCTAGGAGTAAGGAAATTAGGGATGCTATTGCCAAACATTGGCATATTTTGCAAATGGATGGTACTATCTCTAAATTCATTAGTAAAAATCCTACCATCACTTTCAGGAAAACAGCAAGTCTCAAAGATCAATTGTTTCACAGCTATCTTAAAGATAGTTCGAAATTTATTTTCGGATCCAAGGGTCCAAAATGAGGATGCACCAAATGCGGTAAATGCGTGGCATGCAAAAACATCTGTGAGACAACGGAGTTCGTCAATTCCAGTAATAGTAGGGCGTACAAGATTACACATACCATTATTACATGTACCACTAGGGCAGTTGTATACCATGCAACTTGCCCTTGTGGTCTCATTTATGTTGGTATGACCTCACGTGATCTCCAGCGTAGAGTTCGCGAACACGTTCTAGACATTGAAAATGCCACCACTGAGACTGATTTCCAAAAATTAAAACCCATCCCACGACACTTCAAAATGGCACATGGGTGTGATCCCAAAGGATTAAGTGTTAAAGGTATTGATATGGTTTTTGTCGGCCTCAGAAGTGGCAACTGGAAGAAACTATTGGCGCAAAAAGAGGCCAAGTGGATTTACAGACTAGATACATTAACACCCCTTGGCCTGAATGATCACAATAGTTTCGTTTCTTTCTTGCCAACCTAGATATTGATTATCTGTGGGGCTTTATGACCTTTATTAGTGATGAGCCACCCCTGTAGTGTTCGAGTTCAGTTCGCCGAACAGCCGTGTGTTCGACGAACTGTTCGTCGAACTGTTCGTCGAACACCGTCGAACACCATTAAAACCAATGGCAGGCAAATCAAAACACATAGAAACACAAAGAAAACACATAGAAAACACTTCAAAGGTGTCCAAAAGCTCACAAGACACAACTAACACATGGAAAAGTGACAAGTACATATAGTCATGCAAAAAGAAAAAAGGTGGGAGACACAGATATAGGCATTTCATGCCCTTCTAAAACCAAAAAAGTGCCAAGCCGACATGGCCAGTCCGTTCCTGCCCGTGCGACCTGCGTGTCGCCGGGCTTGTGCCAGAGCTGCGGTGGACCCTGACGGCCAGCATCCCTCTCCCAATACTGGTGCCTGTCCGCTGGTGGGTCGAGCGAGCCCCCTGCGGTGGAGGCAGGTCTGATCATTTTTATTTAAATTGTCTCTCTAATTTGAATGAGTACACTTTAAATCCTTTTACAAGGATCTATTGGAGGGCAAGTCTCATGCCAGCAGCTGCGGTAATGCCAGGTCCAGAAGCGTCCAGTAAAGCTGCCGCAGTTAAAAAGCTTTTATAAGGATTGAGCTTGGCGGTCCACCGCAAGGCGTCCTACCGCCACTCACAGCCCTTGTGCCTTGGGGGCCTCCCCGATGCTCTTCACTGATTTTCCCGGGGGCCCGAAGCATTTCCTTTGAAAAAATTAAGTGTCCAAAGTACAGGTGGTGTAGCTTGCTTAACAGCTGTGTTAATCCGCTGACTAGCAGACACTGCTACTAGGCCCAAAATTATTGTCGTTTTTTCAGAAAAACTGAACTCTTCAAAATCTAGTTGCCCCCAGCAACACAACTCTCAAGTCCTTATCCTCATCTGCAACCTGGATAAATTCTAATCCGGGTTGTTTTGCATGTAGGACCTCTAAGTGTTTATGTTGCGTCTCTATTATGAATGGGGTGTAAGAATTTCAATTTCGTACCACAGGCACCATTTTTAAAATCAACTGTCATGTCAATTGCCAATTGTGCTACATTATTTATTTAATTGAGTGCGGTTGTGGGATGCAGTACATCGGTCGGACGATATAGACGATGCATGCAAGACTCAACAAGCACCGTCAAAATATCCAAAATGGGTTCATGCTACACAGTCTCTCAAAACATTTCTCCCTAGTGCACCAAAAGAATCTGAATTTGTTAAAACTCACTGTTATTTACCAGATACCAAATGATATGCCTGATCAGTATAATAATCTAATAACAAGGGAGAGTTTCTGGATTTTTCAACTTGGTACACTGGCCCCTGAGGTGTTAAACCTCAATATTGAAAAAGTCACGTAATATATGCATTTTGTTATTTATTTATTTTCATTTATTTTTCCTTGTGTACATTGTTTTTATGTCGTTTTTACGTTGCTTTTATTCAATTTATCTGTGTTTTTTTTTTTTTTTTGCAGTCATATTTTCCTTTTTAATCATGTGGGTGTTCTGATTAATTGCCTTTTAATTTTCATTTGCTCCACCACCTTTATATAGCTTTCCTACTCCATTTTATGTATAACTGCCACCTGAGGAAGACGGAGCTATTCCGTTGAAACGTGTTGTGGATATCAATAAATGAAGGCTTTTTAATATCAACTGAATTGCGTCCCTTGCACTCCTTATGACCGGATTGCTTTATCATCACTTATGTCTGATCCTCTCTTGAGGTACCCGGCCGGAGCTGCAGCGGACAACCTTAATCTCATCTGCCTTTATCGCCAGCCTGGCGCTCCTTTGAAACCGTCTATCTGAATTTGGTTGCAAAATTATTGTCTGGGTTAGATGCAGTTAAAAATTTGTAATTAGATCTACAGCTGGTAGCTACTCCGCTGACTAGCAGACACTGCTACTAGGCCCAAAATTATTGTCTGGGTTAGATGCAGTTAAACATTTGTAATTATATCTACAGCCGGTGGCTACTCCGCTGACTAGCAGACACTCAAGCTTTGGAGCAGACCTCTGATTCCCAGGCTATAGTATGAGTAAACAGCTCTAGTCTTCACACTCAACCATCTGTGTTACCCCAAGCCATAGTGTATGTAGTTTCTTACGGTTAAAAGGGGGGTGGGGAAAGACCCAACCCACCTGTAATTGACGATGCCAACGTCACTTAAAACACAGCAAGGGGACTCCAAAAAGAGTCTCCATTTTTTCCAAAAATTTGGGGCACAGACACCACTTAAGTAGCATCAATTGCCCCAGAGTTGCTTAAAACGGTTGGTGAGGTGATTTTACCAAATCCTCAAGCTTTTACTCTCCCCAGGATGACACAGGGATAGAAAAGTTCTTGCGGATCCATGATTTGTTCATCTTTATGAACGTGAGTCTGTCTACATTCTCAGTGGACAGCCGCGTGCGCTTATCTGTCAGACTCAGCACACCACCAGCAGCGCTGAACACACGTTCAGAGAGAACAAAAATTATTATTAATTTGAAAGCTGGTGGAGCTTAGTATAGATGGCCTATTAGAATGAGTACCACACACTGCACAGCCAAAATTATCTACAGGCAAGCCAAAAATAATTATTATTTAAGCTGTGGAGCTAGTATAGAGCCTATAGAATGATACCACCACGCTAAAGGCCCAAATATTTACACAAATGATAAAATATTATTAATTTGAAAGCTGGTGGAGCTTAGTATAGATGGCCTATTAGAATGAGTACCACACACTGCTACAGGCCCAAAATTATTCTACAGCCAAGATGCAGTTAAAAATAATTATTAATTTGAAAGCTGGTGGAGCTTAGTATAGATGGCCTATTAGAATGAGTACCACACACTGCTACAGGCCCAAAATTATTCTACGGGCAAGATGCAGCTAAAAATTAGTATTAATTTGAAAGCTGGTGGAGCTTAGTATAGATGGCCTATTAGAATGAGTAACACACACTGCTACAGGCCCAAAATTATTCTAAAGGCAAGATGCAGCTAAAAATTAGTATTAATTTGAAAGCTGGTGGAGCTTAGTATAAATGGCCTATTAGAATGAGTACCACACACTGCTACAGGCCCAAAATTATTCTACAGCCAAGATGCAGCTAAAAATAATTATTAATTTGAAAGCTGGTGGAGCTTAGTATAGATGGCCTATTAGAATGAGTAACACACACTGCTACAGGCCCAAAATTATTTTCCTGCCTAGATGCAGCTACAAATTATTAGCAATTTTAAAGCTTAAAACGTTTGGTGAGGTGATTTTAACAAATCCTCAAGCTTTTACTCTCCCCAGGATGACACAGGGGTAGAAAAGTCCTTGCGGATCCATGATTTGCTCATCTTTATGAACGTGAGTCTGTCTACATTCTCATTGGACAGCCGCGTGCGCTTACCTGTCAGCACACCACCAGCAGCGCTGAACACACATTCAGAGAGAACGCTGGCTGCGGGCATGACAAGATCTCCAAGGTGTGAGTGGCGAGCTCCGGCTGGTCACGCTGTTGAGGTACTGGGAGAGAGATCTCGCTGACAAGGAGAACGTCCGGCGAGATAAAGGTACGCTCCGAGAACCGCGGTGCCAGGGGGCGGTGCATGACTTTAAGCTCCAGGGAGGCTGGGGTTTCATACACGAGCCCGGCCTCTATCAGGAAATCTTTGTCAATCGCCGGGACGTAGAGGCCCATTTACCTGAGGACACCCGGACAGGGACCTGTTAATAGGGGACTTAGTTACCTACACGCGGCATTGGGGGCTTAAGGGGTGGTATGCCCTAAACGTCTCCCGAAGCAGTTCCCCAGTCCCTGAAGCAGGAAGCATACCCCGTGTCTCAGCGTCCCAGGCCTCTACAAATCCAGCGCCAGTCTGCGCACCTGTGCCATGCCCTGCTGAGCGGCTGTATGCGGCTGCTGCCCGCTCACCCCCTGCTAAGTCACACCTGCACGAACTGCAGAGCTTAAGTTCATGTGAGGCACCTGTCAGGCCTCCAGGAAACCGCATGGAAAAAGATGAAAAGAGAACTGTAGCTACCCAGAGATTCACCTCCAGAGGAGGACCAGTAGAACCCGAATAGGGTTAACAGTACTGTGAGAAAGTTGAAGAGTTGCTGCACCCGGACGGGTGTTGGCCTGTCAGTTTAAAATGTTTACATATCTTATGAGGTTTGATATACCCCAGTTGGGTAAAGAGTGATAATGTGATAATAATAATGTTTCTTCTGAAATGGACTGGTGCTGAGGACTCTTGCAGCACAGAGACACCTTTGTAAATAGTTAGCACTTCGGTGCTCCATCTTGGTTTTACGTAAACCAGTGCTACCTCAGAACTCAAAACCCGTTTGTTGTGGCCGAAAGTGAGGTCTGCTACAGTGAAGTCTTGCAGCCCACCCAGGACCACCGTTGGAGGTTTGGAGCAGGTCCTCCACAAGTATATGTCTACTTGAACTGTGAAGCTACTGATATTTGCACTATACTTGATATTGATATTAAAAGTGTTATTTATTATGCAATGGTTAAAGATCCTCAACTCCCGTAAGGGAAGAGTTAATGTTAATGTTTGATTTAAAAATGTTTTTCTTTCAGCCCGGGAGTGCTGAGTTTTACCAGGGGGGATGTGGAGCCCAGTTGTGCTTGGATTCCTAATCTCCAGAAGGGTGCACTGAAGGTAATCACCACTAGAGGTCATTTACATTCACACACCTTCACCCATCCCTGAGACCACCGGGTCCGAGCTTACTGGAATAGGAGATACCGGAGTTCCTGGAGTACTTCAAGTACTGGCGGGCGACTCAGCTGCAACATGTGCAGAGTTGAATTCCACCGTGTTGGCACATCGCATATTAGCGGGTGAAGTGGCAGGCCCAACGACTTCTGTAGAGATGTAAGTCGCTGAGCTGTCCTCTGCAGAAGGCCATGTAGTCCGGGATAGTGGGCTAAAAATTGCTGGACAACCAGGTTCAACACGTGAGCCATACAAGGCACATGTGTGACATTACCTCGGTGAAGGGCCGAACCCGGGTTTGCGGCATTGTCGCACACGGCCTTCCCTGGTTGCAGGTCCAGTGGAGACAACTATTCATGAAACTGGTTCTCCAGAGCTGACCACAACTCCTCAGCTGTGTGACTCACATTACCCAGACATTTCAACGTAAAAACCGCCTGATTACGTTGAGCCCTTCTGCCAGCATAGCAAGGAGGTGTGCTGCAGGATCCCTTCTGCGCATTTAGAAAACCCGTGGCATGACCAGACAGGCTTTGGGTGCAGGTGGAGGACCGAGAGGAGGTTGAGGAGGCAGAAGCAGTGGAGGAACTTAGAGATAAAGAGGATTGACGCACAACTCATGGGACGGCAAGACTTGGACAGCAGCCCCTTGTCCTGCTGTCACCATAGTTACCCAGTGCCCAGTCAGCGACATGTAACGCCCCTGTCCATGCCTACTCGTCCAAGTGTCTGTGGAGAAATGCACCCTGTCACACACTGAGTTTCTCAAAGAAGAGTTGATGTTGTGTGCGACATGCTGGTGGAGCGCAGGCACACCTTTCTTTGAGAAGTAGTGCCGACTGGGCATTTGGTACTGGGGCACTGCGACGGACATAAGGGCTCGAAAATCCTCTGTGTCAACAATGCGAAAGGCAGCATTTCTGTAGCCAAGAGCTTGCAGATGGTGAAATTCAACCTCTTAGCTTTCTCATGGCTAGGAGGAAATGGTCTATTACTTGTCCACATCTGAGTGACCGAGGGCTGGCTGTTGTGCGTAGACGAGGTTGAGTAGGGTGTCCCCGGACAACTGACGGTCTGTGAGGAAGATGCAGGCGCAAAAGTTAGGTTGCCTTGATCCAAAGGTGGTGCTCTTGATGTCGGAGAGCGCTCAACACCAGCTGGTGTTTCCACTTCCAAATGAACTGATGACCTGCCAATCTGACTGGCTGTTGCTGGTAAAGAGGTAGCAGGTCTGAGTCTCAAAACAGGTCTGACTGCTGTCCCCCCAGTCACAGAGGATGAAGAGGCTGCGGTCGCGGATGCACAAGATGGGGCAGACGGTGGTTGGGCCGGCCCGCTAGGCCGCATTATAGCACAGTGAGCTTGCCACTGCAACTTATGCTTCATATCCATGTGACGGTTCATGCATGAAGTACTCAAACTATGGATTTTTTGGCCTCTACTTAGCTTTTGGTCACAAATGTTACAGATAACACGAGTTGGGTCATCCTTATCGATGTTAAAAAAATGCCCAGGCTATGCAAGGCTTAGAACCCA
The DNA here is from genome assembly GCA_033576555.1 of Oophaga sylvatica. Classification (NCBI taxonomy): domain Eukaryota; kingdom Metazoa; phylum Chordata; class Amphibia; order Anura; family Dendrobatidae; genus Oophaga; species Oophaga sylvatica. The sequence continues at coordinate 342,627,847 of JARQOD010000002.1, forward strand.
TGCGACCTGAAGAGCCACCTTTACTTGTGGTCAGAGGCAGAGTTGTGGTTGAGGATGCAGTTGGTGACGTGCTTCCAGTACTACGTCTCTGTACAGGAAGGCGCATCCTGACCTCGTCGTCACTCGAATCCTCCTCCACCTCCTCTGCTGACCTCATCGACTGTCTCACTGTGGGTTGACAGTAAGTGGGATCTACAACCTCGTCTTCATCACCCTGTGTGTTCTCACCCCCGTCGTCCTCAGAGCCAACCTCTTCCTGCCCTGACACAAAACTCAAGTTGTCGCTCACATCTGGTATTTGAGTCTCATCATCGTCTTCCTCATTGTCTCCACCAACAGGAGTTACAGTTTGGGAACGAGGGTCTACATTATGCTCAGAACCTTCTTCATCTGGTCCTGGATCAGACTCATAAACATTCTGGGCATCAGTGCAGATCATTTCCTCGTCTGGATTCACAGAAGCTGTGGAGACGACCTCTGATTCCCAGGCTATAGTATGAGTAAACAGCTCTGCAGACTCAACCATCTGTTCTACCCCATACTCAGACGGGCAGTTGGAGACTTGGGAGCTGTGAGGAAGAAAGTGCGATGGGGTGACACCTCTGAGGACTGGGGTTTTTGTGTTGTTGAAGTTGAGGTGGAGAGCCGACTAAAAGGAGCACTTAATATCTGTTGAAGCACCTTATTTTTTTGTGCCTCATCTGGAATTTGTAGCGATGGGCGTGCCCGTAAGAAAGGGATCGTACCACATTGTCCACTAAAAGAAGCAGACATCTTAGTTTGGCTGGAAGATGGTCTTTCTTCTGCAGATGTTACTGTTGCTTTAACACCTACCCCACGGTTACACAACATTTTTTTCCCTTCACAACACGCCTATTCCCCTTTCCACCAGCAGCAGGCCTTTTGCCACTCATTTTGGTGGTTACCTAATTGACAACTGTGGAGTTGTTTCCACAAAAAACGATGGCTGCAAAAAATTCTTAGTATTTGAACGCGGGTGGAGCTTTGTATAGATCGCCTAATACAATGAGTACCACAGACTGCTACTATGCCCAAACTTATTGTCCAAGCAACATGCAGATAGAATTTTTTGTTTGTTTTTTAAGGCTGGTGGAGCTTTGTATAGATGGCCTAATACAATGAGTACCACAGACTGCTACTATGCCCAAAATTATTGTCTAAGCAACATGCAGATAGAATTTTTTTTTTTTTAAGGCTGGTGGAGCTTTGTATAGATGGCCTAATACAATGAGTACCACAGACTGCTCTATGCCCAAAATTATTGTCCAAGCAACATGCAGATAGATTTTTTTTTTTTAAGGCTGGTGGAGCTTTGTATAGATGGCCTAATACAATGAGTACCACAGACTGCTACTATGCCCAAAATTATTGTCCAAGCAACATGCAGATAGAATTTTTTTTTTTTTTAAGGCTGGTGGAGCTTTGTATAGATTCCCTAATAGAATGAGTAGCACACACTGCTACTATGCACACAATTATTGAACAGGATAGATGAAGCGAATAATTAGGAGTGATTTGAACACTGGTGTAGCTGACAAAAAGTGATAGCAACTGCTGTAACCTAGCCCTGAAAAGGGCTGCAATTACAAATAGTCACTGTCCCAAGTTGACCTATCTGTCTATTTGAGAGTGAGCACAGACCTGCATGCTAAAACTGCTAGGAACTGATGTAATGTAGCCCTCAAAAGGGCTGCAATTACGAACTAGTCCCTACTCCCTAAACCTTCCTCTCTATTTCTCAGCGATTTCGCTTGCAAGTCGCTGTTGCACAATGCACACACAATATAGCGCTAACAGGAATTTGTAGCGATGGGCGTGCCCGTAAGAAAGGGATCGTACCACATTGTCCACTAAAAGAAGCAGACATCTTAGTTTGGCTGGAAGATGGTCTTTCTTCTGCAGATGTTACTGTTGCTTTAACACCTACCCCACGGACACATTTTTTTTCCTTCACAACACGCCTATTCCCCTTTCCACCAGCAGCAGGCCTTTTGCCACTCATTTTGGTGGTTACCTAATTGACAACTGTGGAGTTGTTTCCACAAAAAACGATGGCTGCAAAAAATTCTTAGTATTTGAACGCGGGTGGAGCTTTGTATAGATGGTCTAATACAATGAGTACCACAGACTGCTACTATGCCCAAACTTATTGTCCAAGCAACATGCAGATAGAATTTTTTGTTTGTTTTTTAAGGCTGGTGGAGCTTTGTATAGATGGCCTAATACAATGAGTACCACAGACTGCTACTATGCCCAAAATTATTGTCCAAGCAACATGCAGATAGAATTTTTTTTTTTTTTTTTAAGGCTGGTGGAGCTTTGTATAGTTGGCCTAATACAATGAGTACCACAGACTGCTACTATGCCCAAAATTATTGTCCAAGCAACATGCAGATAGATTTTTTTTTTTTTTTAAGGCTGGTGGAGCTTTGTATAGATGGCCTAATACAATGAGTACCACAGACTGCTACTATGCCCAAAATTATTGTCCAAGCAACATGCAGATAGATTTTTTTTTTTTTTTTAAGGCTGGTGGAGCTTTGTATAGATGCCCTAATAGAATGAGTAGCACACACTGCTACTATGCACACAATTATTGAACAGATAGATGAAGCGAATAATTAGGAGTGATTTGAACACTGGTGTAGCTGACAAAAAGTGATAGCAACTGCTGTAACCTAGCCCTGAAAAGGGCTGCAATTACAAATAGTCACTGTCCCAAGTTGACCTATCTGTCTATTTGAGAGTGAGCACAGACCTGCATGCTAAAACTGCTAGGAACTGATGTAACGTAGCCCTCAAAAGGGCTGCAATTACGAACTAGTCCCTACTCCCTAAACCTTCCTCTCTATTTCTCAGCGATTTCGCTTGCAAGTCGCTGTTGCACAATGCACACACAATATAGCGCTAACAGCAGCAGTGCCGTCTAACACTGAGCTGCAGTACGGAGAAAATGGTGGTGAGGAGGGAAATGGCTGGGTCTTATAGGGCAAGGACATGTGACATACACAGCCAATGACACATGCCCTTGCTTGTGTGAAAAAAAGCACCTCGCTCCGTGTGAGCACTGCTGATAGGCTGACAGACTGCACCGCCCACTAGAAATGCGGGAAAGAGAAATAAAAATGGAGATCTTCATTATCTCTGCAGAGATCCATCCCATGCCCCTCCCCCCGCCACGCTGGACACTCAAAATGTGTATTAACAGTAATTCTCAGCATAACTGTTAAAAAATCCAGTGACGATTTAGGTGCACGAACAGTTATCGAATATAACCTCGAACAGCCGGATTTTTTCCAAATCGTTCGGGTTCGTCGAATGACTCGAACACCGCCCAAAACAGCTCGAATTTGAAATTGGCGAACAGTTCTAGTCGAACACCGCTCATCTCTACTCTTTATATTTTTATTTTTTAATGCTGTCTTCTGCGGTTTTTTATCTGGCTTTTGGTTTTATTGTTTTTAACTGTTTTTTAATTTTTGATAGGGTCATCTTACTTACCTTCATGATCTTTTTCTGCATTGGTTGCTCTTTTGTTATCTCCCATTAAAGACTACATTGCCAAGAACCTTTGCTTGATGGACATTTCTTCTTCATCAATCAGCAATAGGACTGAGGATTCCATCTTTGTCGTGGTGTATACCTACTGTTTGGAGATGTTGGACACTTATGGATATGCACTTTAACCCCTTCCCGACCCATGACGCCGACGTCGGCGTCATGAAAACCTGTGCCATCCCGACCCATGACGCCGACGTGTACCCTCCGCGGTCGGCGTCATGCTATAAATCATGTTCCTGCGGGCCGGGAGACCGGGGTCACTGAAAGGTCACCCGACCCGCAGTAACAGGACCCTTACTGCATCACCACAAGGGGGTTGGCTTAACCGCGGCGGATATCGCTGCTGATACGCGGCGGATTTCGCTGCGGATCCGCGGCGGATTTCGCTGCGGATCCGCTGCGGATTTTGCTGCTGATCCGCGGCTGATTCGCTGCGGATTCGTGGCTGATTTCGCTGCTGATCCGCGGCGGATTTCGCTGCGGATCTGCGGCTGATTTTGCTGCTGATCCGCGACTGATTTCGCTGCGGATCCACGGCTGATTTTGCTGCTGATCCGCGGCGGATTTTGCTGCGGATCCGTGGCGGATTTTGCTGCTGATCCGCGGCTGATTCGCTGCGGATTCGCGGCTGATTTTGCTGCTCATCCGCGACTGATTTTGCTGCGGATCCGCGGCTGATTTTGCTGCTGATCCGCGACTGATTTTGCTGTGGATCCGCGGCTGATTTTGCTGCTGATCCGTGACTGATTTTGCTGCGGATCTGCGGCTGATTTTGCTGCTGTTAACATTGGGAAAAAAAATTGGGGACTAAAAAATTATTTTTGTGGAAAAAAAATTATTTTATATTTTCACGGCTCTGCGTTATAAACTTCTGTGAAGGACTTGGAGATTCAAAGTGCTTATCACACATCTATAGGAGTTCCTTGGGGGATCTAGTTTCCAAAATGGGGTCACTTGTGGGGAGTTTCTACTGTTTAGGCACATCAGGGACTCTGCAAACGTAACATGACGCCCGAAGACCATTCCATCAAGTGGGCATTTCAAAACGTCACTACTTCCCATCCGCGCCCCGACGTGTGCCCATACAGTAGTTTTCTCCCACATATGGGATATCAGCATACTCAGGACAAATTGGACAACAACTTTTGGGGTCTAATTTCTCATGTTACCCTTGGGAAAAAAAAAAATTGGGGACTAAAAGATCCTGATTGTGGAAAAAATGATTTTTTTATTTTCATGCCCGGGCGTTATAAACTTCTGTGTAGCCCTTGGGGGTTCAAAGTGCTCACCACACATCTAGATAAGTTCTTTGCGGGGTCTAGTTTCCAAAATGGGGTCACTTGTGGGGAGTTTCTACTGTTTAGGCACATCAGGGGCTCTGCAAACGTAACAAGATGCCCGCAGACCATTCCATCAAGTCGGCATTTCAAAGCGTCACTACATCCCTTCCGAGCCCTGACGTGTGCCCAAACAGTGGTTCCCCCCTACATATGGGGTACTAGCGTACTCAGGACAAACTGGACAACAACTTTGGGGTCCAATTTCTCCTGTAACCATTGTGAAAATAAAAAATAGTGGGCTAAAAATCATTTTTTGAGAAAAAAAAATGATTTTTTATTTTCACGGCTCTACGTTATAAACTTCTGTGAAGCACCTGGGGGTTCAAAGTGCTCACTATGCATCTAGATAAGTTCCTTAGGGCGTCTAGTTTCCAAAATGGGGTCACTTGTGGGGGAGCTCCAATGTTTAGGCACACAGGAACTCTCCAAATGCAACATGGCAACCGCTAAATATTCCAGCATATTTTCCATTCAAAAAGTCAAATGGCGCTACTTCCCTTCTGAGCCCTGCCGTGAGCCCAAACAGTGGTTTATGACCACATATGAGGTATCTGTGTACTCAGGAGAAATTGCCCAACAAATTTTAGGATCCAATTTATACTGTTACCATGTGAAAATGAAAAAAACTGAGGCTAAAAGAAAATTTTTGTGAAAAAAAAAGTACTTTCTTTTATTTACGGATCAATTTATGAAGCACCTGGGGGTTCAAAGTGCTCACTATGCATCTAGATAAGTTCCTTAGGGGGTCTATTTTCCAAAATGGGGTCACTTGTGGGGGAGCTCCAATGTTTAGGCACACAGGAACTCTCCAAATGCGACATGGCAACCGCTAAATATTCCAGCATATTTTCTATTCAAAAAGTCAAATGGCGCTCCTTCCCTTCTGAGCCCTGCCGTGCGCCCAAACAGTGGTTTATGACCACATATGAGGTATCTGTGTAGTCAGGAGAAATTGCCCAACAAATTTTAGGATCCAATTTATACTGTTGCCTATGTGAAAATGAAAAAAACTGAGGCTAAAAGAAATTTTTGTGAAAAAAAAGTACTTTCTTTTATTTACGGATCAATTTGTGAAGCACCTGGGGGTTCAAAGTGCTCACTATGCATCTAGATAAGTTCCTTAGGGGGTCTAGTTTCCAAAATGGGGTCACTTGTGGGGGAGCTCCAATGTTTAGGCACACAGGAACTCTCCAAATGCGACATGGCAACCGCTAAATATTCCAGCATATTTTCTATTCAAAAAGTCAAATGGCGCTCCTTCCCTTCTGAGCCCTGCTGTGCGCCCAAACAGTGGTTTATGACCACATATGAGGTATCCGTGTAGTCAGGAGAAATTGCCCAACAAATTTTAGGATCCAATTTATACTGTTGCCCATGTGAAAATGAAAAAAACTGAGGCTAAAAGAAAATTTTTGTGAAAAAAAAGTACTTTCTTTTATTTACGGATCAATTTGTGAAGCACCTGGGGGTTCAAAGTGCTCACTATGCATCTAGATAAGTTCCTTAGGGGGTCTAGTTTCCAAAATGGGGTCACTTGTGGGGGAGCTCCAATGTTTAGGCACACAGGAACTCTCCAAATGCGACATGGCAACCGCTAAATATTCCAGCATATTTTCTATTCAAAAAGTCAAATGGCGCTCCTTCCCTTCTGAGCCCTGCTGTGCGCCCAAACAGTGGTTTATGACCACATATGAGGTATCTGTGTAGTCAGGAGAAATTGCCCAACAAATTTTAGGATCCAATTTATACTGTTGCCCATGTGAAAATGAAAAAAACTGAGGCTAAAAGAAAATTTTTGTGAAAAAAAAGTACTTTCTTTTATTTACGGATCAATTTGTGAAGCACCTGGGGGTTCAAAGTGCTCACTATGCATCTAGATAAGTTCCTTAGGGGGTCTAGTTTCCAAAATGGGGTCACTTGTGGGGGAGCTCCAATATTTAGGCACACAGGAACTCTCCAAATGCGACATGGCAACCGCTAAATATTCCAGCATATTTTCTATTCAAAAAGTCAAATGGCGCTCCTTCCCTTCTGAGCCCTGCCGTGCGCCCAAACAGTGGTTTATGACCACATATGAGGTATCTGTGTACTCAGGAGAAATTGCCCAACAAATTTCAGGATCCAATTTATACTGTTGCCCATGTGAAAATGAAAAAAACTGAGGCTAAAAGAAAATTTTTGTGAAAAAAAAGTACTTTCTTTTATTTACGGATCAATTTGTGAAGCACCTGGGGGTTCAAAGTGCTCACTATGCATCTAGATAAGTTCCTTAGGGGGTCTAGTTTCCAAAATGGGGTCACTTGTGGGGGAGCTCCAATATTTAGGCACACAGGAACTCTCCAAATGCGACATGGCAACCGCTAAATATTCCAGCATATTTTCTATTCAAAAAGTCAAATGGCGCTCCTTCCCTTCTGAGCCCTGCCGTGCGCCCAAACAGTGGTTTATGACCACATATGAGGTATCTGTGTACTCAGGAGAAATTGCCCAACAAATTTCAGGATCCAATTTATACTGTTGCCCCTGTGAAAAGGAAAAAAACTGAGGCTAAAAGAAAATTTTTGTGAAAAAAAAGTACTTTCTTTTTTTTACAGATCAATTTGTGAAGCACCTGGGGGTTCAAAGTGCTCACTATGCATCTAGATAAGTTCCTTAGGGGGTCTAGTTTCCAAAATGGGGTCACTTGTGGGGGAGCTCCAATGTTTAGGCACACAGGGACTCTCCAAATGCGACATGGCAACCGCTAAATATTCCAGCATATTTTCCATTCAAAAAGTCAAATGGCGCTCCTTCCCTTCTGAGCCCTGCCGTGCGCCCATACAGTAGTTTATGACCACATATGAGGTATCTGTGTACTTAGGAGAAATTGCCCAACAAATTTTAGGATCCATTTTATCCTGATGCCCATGTAAAAATGAAAAAAATTGATGCTAAACGAAAATTTTTGTTGGAAAAATTAAAATGTCCATTTTTTCCTTCCACGTTGCTTTAGTTCCTGTGAAGCACCTGAAGGGTTAATAATCTTCTTGAATGTAGTTTTGAGTAGCTTGAGGGGTGCAGTTTTTATAAAGGTGTCACTTTTGGGTATTTTCTGCCATATAGACCCCTCAAAGTGACTTCAAATGTGAGGTGGTCCCTAAAAAAAATGGTTTTGTAAATTTTGCTGTAAAAATGAGAAATCGCTGGTCAACTTTTAACCCTTATAACTTCCTAACAAAAAAAAAATGTTGTTCCCAAAATTGTGCTGATGTAAAGTAGACATGTGGGAAATGTTATTTATTAACTATTTTGTGCCACATAACTCTCTGGTTTAACAGAATAAAAATTAAAAATTTGAAAATTACAAAATTTTCAAAATTTTCGCCAAATTTCCATTTTTTTCACAAATAAACGCAAAAATTATCGACCTAAATTTACCACTAACATGAAGCCCAATATGTCACGAAAAAACAATCTCAGAATCGCTAGGATCCGTTGAAGCGTTCCTGAGTTATTACCTCATAAAGGGACACTGGTCAGAATTGCAAAAAATGGCAAGGTCTTTAAGGTCAAAATAGGCTGGGTCATAAAGGGGTTAAACTGCCTTATGATGTTAGATTTTTTTGTTATTTAATTCATATTCTCATATTAGGTATGTGTGTTCGAATGTATCTATATTGATACTGTCTGGCCACCGGTTGGTCTTTTTACTATTATATAGGTTTTTTGTCTATACTCACCTTTAAATTGTGGTTCTTACGGTATGTTTGTGTTTATATGCATTGTGATGCATGCAATTGTATGCATATTATTAGTGTACAACCTCTGGTTGGTTGTCATATTTTATTGCTGAATTTGCACTGTTTTACTCTTATGCAATATGTATGTCACATGTCAATTTAATTATTATGTGCCTTATTATATTAATATTATGTACTCATTATATATACATTTACTTGCATTTTATTATAGTATTAGTCACTTTTCTTTATTGGCATTTTTTGGTGTTGTCTTTTGATATAATGTGTCTATTGGCACGTATTTGCACATGTACACATGGTTTGTATTGTTATGTATCTGTTTTTCTCCTAATATGCATTTTATTTCCACAGCTTTTTCACTTCTTAATTTTTGGATTTTTTTGATCTGACTAGGCTTTTTGGACTTTTTTTTACGTTTTTTCTGACAGACGGTACTATTATCCTGACGCCATAGGAACAGTAGAAGAAGCAATGTTATGACTCTTTTTCCGTTGTGGTTACTCACTGTGTTGTTTCTGGTAGCATTATTAGGCAATGACGTGTTTTGCCTTCGGACTTCTGCTACTATGGTTACACACACTAACAGGAGATGACGTCCTGTATGTGTACGTATTTCCGGCGTTACCCCTTTGCCGCTATGGTAACTTATCATCAGGATGTGACGTTACTCCTCTCATCCGAGACCGGAAGTGACGATCTCTCTGGCATTCTGCCGCCGTGACAGATAGATTAGCTTTTTCTTGTGCGCATGCGTCGGCATCTCTGCTCTGGAATTATCTTATCCTTTAATAGGTCTACAATTACGGCTTCTTGGCTACCAATAAACAGCGATTTGGCTTGTTTCGTCATTTTTCTCATGTCCAATCATTGTTCTCTGCCACACACTTCTGGGAGGATATCAATTGCATACTCTTGTGTTATTGGTCCATATATATCTAAATACCCTATCTGGCCAGTACCCAACACCCCTGGACGAAGCATTTCAGTGCGAAATGCGCGTCGGGTGTGGTGGGTCTCCCCGGCTCCTCTTTGTGGTAACTATGCCTTTATTTCATATATAGTCAATTGTACCATGTTGCACCTTTTCATGTCATTCCCTCATTGATTGTTATTACCATCCTCGGGGATACTGTGTTTCTATGTGGCTTCTGCCCTGTATTTATATCAAATAAACTATTATTGTTACTATTTATTATTAATAGGCCCATGACATTGGTGTCCTAGCATGATGTGTATTACAGTGCAAATTTATTTTTATATCATGGTACCAATTGTTTAGTGGAGGTTTGTTTACTGTCGAGTCCCACTGTTTTTTCCTGTACTTGTGGTGCCTGCCATTTTTTAACTGTTGTAATTGATGTTATAATAAAGTATTTTTGTATTTCTATATGGCTATATGTGAGGTTCTTCTTTTGTTTTTTTATGTGCATACCTCATGGTCTTTTCAGAGGGATATACTTAGGTACCTTTGTATCTTTCAATTTTAGATTGAATTGATATCCCGGTCCAATATGGATTTTAGGAGCAGAGAAGCTTCCTGTACTTTACAGGCTCAAAGTGTTCTTGGTAATGGCACTTCACTTGTAAAGGAATCAGTTCAGAAGACAGCATTGAAAAAACGTTTAAGAATTTGTTGAACCGCCGCACTCGATTGTGGTGGAATAAAATTTCACAGGAAAACTAAGTATCAAGAAATTTAATCCCAAGAGGTCTACGGGTCCAGATTTTTCCTTCTTTTACAGTCAATGACATAAATATGCGATCTCGATGGGAAGCAGCATGTAATACATTCTCCAACACATTTATGACCATTCTGATTGACATCAATGGGAGATCTATCAGTGATCTTGGTTTGGAAATTGATGTGATTTTTAAAAAACTTCAGAAAGAATGTTCACAAGAAGAGTTTGAGACATTCAAGAAGGAAATGGATGATTGTTGTGATGGATGGGAGAAGGTCATTTCCTGTACAAAAAATAAAAAATTTCAAAGGGATCTACAAGATAAAAATGACAATAAAGTATATAAATGGAGACATGTTGATACCCCGAACAAGGGTGCTCCCACATCAGAATTTATTGGCACATCTAGTGTTGGGACATCTGTGTCTTCAACTAATCATGACGGTGATTACCACATGAGGTTTAATCAGAGAAGAAAAGAGGATCGCTTTCGGGGCTATAATACAAGAAGGCGCCTCAAAAATGCCCATTCTGATCATGATGATGAACCCCAGCAAAACTCCATGAAGGTAATTAATTTATCTGATGTTGTTCTCTCACAGGCCCAAGTAGCGTTACTTGGGAAGGGTTTGACCTTTTCACCATCTTCTGCCCCTGACCAATTTACAATTTTCAAAGACTTGCAATTATTTGCAAGGAAGTTGTTTCTTAAAAAATTGTTTTTTAATCAGGCCTGTGATAGTTATATCCCAACAGAAGCCAAGACGGAAGCCATCCAGATTTTAGAGGAATTGGCTGGGGAGGCGGGAGGATCCATATGTCATGAATATCCTAAACATCTCCTTCCAAAGTCAAAGAAATTCCCTCAAATCAATACTGTACCCGTCATTGATTTTTTTGTGCAATTGGTCATGCAAGAAATACGGAACATTCCGGAAACCATTAAGCAGGATAATCTTAGCCGAGATGAAAGACATGCCCTTAAAGAACTGATGAACCTTAAAGAGGTAGTTATAAAACCTTCAGATAAGGGCGGTAATGTGGTAGTTTGGTCTACTATAGCCTATGAGAAAGAAATGATGAGGCAACAAAAGAACCCTTTATGCTATAAGAAATTAACTTTTAATCCACTGGTTAAATTCAGGAGTGAACTTCATGACCTCCTACAAGAGGCTATCACAGAGGGTGTTCTTACACCGAAACAGATGGAGGGCCTGTGGGTTGATGACCCGACAATAGAAAGTATCTATCTATTGCCTAAGATACATAAGGACCCAAAGACACCCCCAGGTAGGCCCATAGTATCAGGGATTAATAATATCTCCGACCCTATTTCTAAACTGGTTGATTTTTATTTGAAACCACTTGTGGAAACTCTACCTTCTTTCCTTAAAGATACTACTGACACCTTAAGGAAACTTGATGGTGTTCAATTGGAGGAGAATATGATTCTAGTCACCTGTGATGTCGAGTCTTTATACACATCAATACAACATCATGATGGCATAGAAGCGGCAACTTTTTTTCTAGGCCACAGTGGTCTTGATGTGAATCTATGTGTCTTTCTCATTAAGGCCCTGGAATTTATTTTAACACACAATTTTTTTTGTGTACCGTGAATCATTTTTCCTCCAAGTACAGGGGACTGCTATAGGGGCATCTTGTGCGCCCTCATATGCAAATTTATTTCTAGGCCTCTGTGAGCTGGAAATTTTTCAAACTGTACCCCATCATTTTAGTCACAAGGTTGTATCATGGTGGAGATATATTGATGATGTTCTAATGATCTGGCAAGGGACTCAGGTGGAATTGAATGACTTTTTTAGTGGTCTGAATGCCAATTTCAAGAACATTAAACTTACATACAAAAGTGATACTAAGTGTATTGAATTCTTGGATATCACCATTAATGTGGATAAGGATGGTTTTCTACAAACAGATCTATTCAGAAAGAGCACATCTGTTAATGCATTGTTACACGCCTCTTCACAGCACCTCCACATCTAATCAGGAATATTCCAACTGGACAATTTTTGCGCGCTAAGAGGATTTGTTCGAACAATGACCTCTTTGAAAAACAAGCTGACGACCTTTGTGTGCACTTCAAGAACCGTGGATATGTGAGGAAAACCATTTGCCGCTCCTATCAGCGGGCTCAGAGGAGTAATAGAGCTGAACTGTTGCAAAAACGTCAAACTGTGAAACAAGATGATCAGGTATGGTGCATCCTTGACTTTAATTCTAGGAGTAAGGAAATTAGGGATGCTATTGCCAAACATTGGCATATTTTGCAAATGGATGGTACTATCTCTAAATTCATTAGTAAAAATCCTACCATCACTTTCAGGAAATCAGCAAGTCTCAAAGATCAATTGTTTCACAGCTATCTTAAAGATAGTTCAAAATTTATTTTCGGATCCAAGGGTCCAAAATGGGAATGCACCAAATGCGGTAAATGCATGGCATGCAAAAACATCTGTGACACAACGGAGTTCGTCAATTCCAGTAATAGTAGGGCGTACAAGATTACACATACCATTATCACATGTACCACTAGGGCAGTTGTATACCATGCAACTTGCCCTTGTGGTCTCATTTATGTTGGTATGACCCCATGTGAACTCCGGCGTAGAGCTCGCGAACACGTTCTAGACATTGAAAATGCCACCACTGAGACTGATTTCCAAAAATTAAAACCCATCCCACGACACTTCAAAATGGCACATGGGTGTGATCCCAAAGGATTAAGTGTTAAAGGTATTGATATGGTTTTTGTCGGCCTCAGAGGTGGCAACTGGAAGAAACTATTGGTGCAAAAAGAGGCCAAGTGGATTTACAGACTAGATACATTAACACCCCTTGGCCTGAATGATCACAATAGTTTTGTTTCTTTCTTGCCAACCTAGATATTGATTATCTGTGGGGCTTTATGCCTCTTTATATTTTTATTTTTTAATGCTGTCTTCTGCGGTTTTTTATCTGGCTTTTGGTTTTATTGTTTTTAACTGTTTTTTAATTTTTGATAGGGTCATCTTACTTACCTTCATGATCTTTTTCTGCATTGGTTGCTCTTTTGTTATCTCCCATTGAAGACTACATTGCCAAGAACCTTTGCTTGATGGATATTTCTTCTTCATCAATCAGCAATAGGACTGAGGATTCCATCTTTGTCGTGGTGTATACCTACTGTTTGGAGATGTTGGACACTTATGGATATGCACTTTAAACTGCCTTATGATGTTAGATTTTTTGTTATTTAATTCATATTCTCATATTAGGTATGTGTGTTCGAATGTATCTATATTGATACTGTCTGGCCACCGGTTGGTCTTTTTACTATTATATAGGTTTTTTGTCTATACTCACCTTTAAATTGTGGTTCTCACGGTACGTTTGTGTTTATATGCATTGTGATGCATGCAATTGTATGCATATTATTAGTGTACAACCTCTGGTTGGTTGTCTTATTTTATTGCTGAATTTGCACTGTTTTACTCTTATGCAATATGTATGTCACATGTCAATTTAATTATTATGTGCCTTATTATATTAATACTATGTACTCATTATATATACATTATATATGTATATATAATATATATATACATACATATATATATATATATATACATATATATATATATGCATTTTATTATAGTATTAGTCACTTTTCTTTATTGGCATTTTTTGGTGTTGTCTTTTGATATAATGTGTCTATTGGCACGTATTTGCACATGTACACATGGTTTGTATTGTTTACGTGTCTGTTTTTCTCCTAATATGCATTTTATTTCCACAGCTTTTTCACTTCTTAATTTTTGGATTTTTTTTGATCTGACTAGGCTTTTTGGACTTTTTTTACGGTTTTTCTGACAGACGGTACTATTATCCTGACGCCATAGGAACAGTAGAAGAAGCGCTTTTTCCGTTGTGGTTACTCACTGTGTTGTTTCTGGTAGCGTTATTAGGCAATAACGTGTTTTTTGCCTTCGGACTTCTGCTACTATGGTTACACACACTAACAGGAGATGACGTCCTGTATGTGTACGTATTTCCGGCGTTACCCTTTGCCGCTATTGTAACTTATCAACAGGATGTGACGTTACTCCTCTCATCCGAGACCGGAAGTGACGATCTCTCTGGCATTCTGCCGCCGTGACAGATCGATTAGCTTTTTATTGTGCGCATGCGTCGGCGTCTCTGCTCTGGAATTATCTTATCCTTTAATAGGTCTACAATTACGGCTTCTTGGCTACCAATAAACAGCGATTTGGCTTGTTTCGTCATTTTTCTCATGTCCAATTATTGTTCTCTGCCACTCACTTCTGGGAGGATATCAATTGCATATTCTTGTGTTATTGGTCCATATATATCTAAATACCCTATCTGGCCAGTACCCAACCACCCCTGGACGAAGCATTTCAGTGCGAAACGTGCGTCGGGTGTGGTGGCTCTCCCCGGCTCCTCTTTGTGGTAACTATGCCTTTATTTCATATATAGTCAATTGTACCATGTTGCACCTTTTCATGTCATTTCCTCATTGATTGTTATTACCATCCTGAGGGATACTGTGTTTCTATATGGCTTCTGCCCTGTATTTATATCAAATAAACTATTATTGTTACTATTTATCATTAATAGGCCCATGACATTGGTGTCCTAGCATGATGTGTATTACAGTGCAAATTTATTTTTATATCATGGTACCAATTATTTAGTGGAGGTTTGTTTACGGTCGAGTCCCACTGTTTTTTCCAGCACTTGTGGTGCCTGCCATTTTTTAACTGTTGTAATTGATGTTATAATAAAGTATTTTTGTATTTCTATATGGCTATATGTGAGGTTCTTCTTTTGTTTTTTTATGTGCATACCTTACAAGTTTATGACCACTTATAAAATGTGTTCAAAGTGCTGCCCATTGTGTTGAATTGTCAATGCAACCCTCTTCTCCCACTCTTGACACACTGATAGCAACACCGCAGAAGAAATGCTAGCACAGGCTTCCAGAATCCGTTGCTTCAGATGTTGCACATCTCGTATCTGAAGGCAATTGTCTATGCTGTGAAGATACGAGATGTGCATCTGAAGCAACGGTTACTGGAAGCCTGTGCTAGCATTTCTTCAGCGATGTTACTATCAGTCTGTCAAGAGTGGGAGAAGAGGGTTGCATTGACAATCCAACACAATGGGCAGCACTTTGAACACATTTTATAAGTGGTCATAGACTTGTAACAAACTCATGAAAGAATAAAGTTACGTTAAAACCAAGCACACCATTGTTTTTCTAGTGAAATTCTCAATAAGTTTGATGTGTCACATGACCCTCTTCCCACTGGAAAAAGTAAAGTTGGATCCAAAATAGCCGCCATGATCACCACCCATCTTGAAAAGTATTCCCCTCCCATATACTAATGTGCCACAAACAGGAAGTTGATATCACCAACCATTCCCATTTTATTTAGGTATATCCATATAAATGGCCCATCCTGTATATTATATATATATATATATATATATATACAGTACAGACCAAAAGTTTGGACACACATTCTCATTCAAAGATTTTTCTGTATTTTCATGACTATGAAAATTGTAGAATCACACTGAAGGCATCAAAACTATGAATTAACACATGTGGAATTATACATTACACTTTACAAAAAAGTGTGAAACAACTGAAAATATGTCTTATATTCTAGGTTCTTCAAAGTAGCCACCTTTTGCTTTGATTACTGCTTTGCATGCAGAAAAGGTGAACGGATGGACTTTGCATGCCTAGTTCCCACTGTGAAGCATGGAGGAGGTGGTGTGATGGTGTGGGGGTACTTTGCTGGTGACACTTTGGGGATTTATTCAAAATTGAAGCGGTGAGCGGTCCAGCTCACCCCAAACCATCTCGATTGGGTTCAGGTCTGGTGACTGTGGAGGCCAGGTCATCTGGCGTAGCACCCCAAGACTCTCCTTCTTGGTCAAATAGCCCTTACACAGCCTGGAGGTGTGTTTGGGGTCATTGTCCTGTTGAAAAATAAATGATGATCCAACTAAACGCAAACCGGATGGAATAGCATGCTGCTGCAAGATGCTTTAGTAGCCATTCTGGTTCACTATGCCTTCAATTTTGAATAAATTTCCAACAGTGTAACCAGCAAAGCACCCCCACACCATCACACCACCTCCTCCATGCTTCACGGTGGGAACCAGCCATGTAGAGTCCATCCGTTCACCTTTTCTGCGTGCAAAGCAGTAATCAAAGCAAAAGCTGGCTACTTTGAAGAACCTAGAATATAAGACATGTTTTCAGTTGTTTCACACTTTTTTGTAAAGTGTAATGTATAATTCCACGTGTTAATTCATAGTTTTGACGCCTTCAGTGTGATTCTACAATTTTCATAGCCATGAAAATACAGAAAAATCTTTCAATGAGAAGGTGTGTCCAAACTTTTGGTCTGTACTGTATATATATTACAAACAGAGTGATCTATTTCAAGTGTTTATTTCTGTTAATGTTGATGATTATGGCTTACAGCCAATGAAAACCCAAAAGTCATTATCTCAGTAAATTAGAATAATTAACAAAAAACACTTGCAAAGGGTTCCTAAGCATTTAAATATGTCTCTTTGTCTGTTTCAGTAGGTTCCACAATCATGGGGAAGACTGCTGACTTGACAGATGTCCAGAAGGCAGTCATTAACACACTCCTCAAAGAGGGTAATACACAAAAGGTCATTGCTAAAGAAGCTGGCTGTTCACAGAGTGCTGTATCCAAGCATATTAATGGAAAGTTGAGTGGAAGGAAAAAGTGTGATAGAAAAAGATGCACAAGCAACCGGGATAACCGCAGCCTTGAAAGGATAGTTAAGAAAAGGCCATTCAAAAATTTGGAAGAGATTCACAAGGTGTGTACTGCTGCTGGAGTCATTACTTCAAGAGCCACCACAAACGGACATATCCAGGACATGGGCTACAAGTGTCACATTCCTTGTGTCAAGCCACTCATGACCAATAGACAATGCCAGCAGCGTCTTACCTGGGCCAAGGAGAAAAAGAACTGTATTATTGCTCAGTGGTCCAAGGTGATGCTTTCAGATTAAAGTAAATTTTGCAGTTCATTTGGAAATAAAGGTCCAAGAGTCTGGAGGATGAGTGGAGAGGCACACAATCCAAGCTGCTTGAGGTCTAATGTGAATTTTCCACATTCAGTGATGGTTTGGGAGCCTTGTTATCTGCTGGTGTAGGTCCACTATGTTTTATCAAGACCAAAGTCAGCGCAGCTGTCTACTAGGAAATTTTGAGCACTTCATGCTTACCTCTGCCGACAAGCTTTTTGGAGATGAAAATGTAATTCTCCAGCAGGACTTGGCACCTGTCCACACTGCCAAAAGTACCAATACCTCCTTTAAAAACAACAGTATCTCTGTGCTTGATTGGCCAGCAATCTCGCCTGACCTTAAACCCATAGAGAATCTATGGGGTATTGTCAGGAGGAAGATAAGAGATACCAGACCCAAAAATGCAGACCAGCTGAAGGCTCCATAACACCTCAGCAGTGCCACAGGGTGATCGCCTCCATGCCACACCACATAGATGCAGTAATTGATGCAAAAGGAGCCCCGACCAAGTATTGAGTGTATTTACTGAACATACATTTCAGTAGGCCAACATTTCGGATTTTAAAATCATTATTTAAGCTGGTGTTATAAAGTATTCTAATTTACTGAGATAATGACTTTTGGGTTTTCATTGGCTGTAAGCCATAATCATCAACATTGACAGAAATAAACACTTGAAATAGATCACTCTGTTTGTAATGACTCTATATAATATATGAGTTTCACTTTTTGTATTAAAGAACTGAAATGAATTAACTTTTTGATGACATTAAAATTTTGTGAGAAGCACCTTTATATACATATAGTGTATATACACAGTATAAATATATAGAGAGATAGATAGATATACAGATGCATACATAGATACAAAAAGATAAATATGTGAGTGAGATATATAATCAGTGCTTTGTGTGTATAGTTTACTGTACATGATTTTTTAATAAATTCCTTTCAGCAAAAAAAGCCATTGAAAAGCCATTCATCTGCTGCGTACAGTAAAATCACAGTGAAATAGTATACAGTGCCTACAAGTAGTATTCAACCCCCTGCAGATTTAGCTGGTTTGATAAGATGCAAATAAGTTAGAGCCTTCAAACTGCAAACGAGAGTAGGATTTATTAACAGAAGCATAAATCTTACAAAACAAAAAGTTATGTTGCTCAGTTGAATTTTAATAAATTTTAAACATAAAAGTGTGGGTCAATTATTATACAACCCCTATGTTTAATATTTTGTGGAATAACCCTTGTTTGCAATTACAGCTAATAATCGTCTTTTATAAGACCTGATCAGGCCGGCACAGGTCTGTGAAGTTATCTTGGCCCACTTCTCCATGCAGATCTTCTCCAAGTTATCTAGGTTCTTTGGGTGTCTCATGTGGACTTTAATCTTGAGCTCCTTCCACAAGTTTTCAATTGGGTTAAGGTCAGGAGACTGACTAGGCCACTCCAACACCTTGACTTTTTCCCTCTTGAACCAGGCCTTGGTTTTCTTGGCTGTGTGCTTTGGGTCGTTGTCTTGTTGGAAGATGAAATTACGACCCATCTTAAGATCCTTGATGGAGGAGCGGAGGTTCTTGGCCAAAATCTCCAGGTAGGCCGTGCTATCCATCCTCCCATGGATGCGGACCAGATGGCCAGGCCCCTTGGCTGAGAAACAGCCCCACAGCATGATGCTGCCACCACCATGCTTGACTGTAGGGATGGTATTCTTGGGGTCGTATGCAGTGCCATCCAGTCTCCAAACGTCACGTGTGTGGTTGGCACCAAAGATCTCGATCTTGGTCTCATCAGACCATAGAACCTTGAACCAGTCTGTCTCAGAGTCCTCCAAGTGATCATGAGCAAACTGTAGACGAGCCTTGACATGATGCTTTGAAAGTAAAGGTACCTTACGGGCTCGTCTGGAACGGAGACCATTGCGGTAGCGTACGTTACTTATGGTATTGACTGAAACCAATGTCCCCACTGCCATGAGATCTTCCCGGAGCTCCTTCCTTGTTGTCCTTGGGTTAGCCTTGACTCTTCGGACAAGCCTGGCCTCGGCACGGGAGGAAACTTTCAAAGGCTGTCCAGGCCGTGGAAGGCTAACAGTAGTTCCATAAGCCTTCCACTTACGGATGATGCTCCCAACAGTGGAGACAGGTAGGGCCAACTCCTTGGAAAGGGTTTTGTACCCCTTGCCAGCCTTGTGACCCTCCACGATCTTGTCTCTGATGGCCTTGGAATGCTCCTTTGTCTTTCCCATGTTGACCATGTATGAGTGCTGTTCACAAGTTTGGGGAGGGTCTTAAATAGTCAGAAAAGGCTGGCAAAAGAGATAATTAATCCACACATTTGAAGCTCATTATTCTTGGTGCCTGAACTACTTCTTAATACTTTAGGGGGACCAAACAGAATTCTTGTGGTTTGAGGGGTTGAATAATAAATGACACTCTGAATTAACTTTTAACGTTTTTAAAAAAAAAAAAAAAATTAAAACAAAAATTTTTGCTGCAGTGCATTTCCCACTTCCAGGCTGATCTACAGTACAAATGTCACAATGCCAAGTTAATTCCGCATGTGTCAACCAGCTAAATCTGCAGGGGGTTGAATACTACTTGTAGGCACTGTAGATATATGCACATAGAATAGATAGATATAAAGATGTCAATCACATATATAATTAGCACAGTGCTTATGTAGTTTACGGCAGGGTTCCCCAACTCCAGTCCTCAAGGCACACCAACAGATCATGTTTTCAGGATTTCCTTTGTATTGCACAGGTGATGCAATAAGCACCTGAGCAATACTAAGGAAATCCTGAAAACGTGAACTGTTGGTGGGCCTTGAGGACTGGAGTTTGGGAACCCTGGTTTACGGCACATGTATTTTTTTACATACTAAATTATTTTCTGAAAAAAATGGTGTGGAATACACAGACATTTTATTAACCAGCTGAGGGAAAGTGGACAGCTGGGGGCAGATGTTTATAGCCTGGGAAGAGAGTAACACCCATGGAGCTTCCCAGGCTATTAGTATTAGCTCACAGCTACATACTTAGCCTTTCTTAGTTATTATAGTGGGGGACCCCCCAGGCTAGGCAGACAGCTGCGGGCTGATATTTATAGCCTAGGAAGGGGCCATGAATATTGGCCCCCTCTCAGACTAAAAACATCAGCTCTCAGCCGCCCCAGAAATGACGCATCCATAAGATGCGCCAAATCTGGCACTTAGCCTCACTCTTCCCACTTGCCCTGGTGCGGTGGCAAGTGGGGTGATAGTTGGGGGGTGATGTCACTTTTATATTGTCAGATGACATCAAGCCCAGATATTAGTAATGGAGAAGCGTCTTAAGATGCCCCCATTACTAACCCATAGTGATATTGTATAAAAAAACACACACCCAGAATAAAGTCACATCATCGCCCAGTCCACTAAAACCAATGTCCCCTATAACAGATTTAAAATAATAAACAACAATATTCTTCACCTGTCCACCAAGAAGATAATAATCCAGTTGTCCCACTTTGGGTCTTCCGCTGCTACATCTAGATGGCATGCTGTATTGTTGCATGATGTGACATACAGCCTGCCATCCAACAGAGACACTGAGCTGTGCATACTTGCTTAGCTCAGTGTGTCGCGGTGAACTTCTTTCACCTCACTGACGTCACTGCGAACGTGAGAAAGTTCTAAAGCTCGAGGTGCCATCAGAACAGTTTTGGGAGTTTACAGTCAATTAACTCAGTTCAACTCACTAACGTCAGTGCGAGACCCGTTAGAACTTCTCTCATGGCACAGGCGCTGACGTCAGTGAGTTGAACTGTGTTCATTGGCTATGAACTCGCAAGAACTTTTTGACGGCACCACAAGCGTGAGAACTTTCTCACGCTTGTGGTGACATCAGTGAGGTGAAAGAAATTCACCTCAAGACACTGAGCTGAGTAAGCATACACAGCTCAGTGTGTCTGCTGGATGGCAGGCTGTATTTTCGCATCATGCAACAATTTTTTATCGGAATTGCACTCGTCTGTTTTCCTTGCAGAAGAGTATGAGCCTTTTAGGTACGTTCCCACGTTCAGGATCTGTTGCGGGTTTGACAGCCAAAATGTCTGCACCATTTCTTCACCATTTCTAATAATGCAAATTAGAGGACACGCATTTACATTTTTTACACATGCAGATTTTCCTCATTAGTACAAGTCTATTGGGAAAATCTGCATGCGTTCCCGCAAGAGAAATTGACATGCTGCGGATCTGAAAGATGCACCACATGTCAGATTCCGTGGGTGATCCACAGATGCACATAGACGCACACTGGACATGGGATTTCTAGAAATCCCTTCCACTATGCTATAACATCTGGCCGATGCATTTTTGATGCTGCATAAATATGCAGAGTCAAAACTGCAGCAAAACCTGATATCCTAAAAGTGGGAACTTTCCCTAATTCAATAATACAGGGGCTTCTCACAAAATTAGAATATCATCAAAAGTTAATATATCATATAGAGTCATTACAAACAGAGTGATCTTTTTCAAGTGTTTATTTCTGTTAATGTTGATGATTATGGCTTACAGCCAATGAAAACCCAAAAGTCATTATCTCAGTAAATTAGAATACAAATGCCTGGTTTGGGATATATGTGCATGTTCTAACCAAAATTATATGAGAAAATATGGTCTAACATTTAATGTACATTAAACCTTTTAGATCTCCACAGTCAGGCTGAGTTCACTTGGGACTGGCAATGCTTCTAGTTTCCATCAATGCAGTGGGATTATTCACACTAGTCTGCTGCATCAGTTTTGGTGATGAAAAATTAGTTTCCATATTTCTTGGCGACTGATTCATATAACGTCCTCTTTCTATGAATTATCCGGTCCAGTTATAAAGGGGTAACCATGCTATACCTTGTGGATCACCCCAGAATTTGCATTTATGAAATGTCTAATTTATTGGGAGATGATAGTTTAAATGTTTCTGATGGCTATTTTTGTATCATTATAGACACACCTTCTACTTTATTACCGTAGATCATTAATGAGTGTCCCTGATGAAGTAAGAAACCATACAGGATTCTGAAATGGCTTTTGCATATGGGTGCAACACATACCCATGATTTACTTGTGTATATAACAATCTGTGCCCTGAGGCAATGTTTGCAGGGGGATACTGATGTATATGTATATATGGTTCCTTTTATATTTCCTACTGCCATTAATTCATTAGATAGTATACATTATTTCCTTTTAAAAATCAAAATAGAAAAAGAAGCCTTTAAACAATTTTCTAGGCAGATTATTCTTTAGAAAGAATAAATACATCCTGGGTTGATTTACATGAGTACAAGAAATGCAGAGGAGTAGAGAGTAATAAAGTCATATTTATAAATCCACTGATGATGCAAGGTTTAATGTGAAATTATTAATACTAGTGTGAAGAGATCATCTGGATAAAAGACAGACACAGGGAATGACATTACACATTTCCTTCATCTATCAGTGAGATAGATGCAAAGATAAATACAATAAAAATTACAGCTGCCTGCCGATCCTTCTACTCCCCTGCCCCATCTGTTATACTTTAATCTCTTCCAAGCACTGATACAGGAACATTACATTGGATTCACAGTACTTTAGACAGCAGCTAGAATATGCTCAGTCTAATAAATGTGATCAACACACAGATTTAAACATTTTGGGGCGACTTTATTTTCCTGAATGAGCTTTTTCTCTAAAACCATTTTTTTGTTTTCAAATAGTATGTGTTCTTGAGTCATTTAACTCTTTAGAATACTATGCCCGACCATATCTACAAACAAAGAGGATTTGTAATATCATTCAGCAACAATTCCAGATTTAGCAGACGCACCACCAATAATTTATTACCCTTTCAACAATTTTGTTGTTATTGTAAAGTTGGATGTAAGGTTATCTAGTTGTACACTATGCGACTAATTCATCAATATGTTTCCCATTCATAAATGTGACTGTGAGCTTAGCCTGGTAAACCTTGTCTAAGTTCAGCAGCACAAGGCCTTTGCAATCTCCCAATACAGTGTATGAAAATACATAGCATACAATTCACATCACATTTAAATGATTTTCACTATTGGATAATGATCTCTTAACAGCTCACAAAAAATATATATGTAGCAGCGCCATTCCTGCAATGCCAATACAGTGTTCCTTGGTTGTCAATTAACATAACGTCATGTGAATGCTGCAGTCAATCAGCAGCTGCTGACTTGTTGCAGAGTTCGAATGACATTCTATATGTCACAAGACCACCTGGGGACACGGCAGTAACACTGCGCCACTTCGGGAAGTAAGTACTGTATACAGTTTTTTATTTTATGCTGCATAATGAACTGTTAATAAAGGGGTGTTCAGTAGTAAATGATTAAGCATGCACTCACAGCCAAGCTGGGCACCTGTAAAGAGTTTCATAGCGATAGTCGCGATTGAGCTGCTGTCCGGTTGCGATTTAGCACTCTACAGACAAAAGCCTAGTCCCTGTCCAGTGTGCTATAGGGTGTGGGGTGCATCACACTCACTAGTAGGCTACAGGCCTCCGCTGCCTCCAGGCTTCAGTCCTCTGGAGCTCTGCACACAATGCATGGGACACCAAGTTCTTTGTAACAGTTAAACTTTTACTAAACAGTCCAAATTCATCAGGTGGGCACAAATGGATAGGGCACAGCAATTCTCACTTATTTCCTTCTTAGTATAAGTCCACTTCTTTTTTTAAAAAACTGTCATTTTTATTAAATTTTGTAATATTAACATTAGATAACAAAAAGTCCAACGGTTACAATCAGACAAATCTGTTGGCATATGCAACAGATTGGGACTTATTATAAGTAAAAGGAGGACTTTATACTAACCAGACAGCAGATGGCGATAGTGTGTAAAGTTATATGCTTGCTGTAATGTGGGGAGGGAAACTCTCTTGTTGTTGTTGGTTGTTTTACCTTTTGCTTCCTGTTTCGTTTTCTCCGCGGACTGTGTGACACTGAATTGTATCTCATGTTTATCCAGTATGAAGTAAATACTGTTTACTCAAGATATCTTGTTGTCTGAAGCTTGCGTAAGTACAGTGCCGACGATAAGAAGATGCACTCTGCGACAGGTTATGGGCCCAGTCATCCCAGACACCCCAGACACTACAAGCCCAGGCAGAAGGATCGCGGTTTATAACCCCAGATAACGGAGCTCACAGATAAGCTCTATAAACAGAAGGAAATAAATCCAGATACAGAGTGACAAAGGAATTCATGACCCCAGGAGCTGGATATAATTACAGAGAATTCAACACAAGCAGGACATACAGGAACTATCAGAATAAATAAGAAAAAAACAAAACAAAACAGGAGAATATCTTCAGTACAACTCTCTAAACAAGTAAGTCTATATAAAGATGATGAATAACACAAAACTGAAATTCACAGTAGCTAAACTGAATAGTGAAAATTATCAGTTATGGAAATTTAAAGTAGAGATGTTGTTATCTAAGGATGATTTATGGGAAGTAATTGTTACAGAAAGACCAGATCAAGATAATCAGACATGGGATAAAAAGAATAGACAAGCGAGAGCCACCATTAGCTTATTAGTGGATAATGCTCAATTAATACATATAAGAAATGAAGAAACAGTGAAAGGAATGTGGGAAGCATTAAAAAAACTGTATGAAAGACCTAGCTTGAATCACAAATTATTTTTATTAGGAAAGCTTTACAGTATGAGATTGAGTGCAAATGACGACATGCAGAAGCACATATTCTCAACGATGGAAGTGATATCACAGCTAAGATCTATTGGTGAAGACATTAAAGAAAGTCATATAGCAGCTATATTGTGCAGGTTACCAGATTCGTATACAGCCTTGATAAATGCCCTTGAGACGAGACCAGAAACTGACATTACATTAGATTTTGTGAAAACAAGACTAATAGATGAATATCAGAGAAGAAAAGAACAAAGCAATGATTCTTCTACTGAAAAGGACAGTGAAAACGCTCTTAAAGCTATAGAATTTAAAAAAACCCTATAATAAAGAACAAGAGACTGCTTCAGATGTAAGAAAAAAGGTGTTAGGGTTCAAGTTCCCGCTGCTGTACAAGGGGAGTCTCGAACCAGTCCCGCTGTGGTCTCCCATCCATCTCCGTCCGCAGTGGAGCCTGCTCAGGAGACGTCGGTCCCAGCGTCTTGCCCATTCCTATACTGTGCAGAGACTTGCTGCTGCCTCTCCTGGATCTGCTATTATAGCCAGTACTCGAGTAGACGTCTTTGGGACGAAGTCCTGCGTTTCCCCTTCTGAGCATGCTCAGGGTAAGATCTCTCATTGGAGATCAGGGGTCACATGTTCAGGTACTGCAGCAGCTCCTATTGGTCCGCCAGGAAGGCCCTGAAACTACATGTGTTTTGGAACAGTTTCTCATTGGTCCTTGTTTCTGGCAGGTCCTGTAGTTGTTACTATAATAGGGTGGCATGGCTGGGCCGCCATGTGCTAGTATCAATTGCATTATGTGCTTTGCGCCAGTGTGATCATGTACGCATGTGGTTAGGGCTCGGCTGAAATAAGCCCCTAGAATACCGGATTCTCCGGTGAGAAGATTTGGCTGCACGTGGTTAGGGCTTGGCTGAAATAAGCCCCTAGAATACCGGCTTCTCCGGTGAGGAAATTGATTGATTGCGTTGCTGTCTGCATGATCACGGACTGCTATCCGCACAGCAGTTATCTGTGTATCCCTGTGAGTCTAACAGGACACAGTCTTTTTCTCAGCGGCTCTGTGACACAACAGGGTTCGCTTTATAACGCTGGTTCAGCGCCCTAGCGTTTTACTTTGTGGCTCACTGAAGTTAAGTGAGTTCGTACTTATCGCCATATAGCGCTGAGGCATTCCCGTTAGCGGCTCTGGGGATTAACAGAGTTCGCACTAACTGCCACAGCGCGCTACGGCGTTTATTTTAGCGACTCTGCAGGATAACAGAGTTCGCTACTTTCGCCATCTTACTAGCAGCGGGCTTTGCCTGCACAGTGGACCCCGGGCTGCGAACCACCTCTCAACAATATCTAATAGGTGCGTTCCGCAGACCCTAACAAAAGGTCATTTAAAGAAAGATTGTACCATATGGAAAGCAGAACAACAAAAATTACAACATAAAAAGCATACACAGAAAGTAAAAAACACAATTTCCGATTCGTGTGAGAATAATTGGAATGGCACATTCAAAATAACAGACAAGAAATCATCACTTGGTTGGTTTATTGATTCAGGAGCAACGAGTCATATGACAAGTGACAAGAATTTCTTTACTGATCTTGATTTAGATAAGAAAGAAGCCATTTATCTTGCAGATGGAAGCAAAAAAACCGCAGAAGGTATCGGACAAGGTATGCTAAATTGTTCAAACAAGTTCGGACAAGATTCAAAGATACTTGTACAGGATGTGTTGTATGTTCCAAAATTGGAAGGCAGATTATTATCTGTGAAACGTTTAACAGCAAAAGGACTTACAGTAAAATTCAAAGATAATGAGTGTGCAATTATTGCAGGAAACAAGATGATAACCAAAGTCAAGGCATATGAACAATTATATAATTTTGACAAACCAAAGGAACAGATGAAGGTATGTACACATGATCACAAAAACTGTATTCACATGTGGCATAGACGTCTAGGACATAGACACCCGGACAGTATAAGGGAACCACAGAGAAAAGAATTGACAAAAGATTTAAAGATATCAGATTGCTCAATTACCACAAGATGTGAATGTTGTATAAAATCCAAAGCCACAAGGATATCTATTCCAAAAGAAAGTGAGATGAAAAGCGAAAGACCACTTGATTTGGTGCATACTGACTTATGTAGACCCATGAAAGTGACTACATCAGGAGGCAATAGATACATGTTGACTTTTATAGACGACTACTCAAGATACACAGTCACATACTTAATTAAGAACAATAGTGAAGCTTTTGATAAACTTGTAGACTGTAACAAGATCAAGTAACAAATTTCAAAGGAAGCCAATTGTCATCAGAAGTGATAATGGAGGTGAATTTACAGGTCACAGAATAGAAGACTACTTAAGACAAAATGGAATAGAACATCAGAAAACTGTTCCATACACACCTGAACAAAATTGAGTAGCAGAAAGGAAAAACAGAACTCTAACAGAAATGATGAGATGTATGCTGACAGATTCTAAACTACCAGAGAAATATTGGGGTGAGGCAGCAATGACAGCTACATATCTACAGAACCGACTTCTTTCCAGAAAACTGAAGAAAACTCCATATGAACTGTGACAAGGTATGAAACCAAGTGTCAATCATTTAAAAGTTTTTGGATGTAAAGTTTTTATATTCATTCCAACAGAAAAACGTTCCTAGTGAAAACTGCAAGGGATATAGAATCTTAGATCCCAAAACAGACAGAGTTACAGTGAGTAACAGTGTGACATTCATTGAAGATTTAAATGAAGACATTATGACTTCAGTTGAAACAAAAAATGAGAAAAACAATAGTGACATAACTGAAGAAATATCTGATGAGAAAGAAGTAGAAATTAATGAAGAACAAAATACTGAAAGTGAAGAATCACAACTACAAACAGACACAGAACCAAGACGTTCAATAAGAGAGAACAAAGGAAAACCACCAAAACGTCTCTCATACAAGACAAGTATAAGAAAAATCTATGAGCCTACATCTTGGGAAGACATATCTAAACTTCCTGAAGAAGAAGCTAATAATTGGATAGAAGCAACAGAAACAGAAATTAAATCCATGCATGATTCAAAAACATGGACACTAACAGATTTGCCAGAAGGAAGAAAAGCCATAGAATGTAAATGGATTTTTAAAGTAAAATACAAAACAGATGGCACACCTGAAAGATATCGAGCAAGACTCGTAGCTAAAGGGTATTCTCAAAAATATGGAGAAGACTATGATGAAACATTTGCTCCAGTTGTCAAGCACACTACAATAAGAACTTTATTTACAGTTGCAGCAATGGAAAAGATGGAACTAAGACATCTGGATGTAAAGACAGCTTTTTTGAATGGAGATTTAACAGAAGACATTTACATGGAACAACCTCCAGGATTCAAAGATGAAAGAAATCCAAACAAAGTTTGTAAACTACAGAAAAGCATATATGGTTTAAAGCAAGCAGCTAAAGCGTGGAATGACAAAATCACGGAATTACTAACAAATGAAAAATTTCAAAGAAGTAAAGCTCCATGCTTGTACACAAAAAGGCTGAGTAATAGATGGATTTATGTACTCATATATGTAGACGACATTTTGATTTTTTTTAAACAAGAAAGGGATAAAGAAAACATTCTAAAAATCCTGAAGCAAAATTTTGAAATCAAAGACTTGGGAAATGTAAAACAGTACCTAGGAATACAGATAGAAAGAGAAGAAGACGGAAGTTTCCTACTGAATCAAAATCACATGATTCAAGATATAACAGAAAAATTTGGACTAAAGGATGCAAAAACAGTAAAGTCTCCAATGGAAACTAATTATCTCAAAGAGATGAACAGTGAAAAAAATATGCTACCAAACAATGAAGAATACAGAACAGCAATAGGAAAACTACTGTATCTAGCGACCGATACAAGACCAGACATCGCAGCAGCAGTAGGAATCCTGAGTAGAAAGGTATCAAAACCAAATAAAGCTGATTGGAATGCCGTGAAGAGAGTAATACGTTATTTGAAAGAAACTAGCAATGTTAAGCTGAAATTACCCACAGGTGATAATTGCATTTTAACAGGATATGTTGATGCAGATTGGGTTGGAGATCCAACTGACAGAAGATCTACCAGTGGATATTTTTTTTTTCTCTCAGGTGGACCAATAAGTTGGACAAGTAAGAAACAGTCAATTGTGACACTATCTTCAACAGAAGCAGAATATGTTGCAGCAGCACATGCGAGTCAAGAAGTACTGTGGTTAAGACAATTGTTGACAGAATTATGACAACCACAGTTGGAACCAACAAAACTAAAAGAGGACAATCAAGGATGTATTGTTCTTGCTCAGATGGAAAGAGTCAATCCAAGAACCAAGCATATTGATGTGAAATATCATTTCTTGAGAGATCATCAGGATCAAGGAGTCTTGAAGTTGGAGTATTGCCCTACTGAAGAAATGACAGCAGACATTTTCATGAAGGCGTTGAATGCTGATAAACATCAGAGACTAATAAAAAAGTTGGGTTTGATTGAATAAGTCCTTACTGTTGAGAAAGGATGTTGGCATATGCAACAGATTTGGACTTAATATAAGTAAAAGGAGGACTTTATACTAACCAGACAGCAGATGGCGATAGTGTGTAAAGTTATATGCTTGCTGTAATGTGGGGAGGGAAACTCTCTTGTTGTTGTTGGTTGTTTTACCTTTTGCTTCCTGTTTCGTTTTCTCCACGGACTGTGTGACACTGAGTTGTATCTCATGTTTATCACGTATGAAGTAAATACTGTTTACTCAAGATATCTTGTCTGAAGCTTGCGTAAGTACAGTGCCGACGATAAGAAGCACTCTGCGACAAAATCTGTGTGTAAACAAGTTTAAGCAGCTTCGTAGGAAGGAAAAAAGGAGAAAGCATTAAGAAAGAAGCACGACAAAGTAAAATGTAAGTTAAAACTTTCCCCCATAAAATTACAAACCTCAATGCATAGAGAAACAAAAACTTCTAAATTTCAAGTAAATATCCAAAGAGGTTATATTTGGCAACTCTTTCGTCTAGCTCCTTCCCCGAGTCCACACCACAGAACTTAGTCAATGGACGACAAATACATTATATATAGAGACAAGACAGACAGGAAAGCACAGGAATCTGTAAAAGCATATCATCTAGCAATCATTTTGAACCCAGTAATAGTCCCAAGGGGTCCACACATCTTCAAAGCTGTCCACTCTCGCTCCAACAAAGTCGGCATATATTCCATCCTACGAATATCGGCCATTCTGTTCAGTAAATCTTGATGAGAAGGAGGGGAGGTTTGCTTCCAATTGAGAGCAATCAGGCATCTTGCTGAAGTTAAAATATGCAGCAATAATCTAGCTGAGTTCTTACCAAAGCCTCTAGGAGGAACGTTTAACAAATAGGTAGCAGGATTTAGATCTACATCCACATACAAAACCTCTTGTATAAAATCGTTCACCTCTGTCCAAAAAACAATTATCTCTAGGCAAGACCAGAAGATATGGTATTGGGAGTCTACCTCTGATCCGCAAGTACACCTCCATTTCTAACTTGCCACCCGTTCATTCTGGACTACCCCCAAGCCCGCTGTCTCCATCAGCGTCAGGGATTTGTTTTCCACTCTGGCAGTGCACCCAGGACAGGCCACTTCCCCCCCATATAATTCCACGTTCATCAACCTCGTGATGTCAGAAGACCAGTCCCACTCTGTGGTACCTGGCCCGAACCCTAGTCTCCAGACGCCGCTGGAATGTCCATCCATTTGACCTCCCAATGTCTAGAACGTTTGGCCCATGCTGCCACTAGCAACACACTCAACCTGAACGTGAACTCCACTATACACTTCACTAACTGACACTGAACTCCTACAAAACAGGAAATGCTCCCCTTTTTATCAGCACTAGGGCCCATTGACTGTGCTAATCCTATCCTTAACCATTTCCTATCTTAAATGAACACAATAATATATTATTTTTTATTTCTGATTTCCCCTATAACTTGGGCAAGTATATTAGCCCTAATTACAGGAGCTTCTAGCACCCAGCAGTTCCTGCTCCATCCCTGCACCCAGCGAACACATGATAACTGGGTCTTAGCTAAGAAGCACCATCAAATCTTCCTCATATATTCACAAAACCACTGGGTCAGCATTGTGTATACAATGATTGAAAAGGTAAACATGACAATAAAGCATGTTTATCTTCTCTGTGAGTGTGCGATTATTTTCTCACCTAGCATCTGCATGACATTCCTATGAAGGCCTATGCACTACATATACAATGCATTTTTAACATCATCTTTTACATACTATAATCTCTATGTAACTTAAAGCTAGTTTACAAAAGTAATAAAGCAATCTTATATAAAGATATAGATAGATAGATGAAGGAAAGATATTAGATAGATAATAGAGAGATAGATGAAGGAAAGATATTAGATAGATAATAGATAGATATTCTGTAAATATATAATTTCACAGGTCCCTACTTATAATAATAATAATAATAATAATAATCTTTATTTATATAGCGCCAACATATTCCGCAGCGCTTTACAGTTTAACAGTTTCAAAACACAAGTCATAGGTAACAACGTTAACAATACAATAATTAAAGCAAAATAAGCCGACCCTGCTCGTGAGAGCTTACAATCTACAATGAGGTGGGGGAGATACAAAGTACAGGTGTGTATATACAATGGTGCATTTACAATGATGGTCCAGCCATCTTGAGGGAGTGAGGCATGGATGGAGATAGTGAATGGGCTACACATACACACTTAAACATAGAACGACTTTGGTTAGTGAATGTGATAGGCCACTCTGAACAAATGTGTTTTGAGGGAGCGCCTGAAACCATGCAAATTGTGGATAGTCCTAATTTCTTGGGGTAGAGCATTCCAGAGGATTGGCGCAGCGCGGGAGAAGTCTTGGAGTCGGGAGTGGGAGGTACGGATTAGTGCAGAGGTTAGTCGAAAGTCATTTGCAGAGCGCAGCAGTCGGTTAGGCCGATAGATAGAAATGAGGGAGGAGATGTAGGGGGGTGCTGCACTGTGGAGAGCTTTGTGGGTGAGAACCAGTACTTTGAATTGGATCCTATAATGAATGGGCAGCCAGTGTAAGGACTGGCGAAGAGCGGACGCGTCCGAGTACCGATTAGCCAGATGGATGACCCTGGCTGCTGCATTAAGGATGGACTGGAGAGGGGATAGTCGAGTAATGGGGAGGCCAAGTAATAGAGCGTTGCAGTAGTCCAGGCGGGAGTGGATCAATGCTACAGTGAGGGTTTTTGTTGTTTCCATGGTGAGAAAAGGGCGGATTCTAGAGATGTTCTTTAGGTGTAGACGGCAAGAGCGGGCAAGAGATTGTATATGGGAGGTGAAGGAGAGATTGGTGTCAAACATAACACCCAGACAGCGAGCCTGCTGCGGGGTGTTATTATGGTGCCGCCCACAGAGAGGGAAATGTCAGATTTAGGGAGGTTAGTAGACGGCGGGAGCAGAAGGAGTTCAGTCTTGGAGAGGTTAAGTTTCAGATAGAGAGCGGACATGATGTTGGAGACTGCGGACAGACAGTCGGTGGTGTTCTGTAGAACAGCGGGGGTAAGGTCGGGGGATGACGTGTATAGTTGTGTGTCATCGGCATAAAGATGGTACTGAAAGCCAAATCTGGTGATGGTCTGTCCAATTGGGGCCGTGTAGAGAGAGAAGAGAAGGGGGCCAAGGACTGAGCCCTGGGGTACACCGACAGTGAGAGGAAGAGGAGATGACGTGGAGCCAGAGAACAAAACACTGAAGGAGCGGTCAGAAAGATAGGAGGAGAACCAGGAGAGAACAGTGTCCTTAATACCTAGTGACTGGAGCCTAGACAGTAGGAGACAGTGGTCAACAGTGTCGAAAGCTGCAGAAAGGTCGAGTAGAATGAGCAGAGAGTGGTCGCCGTTACGTTTTGCTGTAAGAAGGTCATTGGTCACTTTGATGAGTGCAGTTTCAGTCGAATGTAGGGGGCGGAAGCCAGACTGTGAAGGGTCTAGGAGGGAGTAAATGGAGAGGTAACGGATGAGGCGGGAGTAGACTAGGCGCTCCAAGAGTTTAGAGATGAAGGGGAGATTGGAGACCGGTCTGTAGTTGTTTGTGCAGGAAGGGTCGAGAGCGGGTTTCTTTAGTAATGGAGTAATGATGGAGTGTTTGAAGGAGGATGGGAAAATGCCAGAGGAGAGTGAGAGATTAAAGATTGTAGTTAGGTGAGTTGTGACAACTGGAGAGAGAGACTGGAGGAGATGTGAGGGAATGGGGTCGGTAGTGCATGTAGTCGGACGAGAGGAAGAGAGGAGTCTGGAGACTTCTTCTTCTGTGATGGGATCAAATGTGGAAAGTGAGCCAGGGGAAATGCAGGGAGGGATGGGAGTCACAGCACTTGGTGGTTGAGAGCAGATTTCCTGACGGATAGTATCTATTTTTTCTATAAAGTGGGAGGCCAGGTCGTCAGCACAAATGTCTGTGATAGGGGCTTGTGCTTTTGGCCTGAGGAGGGAGTGAAAAGTGTCAAAAAGTTTCTTGGGGTTGTTGGCTAGTGAGGAGATCAGGGTGGTGAAGTAGGTCTGTTTGGCGAGGTGAAGGGCAGCATTATAAGTTATAAATTATAGTGTGGGGGAGTGTTTTTTTCATTTTTGTGTGCTTGTGTTATTATTTTTGATCACTTGGTTTGTAATGACACCACTCCACTACTAACACCAGGGTTTGATGGCAGTTGTGATTTTTGACAAATCACAGTTGACATCAACCCCAAACACCAGTACCCCAATTGCCAATACACCAGAGCAATTGGCAACAGTGAGGAAAAGCACCAGAATTGGGCTGGGAAGGGCTCAATAACTGGGACCTTCCCAGTCTGATAAATTCAACTCCCATCTGTCTGCTTCACCTTTGCTGGTTAACAAAAATAGGTTGGACCCCATGTCGTTTTTTCAAATTATTTATTTATTTAACAGGGTAAACCAGGCTAAATACCCTTAGATCCACATGAAATGCACTAAAGGGTGCAAGTTTATTATATATCTACAGGAAAACTATGTATTTTAGCTATCTATTATATATACTGTATCTATATATTCTATAGATCTATTCTGCCTATCTGCCTATCTAAAGAAAAAGACAAGAGCAGCACCAGCAAAATTGGGTGGAATGCCACAAATATAGCAAAAAATTATGGAAGCAGTACGCCGTAATCCATCAAAAAAAGCTAGATTAATAGACCATGTGGAGACGGTTTGGCTCGCTAAGAGGAAGGCTCACACTTTGGAGCTGAAACGATGCCACATGGGCAATTAAACTAGCTTTTTTCACGGATTATGGTGTGCTGCTTCCATACTTCTTTGCTATCTATTTATTATGCATTGCTTATATAGCGCTATCATATTCTGCAGGTCTTTACATACATTATCATCGCTATCCCCAATGGGGCTCATAATCTAAATTCCCTATCAGTATGTCTTTGGCGTCTGGGAGGAAACGGGAGTACCCGGAGGAAACCCACGCAAACACTGGGAGATCTATCTATCTAAAAAAAGATTTAGCACAGCACAGGAAAAAATAAAAAAGAGGGTGCAAAGTTTCAAAGGCATGTACCAAACCTTGTGTATAAAGCACTGGTGGACAAAGTCAGAAAAGGGCCCCTGTGCAAGAACAATACATGGGCCCTTTGCAGCCCAAGATCTCCTAAAAATGCAAAATTGCACCTGCTGTGGAGGTATAAATGGGCCCCCTCACCTCTTGGGCCCCCGTGAGGCTGCACAGGTTGCACCAATGATATGTCTGCCCCTGGGATAAAGTCAAAAAAATAGAAACAGCACTCCAAATGGCAGTTATAAGGTGCTCTTTAATCGCCTATGTAGCGACTTTTCGTTCCTAGGTGCAGACCTTTCTCTAGCAGTTACTAAAGTGCATATACAGAATATTTAAGGAAATCGAATTGGTAAAGTATTTAGCAGCAATGTCATTATATGTGATCATGTGAAAATGATACAATCATGATATACAATATTCCAAAGCTCCATGTGATTGTATAAAGTGATAAAGTGCAAAACAATTCCATATCATACACAGTGTTAAATATTCACATACATACATAATTGATCATTAAATACCAGCTGTGTACAATCCGGTTGCCATAATTTAGAACAAATAGGAAACCAGTAAGCCATTGGTATAGGAACACTACCCATGATCTGGGATTAGTAACCCATTAAACCACAGGAGACCGGTGAGAAACACACCCCAAAAAGGGGCACATCGCCCACAAGTCAATCCAAATGACTATATATTGCATCAATGTCCTTAAACCAGAACTTTCATGCTTATTAATCCCCACTTGGTAAAAAAAATGGGTGAAGTACCACTCAAAACAAGTATGCCTAAAAAAAGAAAAAAATAGACAAAAAATATATAAAAAATGACCAAAAATAAATAATAATCATAATCATAAACCGCATTGAGCGCTTTTTTCCTGTACCAAGATGGCGTCTTTTGAACATCCGGATGTTACTGCGCAATATCGGAAGTTATTTTTGTACTTTGTCTATTGATATGTGGAGTATTACTAAATATATTTGAATATGTCTTAAATAATTTGATTTAATTAACCCCTTCATGACCCAGCCTTTTTTTTTCCTCTGTTGGATTTTCACTGCTGGTTTGCTGCTTGCAGTGGACTGCAGCCTGGTACCCTTTTGGGGTCTTGCGCTGCAATTGTGCTCATTGTGTGTTTGCATTTTTGCTTTGTTCCTTTGTCACTTTTTATTTTCTGTGTTGCTGTATGTTACACCAGAGATCTGATTTAGGTGGTAGAGATCGTGTGATCGCAGGTTTTTTGTGAATCAGAAGTGTTGGTATTTTTGTCAGGGTTTTTTTGGGTTGCAGTCAGAATTCTTTCCTATACTTTTCTATCTAGACAGATTGGGCCCCAGCGTTTGCTCATTCTATTTTCTGTCTGTGTCCGTGTTTTCTTCTTGTCTAACCGCCATTACATGTTCGGGGGCTTCCTATTTCTTTGGGGATTCTGCTCCGGGGCAGATAGCATTCATCTTTCTGCCTTTAGGTGTAGCTATCTCTCCGGCTGTGACGAGGCATCTAGGATCACCGTAGGTACGCTCCACGGCTGCTTGTAGTGTGGCGGTTAGTTTAGGTTACTGCAATCCAATAGTTTCCAGCCTCTCTGGTGTATTGCTACTTTGGCTATTTTTTGCAGTTTCTCCTCAGCTACCGAAACATAACAGTATTACCAGCCTGACTGAAAATTATATTGTACTCACAGAAGGGAAAATTAGTAAAGAGGAAAAAGTTTGTTACATTTTTTTTCCCCTCTATTATGGTGGGATTCCCTGTTCCCTCTGGTCTCAATGATTCTATGTCTTTGGCTATTCAAATTGACAGACGTTCGTGGGAGCGCAGAAGTATGCATGGGATAGTGTTGCCTTGTGAGCCAGCTCCTGAGCCCATGCAGTGTGATGGAGTGACTTCTGGGGCTCAGCGTCATGAGTTTCGTAAGTGCAATGGGTTATGTTTCTACTGTGGTGACGCTTCCAATGCTATTTCCGTCTGCCCTAAGCGGGGAAGACTTTTTGTGCGCTCAGTTGTCTTGAGTAGTGTTCAGACTAAATTTCTGTTGACTGTTACCCTGATTTGCTCCCTGTCCACATTTTCGGCTCAGGCTTTTGTTGATTCAGGAGCAGCTATTAACCTGATGGATTTTGACTTTGCCAAATGTTGTGGGTTTCCCATGATACCCCTCGGTAGTCTATTCCTTTACTGGGCATTGATTCTACCCCTTTGGTGGAGAATAAACCCCAGTTTTTTACTCAGGTGATAATGAGGGTTGAACCAGATCATCAGGAGAGTTGCAAATTTCTGGTGTTGCATAATCTGCATGACATTATTGTACTGGGTTTCCCTTGGTTACAGACTCATAATCCTGTTTTGGATTGGAAATCTGTGTCTGTGACCAGTTGGGGTTGCCAATGTGTTAATACTGACACTCCTGTTTTTTCTGCCTCTCCCCAGTCTCAGGATGTCCCTGACTTTTTGACTGATTTTTCTGATGTGTTTAGTGAAAGTAAATTTGCATCCATACCGCCTCACAGAAGCTATGATTGCGCTATTGTGTTAGTGCCTGGTGGTAAATTTCCTAAAGGTCGCCTTTTTAATTTATCTGTACTTGAACACGATGCTATGCGATCTTATATCAAGGAGTCATTGGAGAAGGGTCATATCAGACCATCCTCCTCACCCTTGGGCGCCGTTTTTTTCTTTGTGGCCAAAAAGGATGGTTCATTGAGGCGGTGTATTGATTATCGCCTCCTGAATAAGATCACTGTTAAATATCAATAACCGTTACCTTTGATTTCTGACCTATTTTCCAGAGTGAAAAGTGCTAGTTGGTTTACCAAGCTTGACCTCAGGGGGTGTATAACCTTATTCGCATTAAGCATGGGGATGAATGGAAGACAGGGTTTAATACCCCAGAGGGGCATTTTGAGTACCTAGTGATGCCTTTTGGGCTTACTAATGCCCCTTCCGTCTTCCAATCCTTCATGAATGATATTTTCAGGGATTTTGTGGATAAATTTCTGATTGTTTATTTGGATGATATCTTGATTTTTTCCAATGACTGGGACTCTCATGTGAAACATGTTCGGACTGTGTTCCAGATTTTGAGAGAGAATGCACTGTATGTGAAGGGATCAAAGTGTCTTTTTGGCATACAGAAGGTCTCATTTCTGGGATTCATTTAGTCTCCGTCTGTTATTGAAATGGACCCGGTCAAGGATCAGACCATCTGTGTTTGGGTTCAACCTATTTCATTGAGGGCTCTTCAGAGATTTTTGGGTTTTGCCAATTTTAATCGCAAATTTATTGGTAATTTCTCCGGTATTGTTAAACCATTGACTGATTTGACCAAAAAGGGTTCCGATGTGGTGAATTGGCCTCCTGAGGCAGTTTCTGCATTTCAGCAACTTAAGCAGACATTCATTTCTGCTCCTGTTCTACGGCAGCCTGATGTTTCTCTGCCGTTTCAGGTGGAGGTTGATGCCTCTGAGATTGAGGCAGGTGCTGTTTTGTCCCAAAGTGATCCAGAGACCTCTAAGAGTAACCCTTGTGCCTTTTTCTCTCAAAATTTTTCTCCAACTGAACGTAATTATAACGTGGGTAATCAGGAGTTATTGGACATGAAGTGGGCCTTTGAAGAGTGGAGACATTGGCTGGAAGGAGCCAAACATCAGGTGGTGGTCCTCACGGACCATAAGAACCTGGTTTATCTCGAGTCAGCCAAGCGACTTAATCCTAGACAGGCCAGGTGGGCCTTGTTTTTCACACGTTTTAATTTTGTGGTTTCTTTTCTTCCGGGCACTAAGAATGTTAAGGCGGATGCCCTCTCGAGGAGTTTCTTTGCGGATTCTCCTGAGTTATTTGATCCTGCTGTTATTTTGAAAGAGGGTGTAGTTCTTTCCGCCATCTGCCCAATTTGAGACTGGCTCTGGAGGGGTGTCAGGAGGATAAACCTGAGCGCTGCCCTGTTGGGAAATTGTTTGTCCCAGACTAGTGGAAAAAGAGTGTGATGTCTGAGATTCATTGTTCCGCGTTGGCTGGTCATCCCGGGATTTTTGGTACCAGAGACTTGGTGAGTCGGTCCTTTTGGTGGCCTACTTTGTCTCGTGACGTCAGGGACTTTGTGCAGTCCTGTGGGACTTGCTTTCGTTCCAAGCCTTGCTCTCGTTCTAGTGGTTTATTAATGCCATTACCTGTACTCAAGAGGCCATGGACCCATATTTCTATTGATTTTATTTCCGACCTTCCTGTCTCTCAGAGAATGACCGTTATCTGGGTAATCTGTGATAGGTTTTCCAAGATGATACATCTTGTGCCATTACCTAAGTTGGCTTCCTCCTCCGAATTGGTGCCTTTGTTCTTTCAGCACGTGGTTCAGTTACATGGCATTCCTGAGAATATTGTGTCTGACAGAGGAATCCAGTTTGTTTCCAGATTTTGGAGGACATTTTGTTCTAAACTTGGTGTTCAGTTATCTTTCTCCTCTGCATTTCACCCTCAGACCAATGGACAAACCGAGAGAACAAACCAGACCTTGGAGACTTATTTGAGATGTTTTGTGTCTGCTGATCAAGATGACTGGGTCTCTTTTTTTGCCTTTGGCTGAGTTTGCTCTTAATAATAGGGCTAGTTCTGCCTCCTTGATGTATCCATTTTTCTGCAATTCTGGGTTTCACCCTTGATTTTCTTCAGGACAGGCAGAGGCTTCTGTCTGTCTAGGGGTTGACTCTATTGTGCAGCGTATGCAGCAGATTTGGGACCAGGTAGTGGAGAGGTTTGTCTCTCTCTCAGAGAAGGCCCAGTGGTTTGCGAACCGGCATAGGACTGATGGTCCTCGTTTTAAAGTGGGGGACTTGGTTTGGTTGCCCTCAAGAAATATCCCTATGAAGGTTGCATCTCCAAAATTTAAGCCAAGGTTAATTTAGACCTTATAAGATCAAGGAAATTATTAATCCTGTTTCCTTCCGTTTGCTTCTTCCAGGAACATTTAAGATCCATAACGTGTTCCACAAGTCCTTATTGAAGAGGTTTATCGAGCCTGTGGTTCCTATGGCTGCGGCTCCTGATCCTGTTTTGGTTGAGGGCAATTTGGAGTATGTGGTTGAGAAAATATTGGATTCTCGTTTTGCTAGACGGAAACTCCAGTATTTGGTTAAGTGGAGAGGTTATGGTCAGGAGGACAATTCTTGGGTGTTTGCTTCGGACATCCATGCTGGGAGACTTATCCGTGCCTATCATCGACCTCATCCTGATCGGCCTGGTTACGCAGGTGAGGGTTCGGTGACCCCTCCTCAAGGGGGGGTACTGTTGTGAATACCTTGGTGGCAACTTTTGAGTTGGGGCTCCCTCAGGTGGTTGCTGAGGGTAATGAACTAATTACTGAATGGCCTTCAGCTGGCTCTGAATTGTATGATATAAGTAACCAGAGTTCCCAGCAGCCTTGCCGGTAATCAATTGTTCCTCCTGCTCTTGTTTGGAGCACATATTGCTTTCCTGCTCTCATTCAGATAAGTGTTTAGCTTTTTTTTTCCTCTGTTGGATTTTCACTTCTGGTTTGCTGCATGCAGTGGACTGCAGCCTGGTCCCCTTTTGGGGTCTTGCGCTGCAATTGTGCTCATTGTGTGTTTGTATTTTTGCTTTGTTCCTTTGTCACTTTTTTATTTGCTGTGTTGCTGTGTGTTACACCAGAGATCTGATTTAGGTGGTAGAGTTTTTTTGGGTTGCAGTCAGAATTCTTTCCCATACTTTTCTATCTAGACAGATTGGGCCCCAGCGTTTGCTCATTCTATTTTCTGTCTGTGTCCGTGTTTTCTTCTTGTCTAACCGCCACTACATGTTCGGGGGCTTCCTATTTCTTTGGGGATCTGCTCCGGGGCAGATAGCATTTATCTTTCTGCCTTTAGGTGTAGTTATCTCTCCGGCTGTGACGAGGCGTCTAGGATCACCGTAGGTACGCTCCACGGCTGCTTGTAGTGTGGGGGTTAGTTTAGGTTACTGCAATCCAATAGTTTCCAGCCTCTCTGGTGTATTGCTACTTTGGCTATTTTTTGCAATTTCTCCTCAGCTACCGAAACATAACAGACCTGGCCATTTTTTACCATTCTGACCAGTGTCCCTTTATGAGGTAACAACTCAGGAACACATTTGACGGATCCTAGCGATTCTGAGACTGTTTTTTCATAACATATTGGGCTTCATGTTAATGGTAAATTTAGGTCAATAATTTTTGCGTTTACTTGTGAAAAAATTGGAAATTTGGCGAAAATTTTAAAAATTTCACAATTTTCAAATTTTGAATTTTAATTCTATTAAACCTGAGAATTATGTGACACAAAATAGTTTATAGATAACATTTCCCACATGTCTACTTTACATCAGCACAATATTGGAAACAACATTTTTTTTGTTAGGAAGTTATAAGGGTTAAAAATTGACCAGCAATTTCTCATTTTTACAACAAAATTTACAAAACCATTTTTGGGACCATCTCACATTTAAACCCCCTTTTTTGGGGGTTTTAAAAAGGCAAAAAAATTCCCAAAAATGACACCTTTTTTAAAAAACTGCACCCCCCAAGCTGATAAAACCCAAAAATTTTTAAAAAAATTTTTAAAAACCCCTTCAAGGTTTTTAACAGCAAAAAGAAAACAGGAAGGAAAAAAAATGAACATTTAACTTTTTAGCCCAAAAAAAAAAATTTTTTAGAAAAAAATTTTTTTTATTTTCCCAAGGATAAAAGGGAAAGGGAAAACCTAAAAAAAGTTGTTCCCCCAATTTGTCCTGAAAAATGCTGAAACCCCCCTTTTTTGGGGGGGCAACCATTTTTTTGGGCGCACGGCAGGGCCAGAAGGGAAGGGGGGGCCTTTAAAAAATTTTTTGAATGGAAAATTCCCCCCCAATTTTTAGAGGAAACCATTTCGCGTGGGGAAAGGGGCCCCGTGTGCCTAAAATTGGAGCCCCCCCAAAAATTTTTTGCCATTTTTGGAAGCTAGCCCCCCGGGGGAAATTTAAAATTTCCAATTTTTTAAAGGACCCAAAAGTCGTTTTTGGAGACCCCTTTTGTATGTCTAAATTTGGGGTCCCCCCACAAGTGACCCCATTTTGAAACTAGCCCCCCAAGGAAAATTAAAATCAAGTGCATAGGGGGGCACTTTGCCCCCCCATACTTAAAAAATCGCCCCAAAAAATTTTAAAAAAAATTTTTTTTTTAAACAAAAATTTTTTTTTAGCCTAAATTTTTTTTTAAATTTTCAAAGGGGGGAAACCAGGATAAAAAAAAAAAACCCCCAAAATTTGGGGGAATTTTTCTCCTGAAAAACACAAAATTTTCATATTTGGCCCAAAACCCCCACTTTTGGGCACCCGGAAAGGGCTCAGAAGGGGAAGGAGCCCCTTTTTAACTTTTAAAGGAAAATTCCCCCCCAAAAATCTTTGGGGCGACACCATGGGGAAAAGGGAAGCCCCGGGGTTGCCTAAAAATTGGAGCTCCCCCAATAAGTATGCCTTTTGGGAAAAACCAACCCCCCCCGGGGGAACCCCAAAACTAGGGGGGCCGGAAGGGGGAAGTAGCCCTTTTTTTTGGAATGCACCCCTTTTGATGGAATGGCCTGAGGGCTTCTTTTTTCTTTGGGGCAGATTTTCCAAAAATGTGCCTAAACAGTAAAACCCCCACAAAGCCCCAAAATTTTTGGGAAAATAAAAACCCCCAAGGAACTTATCAAGGGGGGGGTTTGGGATTTTAAAACCCCCAAGGGGGGGGTTCACAAATTTTTTTAATCAAACCCCAAAAAAAAAAAAAACATTTTTTCCCAAAAAATGATCTTTTGGGGCCCGAATTTTTTTTTTTTTCACAAGGGTAACGGGAAAAAATTGGGGGCCCCAAAAAAATATTTTCCCCTTTTTTCCTGAGTAGGCTGGTACCCCCAAAGGGGGGGAACCACTG
Organism: Oophaga sylvatica; assembly: GCA_033576555.1. Classification (NCBI taxonomy): domain Eukaryota; kingdom Metazoa; phylum Chordata; class Amphibia; order Anura; family Dendrobatidae; genus Oophaga; species Oophaga sylvatica. Next base: position 342,670,564 of record JARQOD010000002.1, read on the forward strand.
TTTGGGAAAAGGGCCCGGGGGTCAAAAGGGAAGGGGATTTAAATTTGGGGAGAGCCCGGGTTTTGACTTTTTGACTCATTGAGTTTCTCACATGTCTGACCCCCCCTTAAAAAGGAAATTTTTTAAAGATTTGGGGGGGAGAGACACACAAAAACCCTAACTTTTATAAAAAAATTTTAGTGTCTGCAGAAATTTTTTTTTCACAAACCCCCAAACACATCAATTTTCCCTCCATTTATCTTTTTTTTCTACCAGGGGGGGGGGAGATGTCAGAGGGGTGGGGGCAGTGAGGTACATTAAAACAGCCCGCCCATGACAAAAGGTTTTAAAACCAAAATCGGGGGCTGCGTGTCGGGGGGAGTTGGGACAAAAAAGGGCGGTAATTTTTATGAGACTCTTTTTTACCCCCCCAAAATTAGGGGTATTTTCCCCCTGCTCTACTGAAACCTGCAAAACTTTTCGCCCGGGGGTCCCCAGTGTGGCTTTTGAATAGCCGGGCGGGGGTGATGTAAAATTTTGGGGGCATGCTAAAAACTTTTTTGCCCCCTGGATTTATTTTTTGTTTATTCCTAATTGTAGCACGGGAATTTTTTATTTTTTTTTGTAAGCTTCACTAATAACATCCAGTTTTTTTGGGATCTTTTGCTTTTAAAATTTTAAAAAAAATTTTTTTCTTTTATTTTTTCCCCGGTGTTTTTTTTTTTTTTGGGGCCCAAAATTTTTTTTGCTTTTTCCCCTTTTTTTGAATCTTTTTTTTTGCACTTTTTAAGCAGTTTTTTTTATTTTTTTTTTTAAAAGTGCAAAAAAGTTTTTGGCCCGGGGATTATTAAAGGGTACTCTCCAACCCCTGTGACAACAACCCCTTTTTTAAAACAGAACAAACGGGCCCCCTATATAAAAAAGTTTTAAAAAAATCGGGGAAAAAATCATTTGTGTGTTTTCTAACTTGCGCTTAAAAAGCGGGGTGCTTGTCTCAAACAAACCCAAAAGGAAAAAAAATGGGGAAAACAGTCACAAGCTCTTCCTTTTTAACCCCCCGGGTTTTTTTTTTAACTTTTTTAAAAACAAACAAATCTAGCAACTAAACACTAAAAATATTTTTACTTCCCCATCCGGGGAAGATGGGGGACGGGGCCCATATTCGCGTTATCGGAATTTTCCCATATTAAAAATTTCCCAATTTTTTTCCCTATCGAAAACCGAAAGGAATTTTCCCAAAAATTTTGAACCCCTGTGTTTTTTTGCCCCGCCAATAGGAATCCAAAAAAGTGGGGCACTTTTCCCGAAAAAGTTTCGGGCATTTAAAAATAAGGCCCGGGGGGTTTTTGGCGTTTTTAAAAATGTCAGAATGCACTATAAAAGGCCCGGCCCCTTTTTAGCGACACTGTCCCGTGAACCATTTAGGGACAAACGCTGCGGGGCTAAAATCTGGGGACATTAAATTTTGCATTTTGTGTACACTTGTTTTAGGCGGGGAAAATTTTAAAACCCCCGCTGTGAAAAACATCATTTTCCCCGGGGTTTTTAACACTCTGTGAAGGTTTTTTTTGTTTGACAGTGAAAAGGGGACGTTTTCAGTTGCTTTTAAAAAACCGCTTTTTTAGGCATTGCACGTGTCACTTTTTTTTTTTTTTTTTTATTTTATTTAGGGGAATTGGTGCGGGGTCCTTAAAATTAGAAAAAAATCAATAAAATTTGGTGACGTGTTCCCCCCCCGTATAAAATACTTTTGGGTTTAAAAAAACAAAAAAAACAAAAGGACTTTTCAAAAGATTGGGGGACAGTTGTTTTTTTTGTTAAAATTCATTTTGTGTTTTTTACTTTTTTATTTTCAAAACACGCTCCATTACATGTTCAAGCACTGCTGTTTTTTACTCTCCCCGAGCGGGCCCCCAGGCCCCAACCTTTTTTATTTATCCCAAAATTGGGGCTGCAAAAATTTTTCCTTTTTAAAAAAAATCTAATCTATTAGGGGGAGCCCCCATCCTATACAATACATTGTTGCAAACACTATAGAAGAAAAAGAAAGGAGTTTTTTACAGTTTTTTTGGGCATTTGTGTTTCAGTGTTCACTTCATCTGTTTTTTTTTACTTTTTTTAGTGAAAATCACGCCCCCCGTTACATGTTCAAGCACTGTTTTTTTTTACTCTGCTGACTTTTTCTCAGTGGCTCATCCTTTTTTTTTAACCCAATTGGGGGTTTGGCCCACATCCATTTAAAAAATCTAATCTTTTAATTTTACCGCTTCCTTTTCCCTATACAATAAAATTGGTTGCAAACATTTAAAAAATACAGAAAGGATTTTCCCCCAGATTGTGGGCAGTTTTTTTCAGTGTTCACTTCACCCCGTTTTTTTTTTACTTTTTTTAGTGCAAAATCACGCTCCATTTTTTTTTCAAGCACTGCTCTTGGTCCCCCTGCTGAGCGTTCCCCTTTGGGTCATCCCTTTTTTATTTACCCAATTGGTTTTTGCTACATTCCATTTAAAAAAAATTTTAATCTATTTGGAACCCTTTTCCCCCCCGTTACAATACTTGGTTTTTAAAAAACCCCCAAAAAAGTACAAAAGGGGTTTTTTAAAGATTTTTTACATTTTTTTTTAAAATGTTCACTTCCCGTCTGTTTTTTTTACTTTTTTGAGTGCAGATCACCCCCATTTTTAAAATTTTAAGCACTCCCCCTTGTACTCTGCTGACCCCTGTCTCATGGCCACCTTTTTTATTTATCTAAAATTTTGGTTTTCTGCTCAATTTTCCCTTTAAAATAAATCTAATCTATTAGTGTGACGCCTTCCCCCCTTTTACAAAACTTGGTTTTTCAAACACTATAGAAGTACAAAAAAGGGATTTTTACTTTTTTACTTTTTTGTTTCAGTTTCCATTCGCCCGTGTTTTTTTAAAATTTTTTGATGCAGATCACCCCAAATTTTCATTTTTCAAGCACTGCGCTTGTACTCTGCGGGGGGGGTCCCCGGGCTCATTTTTTCATTTATCCCCAAAATTTTTGGGTTTTGCTACTTTCCAAATTAAAAAAAATTTTAAACTATTAGTGTGCCCCCTTTTTCCCCCGTATAAATTTTCTTTTTTGAAAAACCCATAGAAGAAAAGAAAGGGTTTTTTCCCAAAAGATTGTGGACATTTTTTGTTTCAGTGTTAAATTTTATCTGTTTTTTTTTACTTTTTTTTGGCAGATCACGCCCTTTTCTTTTTAAGCACTGCGGGTTGTATTTTTTTTAAACGTGTCCAGTGGCTCACCTTTTTAAAATTTAAAACTCCAATTTTGGGTTTTGCTACACCCCTTTAAAAAAAACAAAAACTATTATTTTACGCGCTTCCAAACCGTATAAAATACTTGGTTTTAAACCCCCTAAGAAGTACAGAAAGGAGTTTTTTAAGATTGTGGCCCGTTGTGTTTTTAAATGTTCACTTAAAACTGTTTTTTTACTTTTTTTTGCAGTTTTACGCTCCAGTTACTGTTCAAGCACTGCTGCTTGTACTCGCTGACGTGCTCGGGCTCATCCTTTTCATTTATCTCCAAATGGTTCTCTACTTCCATTTAAAAAAATCTAACCTATTATGTGACCGCTTCCATCCGTAACAAAAAATTGGTTAAACAATAAGAAGTACACAAACGGGCCTTTCACGCTACAACAGGGGGTTTTTAATTTTTAACTAAAATAGAAAATTTTTTTCAAATGACACAAAATAAATAATGTTGAAGAGGAATGTCCTACATCCATTTTTGCACAATTTACAGGGTACATCCATGTCCCTTAATCAAACAATGTATTATTTATATTTACTTGTATGCTTTATTTAAAAGCCAAGAAACAGAAGGAAACCTTCCCTGCAACTGTGTCAAAGTTTCAACCCACATTATGCACTTCCAACATTGCAGCATTTGAGGCATGATGTGAGTTGGATTGGTCAAGTTAGGGAAGTGAGAAGGGTTTTCACCATCAGTAACCCTATAAAAAAAAAGTATGCTTTTGTGTTAGCATTTGTGTTAACATGTGGATATCTCCATAATATTCACAATTATTTATTACAGATTTGTTACCAACACTAATCATTGAATGTTTTTAAATTTACGTTTCATTTTTTTTTACACTTAGAATAAGGGTTTTCCTATATCTATGTGTAGACTAGCCCCCTTTAAATGTAAAGTTTTTTTAAAATGTGTACTAGGTACAGTAATTTTTTGCCGGACACACAGCAGGGAACAGCAGCTTTTCGAACCCCACTATCACTATAGCTTGTGTATTGGTCTGTGACACACACTTCGAGCACAACTCAGTGTTGTAGCCCAGGGAGTTTAGCTCAGGGGTAGAAAGAAAACATAACAGAGACTTTGGAAAACGTTGTCAACCAGTTTAGTTAATCGAAACCGACAGGCAAATTCAGGCGAACCATGCCTAGTTCATTTTCAGAAAAGTAAGCCTTCTAACATTACCCTAGGATAGTCGCATGCAACGGTCTTTTTAAAAAAAACCACCTCAGCATAAAGACCGCCCTCCCGATAATACACTGGCAGCAGATCAAGCCAGCACCCTCCAATGCATACTGGCTAAGCTCTGGCCATGTACCAGCTTAGAGACACAAAACTTGAATGGGGAAGAGCCATCTGGGAGTACACTGAGAGGGCAAGACATGTAGTCTGTCACCATCTTAAAACGGAAATTGTTGCCTCCCTGCTGACTGGAGCCGTCTCGGATGGTGTAGACATTGGTTGGCGCTGCCACAAAACTCGGACACATTTGGGGGAACATACTGTTTCTTGCCCTGTGCAGAGGCGCTGCTTGTGCTCCCTCTTGTTGCAGAGCTGTCTCCACTGCCTCGACGCACAGAGCTGCTTTAAATCAGTAAGCAGCGCAGTGCTCTCGCTGGAATGGAGAACAATTATGGATTGCACCAGTGGTCTTGGTACTTCCGCTTTTTACCTCCCGGTTCCAAACGGTGTGATGAGGCTTTGTAAGTTGTCCCGGTAGCGAGGGTCTAGGAGGGTGTACACCCAATAATCAGAGTGGTGTGAATGTGTTCGATGGCGGCGGTCGTTTCTCAGCCACTGCAGCATGAAATCAACCATGTGCTGCAGACTCCCAACTGGCCAAGAAACGTTGTCCCCTGCAAGAGGCGTCATCTCCGCCTGCTGTGCATCACCCCACCCTTGTCTACATACTGACTAGAGCATTGTCTACCTCCCTCTGGAGCGATGTCTTCCTCCTCCATTGACTCCTCCTCATCCTCCTCACAAAGTCCTTCAAATACATATAAATTTACAAAATTTAAAACTCAAAATTTAAAAACTTTGTATCATAATTCTGTAACATCAGTTTATGGAAACACAATAGCATTACAAAAGGATAGACAAAAAATGTACATTATGTGCTTTTGTAAATACATTAAAAGTTTGTAATGTTATGAAAAATAGACAGCGACTCTGGAGGTTCAATTGTTGATACAGCATGGTACTTTGAAAGTCCTCCAGCCCTTTGTGAGGAACACGTTGCGCTGACTGTCCCAGAAGGTGATGGAATTTGTGACTCCTCATCCTCCACCTCTTCCAAAACCTCATGCCTTAGTGCTTGCAGTGTTTTTTGAAGCAGGCAGTAAGGGGGACAGTCAGGCTGACTAGTGCATCATCTGCACTCGCCATCCGCGTTGACTCATCAAACGCACGCAAAACGTGCAGATATCCTTCATAGAGTTATTCGCCACTCATTAACACTGGCAGTGGCTGCCCATTCGATTATAGGATCCAATTCTAATTACTGGTTCTCACCAACATAGCTCTCCACACGCAGCACCCCCCTACATCTCCTCCCTTATTTTATATTTTATCGCCTAACCGACTGCTGCACTCTGCAAACGACCTTCGACTAACCTCTGCACTAATCCGTACCTCCCACTCCCCAACTCCAAGACTTCACCCCCGCGCTGCGCCAATCCTCTGGAATGCTCTACCCCAAGAAATTAGACTATCCGCAATTTTGGATGGTTTCAGGGCCTCCCTCAAAACCATTTGTTTCACAGTGGCCTATCACATTCACTAATCAAAGTCATTCTATGTGTAATTCTGTGTGTGTAGCCCATTCACTACTCCATGCAATCCCTCACTTCCTTAAAATGGCTGGACCATCATTGTAAAAACACCATTGTATATAAACACCTGTACTTTGTATCTCCCACACCTCATTGTAGATTGTAAGCTTTCACCAGCAGGGGCGGCTGATTTTGCTTTAAATTATTGTATTGTTAACGTTGTTATTTATGACTCGTGTTTTTGAAACTGTTAAACTGTAAAGCACTGCGGAATATTTTGCGCTATATAAATAAATAATATTATATTCTTATTATAGAGGCCCACTCAGTAATGGTGAAGTGTGAACGCCGCAAATTGCGAGTTGACTGCGCCTGATGCAGCTGATACTCCATTACTGTTGGCTGCTGCTCACACAACCGCTCCAACATATGTAACAGGGAATTCCACCAGGTGGGTACGTAAACATATAATGCGATGTTCATGAAGGTGAAATCTGCGTTGCAGAGCTGCAATCAGCGATCTGGCCATGCTGGAACGTCGCAAGTGAGCGCACTCAGGCGGACCTTGTGCAGCAGTGCATCAAGATCCGGATAGTCCCTTCACCAAAAACTCTGCACGACCAAGTTGAGCACATTATGACAGACATGGTATGTGACTGAGGTTGCCAAGGCCCAGAGCTGACACCATATTTCGGCCATTGTCACACACTACCAAGCCTGCCTGTAGATTCTCTTCCAAAACCACACGTCGCTCTCCTGCTTTTGCATTACAGAGCTCCTGCGCTGGTGGCTAAGATTCCCCATGGAAATTAATTTCAGGATGGCCTGTTGACATTTGGACACGGCTGTGCTCATATCGGTCGCAACAGGTAAACGTTCACGGTCCATGTGGAGGTAGACCGTGACGGCTCCTGCAGCGATGATTCTGAGGAACTGGAATAGGAGGAGGAATCAATGTGTACAGACTTGATTCCTGCAATCCTTGGAGTTGGCAGAACACGTACAGCGCCACTCGCAAGATCAGTACCACCGCTGCACAACATTGACCCAATGGGCAGTGAGGGAAAGGTATTGTCCCTGGCCATGGGTGTTAGAACCCTCTTGTTAGGTTTTGTTTCAGTTTGCTGGTCACATGACCTTTTTTCCCTATTTAGTCTGGCCTCCGCCCTTCTGGCTTTGCTTGACTTCATTGTATTATCTACTGTTAAGCTAGCCGGGTGCTTAGGTGCCTTAATCTGTGAGTTTTGCTTGATGTTAGGATCACAAAGTATTTATTTTTCTGTTTAATTATCCATGCTACAATTTATGTTAGGAGGTGTCCACCTTTTCTCCCAGTCCCTAGATCTTGTAGGGATTACTCCCCTCGCAACTATAGGTCTTCGTTCACACTAGATGAGACTTTAGCGGGTCTGGTCGCAGGATCAGTTCCCCGTTACATCGTAGGGATTCAGCTTAGTTGTATTGTAGGGACAGAATTCCCTTCTTTCCTTACTGGTTGTAGCAGATCATAACAATGGGTACTGGTCCACGCATCGTGGTCAGGTGGACCTTGCTACTGAGGGCTTTTAGTAGCGCATGTTTAATTTTTCCCTCAACATGCTTTGCAGACCAGGGACGGCTTGCCTGCTGAAATGAAAATCGGCTTGGCACATTGTATTGTGGGATTGACAATGATATTCAGTTACGGAAACTGTCTGTCTCCACCAGCCTGAATCACAGCAATTTCAAGGGACAGGAGTTTTGCAATGCCAGCATTCAGAGCCTGTGCTCGTGCATGGTTTGCGGAGTATGGCCGTCTTTATCCCATGCCTGTGCTACCGCTGGCTGTTTTGTGGCCTGGGAGTGTGAGGATGACAGGGAACTTGCTGCTGTGTGTGGAATAACAGTTTGTCTCTGGACAACAGTGGCCGAGGTTCTTCCATGGCGATCCTGTGAGGAAGCATAAACCAGCTGTGTGTGAGCTCGATGAAGAGGCTTCAACACAACCTGAAGATGTAGGTGCTGCGTAGTTGGCCTACATCTCCAGTGTGTCTTTGTAACTCAACTACGTGCTTTGTCCGCACATGTTTCCACATATTTGTGGTATTGAGGGACTGACACTTTTAGCTATTTTTAATTTTTGATTACACAGCTTGCATTTCACATAGCAAATATCATGTGCAAGTGTGTGAAAAAAAGGACCACGCAGTGCAAGTCCTGGGAGCGCACGTTTTGACTTTTGGAAGACAACTGCTCCGAACAGTGCCAAACTGGAGGCTACAGGCAACCGAGTCTGCAGCCTAACTCTCCCTCCTGTTTGTACCGTTGGGGCAATGTCTTCCTCTATCTTCCTTCTATCACTAACCATTTCTCTAGGCCTCTCCCAGCTTTCAACCAAAGTACTGGTTCTCACCCACAAAGCTCTCCACAGTGCAGCACCCCTCCTACATCTCCTCCCTCATTTCTATCTATCGGCCTAACCGACTGCTGCGCTCTGCAAACGACTTTCGACTAACCTCTGCACTAATACGTACCTCCCACTCCCGACTCCAAGACTTTCTCCTGCTCTACGCCAATCCTCTGGAATGCTGTACCCCAAGAAATTAGGACTATCCACAATTTGCATGGTTTCAGGCGCTCCCTCAAAACACATTTGTTTTCAGAGCGGCCTATCACATTCACTAATCAAAGTCATTCTATGTAATTCTGTGTAAGTGTGTGTGTGTCTCTAGCCCATTCACTATCTCCATCCCTCAGTCCCTTAAGATGGCTGGAACATCATTGTAAATGCACCATTGTATATAAACACCTATACTTTGTATCTCCCCCATCTCATTGTACATTGTAAGCTGTCACGAGCAGGGGCGACTTATTTAGCTTAAATTATTGTATTGTTAACGTTGTTACTTATGACTTGTGTTCTGAAACTGCTAAACTGTAAAGCGCTGCGGAATATGATGGCGCTATATAAATAAATATTATTATTATTCCTCTGAGCTGCTCCCACCACCTTCCTGTTCTTCATGCCATGTTGGGTATTGGACCTCATCATCTCCACTACCCTCTTCCAACACCTGCTGTTGGGTGGTCTGGCCAGCACCATGCTCAACAGAAACTGGCACCTGTGGTCTCATCATCATCATCAGATGCGTTCTGCGGTGTGCTGACCATCGCACTGTCTCACCCGCCTCTTCAGATTCAGAGAGACACAGCTGTTGCGCATCACTGCATACTCCCTCTTCTTCACATTACAGAATGCTGCTTGGCTGGGCCCCTGTTTGCAAGCCAATAGATTCTGAGAACAGAAGCAGACACTCAGCTGGCTCCTGTACAGAACTCTCTGACTGCCTGGGCAATTTGCCAGGCGGTGAAGAGACAGATGGTTGCCCAACAGTGCTGTGGTCCTGAGAGGAGGTGGAAGCAATTGAAGTCGATGCATTGGCTGAGATCCAAACAACAACGGCTTCAATTTGTTCTTCCGCAGCAGGGGGGTACTCCGAGCTCCTACAAAAGTGCACATAAAGGAACGCTCACGCCCGGGGAAAACTGGTGGATGCTGTGTCACTGGGGGCCGCAGCAGCCACAGAATCCCCACGTCCTCTCCCTGAAGAAACTCCACGACCACGTGCCTTACTCCCTGCCTTCTTCATCTTGGTAGATTGATAAAGAAAGTCTGAAAAGTTATAAGGCCTAAGTGTGGTTATTCCGCAGAGACTGCAGTGAACACTGCACACAACTGTTCAGTAGGTGTGAAAGGCCCCTTTGTGTACTTCTATAGTGTTTGCAACCAATGTATTGTATACGGATGGAAAGCGCGTCACACTAATAGATTTTATTTATTTGTAATAGAATGGAGCAGCAACAATTAGAGAAAAATTTCAAGGATGTGCCAGTGACACACGCTCAGCAGACTACAACCAGCAGTGGTTGAAGAACTAACTGGAGCGTGATCTGCACTCCAAAAAGGAAAACCTCAGACTACAGTGAACACTGCACACAACTGTTCACTACCCAACGCGTCTCAGCAGGAAGGCAGTCTGTGCGTCAAAACAAAGGCGCAAGCATACATCCACGTACCCTGTTTATAAAGCTATATAAAAAAAAATTATGTAGTAGTGACGCACACTTTATTGAGGTACAGTATTACATCGCCATTCACCATCTGTGGCTATGCAGTCTCATCTATATATACCTTATCTATCCGTTGTCATGCTTGCAAGTCGACAGTCAGGCATAAATAGCAATTTTCACTATGCACTATGCACTTTTTAAAGGTTATGTTTGTTAATAAACATGATTATTGCCACATATTATGAGTATTACATGATGGAAATTGTATAATTTTGTATAAAATGTTTAGTGACATTATTCAGCAAATGTAACATTTTAGTAATGTCACAGATAACTTGTAATGCTGATGATGTTTTGAAGTCAGACATTCATTTGTCTATACAATAAAAATGGTGTACATACTGTTACTTATCCATCATTAATGGATTCAGATATGTACTTGTATGCTTTTATGTACAACCGTATAGCAGATTCCTTAACTAATTTTATTTTGTGGTTTGCATTGCTGTTCAACATGTTAATGTATGTGTTTATGTTTGTCAATTCTTTATTTATCTAGATATTAGTTTAAATGAAATCATCATCTTATGGTAGTAAAGGTTATCTTTCTCTTGTTTGAAGTATAGACATTTAAAATTGACAGGTAACAAGGAAATTACTTGATCTAGTATTTAAAACATCCTCCTTGACCCTGGGCTCCAACACCGCCAGTTGTTGCTCGGAAGTGCTGTTAGCACAGTCAACACTTGCTCCTGTGTTACTGGGGTTCAGTAACGTCAGCTGGTCCTCGGTTGTGCCATTGGCTCTTTTCCTTCTGCTGCCCCTCCGGGTTCCAGCACAGTCAGCTGGTCCTCGTTACTTGCATTGGCTCTTGTACCTTCTGCTACCCGTCCGGGTTCCAGTACCGTCAACTGGTTCTCCGCAGTGCCTTTGGCCTAGGTGCCTCCATCTCGGTATCCGAGTTCCAGCAACGTCTGCTGGTCCTTGGTAGTGCTTTGGAGCACAGGTACCTCCTGCTTAGTAACCGTGTCCCAGTAACGTCAGCTGGTCCTCGGTTGTGCCATTGGCTCTTTTCCTTCTGCTGCCCCTCCGGGTTCCAGTACCGTCAACTGGTTCTCCGCAGTGCCTTTGGTCTAGGTGCCTCCATCTCGGTATCCGAGTTCCAGCAACGTCTGCTGGTCCTTGGTAGTGCTTTGGAGCACAGGTACCTCCTGCTTAGTAACCGTGTCCCAGTAACATCAGCTGGTACAAGATTGTGCTACAAATACAAGATACGGAACAAGAGACACAAGAACAATAAGCAGAAGATCTAAAAGCAGAAGAACATGAAGTATAAGACCAAAATGAAGAGCAAAATATATGCTCTAAATTCTAAGCAGAAGAAGACTAAGCAGTGTATGGGGGTGAGTCCGTTCCTCCTCGTGGTGCCCCTGGAAAATGCCTGCTGCTGCAGGCTAAACTGAACACGGACAAATACTGTTGTAATTTAAATCTTTTGTGACAGCAAGAACGGAAGGATGAAAAATTCATACTTTGACAGATTACAAGTACAGGATTCTCTGTCACAAATAAGAATATGATGAAGAAGATGAAGCAGAATATGAATAAGAATAATAGTTTAATAAGAAGAATATGAGTAATGTTAACAAAGATGAATAGCAAGAAGTTTAAGAAGAAGATAAAGAAGGTGAAGATGAAGAATAATTTGATGAAAAAGATGATGCTGCAGAAGATTATGAAGGAGAAAGTGTGTGAAAAGTTAAAAAGGTGAAGATGAAGAGCATGGAAGTTGTGTAATATACATATTTGCCAAAATATAAAAAACGTTAACATTGTCAATTTCTTCGTCAATCCGAACATCTTTAAAAAAAAAATATTTATGCTATTCCATTTGATTGGGTTAAACATCTATGCCTTTAATGTCTCCTCAACCTTCCCCAATACATTCTACATTACTCTTTCTTGTTTTCCTTCATGTACAATTAACCAACAAGGCAAGAATGGGTTTTTTTTAATTTCGATATTTTGTTCCCATAGACTTACATGGACTTCCGGTATCGGTATCGGGTATCGCCGATATTTTAGTGATATCGGCGATACCATTCCGATTCCGATACTTTAGGATATCGGAAAGTATCGCTCAACTCTACTCATAGACAGGAATGGAGTTGTTGCACCAAACATATTCCAACACCACCACTCAACAACTACATATCCTGTTAGTCCCATTGCGGTTCTGAAGTCCACAAACTTGCCTCTTGATAATGGCTTTGTCATACCAACGGCTATCATCTTGTCAGACTCGCAATAAACAAACTCGAGTACACCACGTTCCACTAAGTCACGTAAGTGGTGATATTTTGCATCAATGTGCTTAGTCCTTGCACTAATCTTCTCACTGCTGGCAAGTTTAATGCATCCTTGGTTGTCCTCATAGATAACTGTTGGTTGAGCTCATGGCTTGCCAAAATCTTTCAAAAGTTGTTTCAACCAAATTACTTGACTTGCATAAGCAGCAAACATATATTCTGCTTCTGTAGAAGATAATGCAATGGACCCTTGTATTCTGCTGGACCAAGAAATTGAATTTTTTCCTAACTTGAGCAAGTAACCATTTGCTGATTTCCGATCACTTGAATCTCCAGCCCAATCTGCATCCACATAACCTCTGAGCGTGAGATCTTCTGATGCCGATATCTCAAGACTTAGCCTTTGAGTTTCTTTAAGATATTGAAGAATTCTCTTAATTGCATTCCAGTCTCTTTGGGGTGGCTTGCTTACACGTCGGCAGAGAATTCCAACTGTGGCTGTGATATCTGGACGAGTTGTGGTTGCTATGTACAGAAGTGCCCCCACTGCTTGTCTGTAACTCTCATTGCCGGGTAGCAGATTTTCTTCTCCTTCCAACTTTAAGTAGGATGGGTCCATTGGTGTTGATGCACCTTTGGCTTCTGACATTCCAAACTGGTTTAGTATTGCGGAAATTTTAGAACTTTGGTTGAGAAGAAAACTACAATCGTCCTCTGTCTGGATTTGGATTCCCAAATAATATGTCACATTTCCAAGGTCCTTAGTCTCAAAGTGCTGGTTGAGAATTTCATCTAGCTTTGCAATTTCTTTTTCATCTTGATGAGACATGATTACATCATCTACATATAGGAGAACATACATCCTCGTCTTCGCTACATTTTTCGTATACAAACATGGATCAGCTTGAGATCTTTTAAATCCTTCATCCATCAAAACTTTGTTCATTTTCGAGTTCCAAGCTCTTGCTGACTGCTTAAGTCCATAGAAAGATTTTTGCATTTTACAAACAAGGTGCTCTTCATCCTTTTTAATAAATCCCTTGGGTTGGCTCATGTACAACTCTTCTTCAATCTCATCATGTAGGAAGGCTGTTTTGATGTCAAAATGTCTCACTGTCATCTGTTGAACTGCTGCTATGGACATTAAAGTTCTGAATGTGGTTTGCTTCGCAACTGGGAAAAATGTAGCATCATAATCTTCACCATACTTTTGCGAGTACCCTTTTGTGACCAATCTTGCCTTAAACTGGTGAACTACCTTCTGAGTCATATTTGTTTTTGAAGACTCACTTACATCCGATAGCTGATTTTCCTTGTGGTAGCTCAGTAAGCTCCCATGTCTGGAGTTGGTGAAGGGATTCCATTTCTTCATTAGCAGCATTTATCCACTTCTGCTTCTCGTGGATAGGCAGTTTTTGCATCTCTTGCCATGACTGTGACTCTGGTTCAGGTAGTGTTTTGACCATATAAGAAAGGCATCTAGCTGGGATACCTTTGTTTGGCCTTTCTGATCTGACTGGAGGTTGACTTAGTTCTTCTGTGTCTTCCTTGGTGGCTTCAGAGCTTATTCACACTTCAGTGTTTTCATTTTCAATGTCTGGGTTTGGTGATTGAGATTCTTGTTCTTGCTTCTTAGGTAGAATAACTGGTGTAACTTCATAGAATTTGAGCGATACAGAGTTTTTTTCATCAATCACTACATCTCTGCTGATTGTTACTGTGTTGGTCTCTGGGTGCAGGATTCTGTATCCCATTTGAGTTTCGCTATAGCCCACCAGGTCTCCTTGATTTGCGTGTGATTCCCACTTGGAACATTTTTCTTTGTGAACATACATAAACGTTTTGCTTCCAAATATCCTGAAGTGCTTCAGGTTAGACTTCTCGCAGTTCCATAACTCATATGGAGTTTTATTTGTGGCTTTACCTGGCAGTCTGTTTTGAAGATAGCAAGCTGTCATGATGGCTTCTCCCCAATGCATTGTAAGTAGATTCGCATCAAACAACATACTTCTTTCACTTTCACAGAGAGGACGATTCTTTCTCTCTGAAATGCCATTTTGTTCTGGGTTGTATGGAATGGTAGTCTTGAACACGATTCCATTCTTTTTCAAAATGGTTTGCACCTTACCACTTGTATATTTGATTCCATTATCTTCACGCAGGGCTTTTGGCATTCTTCCAAATTTGTTAAACACTACAGCAAGATATTCTTCAAGTTTCTGTGGAACTTCATCCTTACTGTGAAGCAGGTAGGCGACAGTATATCTGGAGTAGTCATCAATAAATGTGAGAAAATATCTCTTCTTGCTAGGAGTTTGAACACTCATTGGACCACATACATCTGTATGTATCAGATCCAGAGGCTGTGCAGATCTAGTAGTGCTTATTTTAGGAAAGGATTTTCTGGACATTTTCCCTTTAAGACAGCTAGTGCACTTGCATCATTTGACTACACTGGTTGAATTCAATACCATTTGCAAGTTGAGCTAGCTTCCTTACTGCTTCTGGGTCTCTGTGCCCAAGATGACTGTGCCATACATGGATACAGTTCTTATGCAGATCTTGTCTAGCACTGTACACTCTTTCTTTGCATTTTAGCTGACAAAGTTCATCTTGAATTTTTCCTTCTGCAAGAGTGTGACCCTTCTTTGAGATGATGCAGCTGTTACCTCCTTACTGACAGAAGATTGCTTTCCTGTCTGGGAACATAGAAAACATCCTTTATTGGGATCTTTCTACTGAGGAAACTGGACAGTGGAGGTAACAGTCTCCTACTCCTTCTGAAGTCATATAGTGACCATTAGCTAAGATAACCTTTTCTAACTTGTTTTAATTAAGGTCAGTGAAGAAATCCTTGTTATTTGTCATATGGCTCCTTGCACCAGAATCTATACACCACATACGCTTTGCAGATGGGCCTGTACTGGCATTAAATGCAGCTTCAGCACATGCAGAATCTTCCTTTATAGCTGTTTTAACCCTTTGATGTCTGTTCTGCATTTTAAACTGACTCATTCTTACTTTCCAAATTCTGCAGTCTGCTTTAAGGTGGCTGGGCTTTTTACAGACAAAACATTCATGAGTTTCTCTTAGATTGCTCTTATATTTAGGATAATTTTGTGTCTTTAATGCTGTTTCTGCTCTGGATTCATTACTGCTGCTTACATGCTGTGTTTTTCTCTTGAATTCATTAACAAGTTTGCCTTTAACATACTCTAGTGTCAGCTCATCATCTGGCTGTGCATCTAGTGCAGTCACAAGTGTGTCATAACTCTCTGGAAGACCACTTGATAGAAGTGCAGCAACATGAAAATCTTTAATTTCTTCTCCAGTACCCCTGAGACTCTCCACAAACTCTAGAGTGTTTCTTATATAGTCCTGAATATTCTGTCCATCACTTAGCTTAGACTGATACAGCTTTCTCATGAGATAAAGCTTATTGCTGAGATTTGATCTTTCATGCACTTTCTGTAACTCATCCCACATCTCCTTTGCAGTTGCGCACTTGCATATATGCACAATCTGGAAATCATATACAATGAGGGAGATTGTGCTTTGTGCTTTCTGATCCTTCTCTAGCCAATCATCTGGTAATGGATGAGTACCTTGTTCCTGAGTATATTTCCACATACTTTCTCATGAGCATCTTCATCTTGAATTTCCAGGACTGGTAGTTCTAGTTAGTGAGGCTTGGCACTTAGAACTTGACAGGATTGCTATTAGTGGATATATTTTCTGTTGTTCTGTGCTGCTTTTGCTCTTGGCTTCTGTTGCTGTGTTACGTCTCACTCTGGGCCTATAACCTGTTGGCAGCGGATTATTCAGGATTCTCTCCAAGCGTGTGACAACAAAGCTTCTTTATTCAGGAACAAACATATGATAAGCTTAATAGATCGGAATAAATCATTTGTGTGTCTCTATCTGTGCAGCATCTACAACAGGCTACTTCTCTCAAACACAGACACAGGAAAAACAGAAAATACAGTCACATGCTCTTCCTGTGTGAGCCTCTGGGAGTTTCTTTATTTTTAACTTTTTAAACAGCATACAAATCTAGCAACTAAACATTCATAGACAGGAATGGAGTTGTTGCACCAAACATATTCCAACAAAAAGTTTTAATCCCTTAAAAAATAGCTGCAGTTTTTTACATGTATTTTTTCATGCTCCACAGGCACCGTGCCCGCACGCTCGCTGTCTCCGTTGTCTCCCTAGGCGCAGTCAGCACTGGTGAAGGAGGGGCCTCCGGCCACTTCCTCCACTAATCAGCGTGTGAAACAGCTGACGCGATTACATCATTTAATCGCATCAGCTGTGTACCGCCGGAGAGTCAGGGCACCGTAGACAGCAACAGAAGCAGAAGCAGAGCGCCGAGGAATGGGACCGAGGTGAGTATGTGGTGTTCTTTTTTTATGTGTATGAACATGGGGATTCTATGGGGGTGACATGCAGCACATGGGGATTCTATGGGGCTGTTGTACAGGACATGGAGATTCTATGGGGTGACATGCAGCACATGGAGATTCTATGGGGCTGTCGTGCAGAACATGGGGAGGCTATGGAGGTGACATGCTGCACATGGGGATGCTATGGGGGTGACATGTAGCACATGTGGAGGCTGTGGGGCTGTCATGCAGAACATGAGGATTCTATGGTGGTGTCATGCTGCACATGGGGAGGCTATGGAGCTGTTGTGCAGAACATGGGGATGCTATGGTGGTGACATGCTGCACGCACATGGGGAAGCTATGAGGGTATCATGCTGCACATGGGGAGGCTATGCAGGCCTCATGCAGTATATGGGAAGGCTGTGTGGGGCTCATGCAGTATATATAGGGAGGCTGTGTGTGGCTTATGCAGTATATAGGGAGGCTGTGTCGGGCTCATGCAATATATAGGGAGGCTGTGTGGGGCTCATGCAGTATATGGGGAGGCTGTGTGGGGCTCATGCAATATATAGGGAGGCTGTGTGGGGCTCATGCAGTATATGGGGAGGCTGTGTGGGCCTCATTCAGTATGTGGAGAGACCAGGGCTCATGCTGTATATGGGAAGGTTGTGTGGGGCTCATGCTTTATATATAGGGAGGCTGTGTGGGGCTCATGCAGTATATAGGCTGGCTGTGTGGGTCTCATGCAGTATATAACATACCTCCCAACTTTTGAAGAAAGGAAAGAGGGACAAAGGCTGTGGTGCGCGCAGCGCGCCGTGGCAAATTTTAGGCCACACCCCAAACCACGCCCATTTCACTAGTCACGCCCATATCCATGCCCCAACCACACCTAAGAATGGATGGAGCGTACCGTAAAATCCTGACTGACAACCTCCTTCCCTACGCCAGGACATTAAAAATGGGTCGTGGCTGGATCTTCCAGCAAGACAATGACCAAAACATACAGCCAAGGCAACAAAGGAGTGAATCAAAAAGAAGCACATGACAGCCCTGACAGGAAGTGTGCAGGCCCCCGACATGTGCCAGTATAACAGTACATATACACACTATATATGGACACACTGTACACTACATATTTATACAGTGTACACTTTATACCCTGTACACTATGCAATTATACATTGTATATACCTCGTACACTACATGTACACTGTACATATATACCCTGTACACTATACACTATATATATATATATTCCCCATACACTACATCAACACTGTATATATAGGAGAGTCTCCAATGGAGAAAGAAGCAGATAGACATAATTCTACTCTATCTTAGGTTAGGTTCACATTGCATTAGTGCAGTCCGCTCAACGTATGCGTTAAACGAACTGCGCTAACGCAAGTGCTTTTTAAAGATCGCGTTATGCGATCGCGCTAGCGCAGATGCTCCATCTGTGCTAGCGGTGACGGACCCCCGAAGGCCGGGTTAACATTGCGTCAATGGCAATGGCAATACGCTGACGGCATCCGTTATATAGCGGCACTAACGCTATGTAACTGATGCGTTATACTGAAATTATGTAGCGCATCGCTAACGCATGTCATATTTGGCATGTGTTAGCGATGTGCTGTCATTCTGTGAAAGACCCTCGGACGCGGTCTGCAGCGTTCAGGGGTCGATCACATAACACGATATTTAAAAGGCACTTGCGTTAGAGCAGTCCGTTTAACGCATACATTGAGCAGACTGCACTAACGCAATGTGAACCTAGCCTAATGCTGCAGACCGCGTTCGAGGGTCTGTCACAGAATGACGGCACATCGCTAACGCATGCCAAATATTACATGCGTTAGCGATGCGCTACATAATAGTCTATGGGTGCGCTAACACATCCGTTACATAGCGTTAGTGCCACTATGTAACGGATGCCGTCAGCGCATTGCCATTGACTCAATGTGAACCCGGCCTTACAGAGGAATCCTACTGACCCATCGACATGGTGCCAATTGCTGACAGTCAGCTTCATGACTGGATCTCTACACTACTAAATCAGGAGCCTCAGGACTGAGAGATACCACTGGTATACTATCTCTCAGTCCTGAGGCATACGCATACCACAGCCAAGTGAGACACTGATTGTTTACAGCCAGAGAGTGACGCAGGCAGGGCTTAGGCGCTACACTGTGCCAGCACTAAGGATGATGTGGAAACAAATGGCTGGCACAGTGCAGCGCCTAAGCCCTGCCTGCGTCACTCTCTGGCTGTAAACAATCCCTCCCCCTGTGGACAGATGAGCGCTGCATACAGTACCCGGCTCTCACTCCAAGACATGATGATCCCATCCTGCCTGTCTCACTCTCACATGCTGCCGCGCATGGAGCGGCAGCATGTGAGAGTGAGACAGGCAGGATCTGGGATCATCATGTCTTGGAGTGAGAGCCGGGTACTGAATGGAGCGCTGCATGCGCCGCCGCCGGTTCTGTCCTCCTGAACAACTATTACCTCCTCGTGCTGTAACAGATGACTGCCGGAAATGAGGTCAGCGGTCACTTCCGGTGAAATGTGACAAGCGATTGCGAGAAAGTGCTCCCAATCCCCGGGGTTTCCGCTGTGCACTCTGCTGTCTTCACTGCCCAACTGCGATCGCGGGGCAATAAGCCTCCCGGCCGGGACAGCGGGACAGGGACTCGAAATCGGGACTGTCCCACTGAATCCGGGACGGTTGGGAGGTATGATATAAGGAGGCTGTGTGGGTTTCATGCAGTATATTGGGAGGCTGTGTGGAGCCTCATGCAGTATATGGGGACACTGGTTCATGCAGTATATATAGGGAGGCTGTGTGGGACTCATGCAGTATATATATAGGGAGGCTGTGTGGGGCTCATGCAGTATATATAGGGAGGCTGTGTGGGGCTCATGCAGTATATAGGGAGGCTGTGTGGGGTTCATGCAGTATATGGGGAGGCTGTGGGGGCCTCATGCAGTATATGGGGAGGCTGTGTGGGGCTCATGCAGTGTATATGGGGAGACTGTTTGGCTCATGCAGTATATATAGAGAGGCTGTGTGGGGCTCATGAAGTATATATAGGAAGGCTGTGTGGGGCTCATGCAGTATAGAGAGGCTGTGTGGGGCTCATGCAATATATGGGGAGGCTGTGGGGGCCTCATGCAGTATATGGGGATGCTGTACATGGGGATGCTGTGGGGGCTCATGCTGTACATGGGGAGGCTGTGTGGGGCTCACGCTGTATATAGAGAGGCTGTGTGGGGCTCACGCTGTATATAGAGAGGCTGTGTGGGGCTCATGCTGTATATAGGGAGGCTGTGTGGGGCTCATGCTGCATATGGGGAGGCTGTGTGGGGCTCATGCTGTATATAGTGAGGCTGTGTGAGGCTCATGCTGTATATGGGGAGGCTGTGAGAGGCTCATGCAGTATATATAGGGAGGCAGTGTGGGGCTCATTCAGTATATGGGGAGGCTGTAGGGGCCTCATGCAGTATATGGGGAGTCTGTGTGGAACCTCATGCTGTAGATGGGGAGGCTGTGTGGGGCTCATGCTGTACATGGGAGGGCTGTGTGGGGCTCATGCTGTACATGGGAAGGCTATGTGGGGCTCATTCTGTACATGGGGAGGCTGTATGGGGCTCATGCTGTATATAGGGAGGCTGTGTGAGGCTCATGCTGTTTGTAGGGAGGCTGTGTGAGGTTCATTCTGTATAAAAGGGTCTGTGGGGGGTTCATGCGAAATACAGAAAGGGCTGTACTTGGGTTCAAAGATATATAGGGGGTGTTGGCATACTTAATTCTGCTCAATATTAAGTGACACAATTAATATTAATAAATAAATATTGAGTAGAATTAATTTCAAGCTATTGGTTCGGCCCTCCACAACAGTCATGGTATCTCATGTGGCCCCTCGGGAAAATTAATTGCCCACCCCTATTTAGAGAGAAAAAAAGCACCAAAAATGCACAGTTCAACTGGACCGAGTTCTCATGAAATCACATCCACATTGCTTGGGCAGTTAAACACAGCAGAATTCCTGTGCAAAAAAAAGAAAAACAGCAGAAAAAATGCATCAATTATTTAGCATGTGAACACAGCCTAAATGTCCAAGCAAAGTGGATGTGATTTCATAAAAACTATGCCTTCAGTTTGTTTAAAGACTCTATTGTACTGTGCAGTTTTGGTGTATTTTTGTCTATAGGATTTTATGTATAGCCTGTTAAAAAATACATGCAAATAAAAAGTGTAACACCAAATCATTTTTGTACTGTTAAAAAAGCATTAAAAGTGCTGCTTCACATCTGCACCAAAGACACATCAAGTAAGGAGGAAAACGCTTAAAAAACAGCAAATTAGAGAAGACTGTTGTTGCAGAGACACCTGCATAAAAAAGTAGCACAAAAATGCACACAGAGAATATGGCCTCAGCATCTAATTTTTATTAAATTTATTATGGGTTTAATGAAAAAAAAATCAATCGCCATTTTTTACAATATTTATTGATCACCATAAAATAATCTGATCAATGTGCTGTGTGGATTATTATGCTGTTACAGGGGCACCAAATATGTCTGTATTATTTGCTGATTTGTAATGGTTATTATTTTTTAAAAAAAGTTCATTAATAATGACATTTGTGTAATTGTTTTCATTATTTTTATTAATGTTATAGGAAGATAAAGATTTGTCTTATTTTCCCTCTAGAATACAGTAAATAGAAATACACTGTTATGTATAGATGTATACAGTACATGGTCAGTCACCGTATGTAAATATTTTTTCTGTATCTACACTGCTTAATTGCAGAGAGACATTAGGCGCAATACTTCCTTCTTATGTATGATGCTGTCTCTTAGTATATGGTGTTCTATATCTGTTATGTATAGCACTGTTATTTATTATATAGCATCCTTCTTTATTATATACATTTCTATCCCATATTACATAATGTCCTCTCTTATGGATAGCACCATCCCTTATTTCATTTATTTTTTTAATTACTTATAGCACTATCCTTTATTATATAATGTCCTCTCTTAACCCTTAGTGACAGAGCCATTTTGCAGCTTAATGACAGGGCCAATTTTTACAATTCTGACCACTGTCACTTTATGAGGTTATAACTCTGGAACGCTTTAACGAATCCCGCTGATTCTGAGAATGTTTTTTCGTGACATATTGTACTTCACGTTAGTGGTAAAATTTCTTTGATATGACTTGTGTTTATTTATGAAAAAAATGGAAATATGGCGAAAATTTTGAAAATTTAACAATTTTCAAACTTTAAATTTTTATGCCCTTAAATCAGAGAGATATGTCACACAAATTTCTTAATAAATAACATTTCCCACATGTCTATTTTACATCAGCACAATTTTGGGACCAAAATTTTTTTTTGTTACGAAGTTATAAGGGTTAAAAGTTGACCAGCGATTTCTCATTTTTACAACACCATTTTTATTTTAGGGACCACATCACATTTGAAGTCACTTTGAGGGGTCTATACGATAGAAAATACCCAAAAGTGACACCATTCTAAAAAATGCACCCCTCAAGGTGCTCAAAACCACATTCAAGAAGTTTATTAACCCTTTACGTGCTTCAGAGGAACTGAAGCAATGTGGAAGGAAAAAATTAACATTTAACTTTTTTTGCAAAAACTTTACTTCGGAACCTATTTTTTTTATTTTCACAACTGTTAAAAGAAAAAATGAACCACAAAATTTGTTGTGCAATTTCTCCTGAATAAGCCAATACCCCATATGTGGGGTAAACCACTTTTTGGGCGCACGGCAGAGGTCGCAAGGGAAGGAGCAACATTTGACTTTTTCAACGCAGAATTGGCTGGACGCCATGTCGCGTTTGTAGAGGCCCTGATGTGTCTAAACAGTGGAAACCCATCACAAGTGACCCCATTTTGGAAACTAGACCCCCTAAGGAACTTATCTAGATGTGTGGTGAGCACTTTGAACCTCCAAGTGCTTCACAGAAGTTTATAACATAGAACAGTGAAAATAAAAAATCATATTTTTTTCCACAAAAACAATCTTTGCACCCCAATTTTTATTTTCCCAAGGGTAACAAGACCCCAAAAGTTTTTGTGCAATTTGTCCTGAGCATGCTGATACCCCATATGTGGGGGTAAACCACTGTTTGGGTGCATGGCAGAGCTTGGAAGGGAAGGAGCGCCGTTTGACTTTTTCAGCGCAGAATTGGCTGGACGTCATGTCATGTTTGTAGAGGCCCTGATGTGTCTAAACAGTGGAAACCCCCCACAAGTGACCCCATTTTGGAAATTAGACCCCCTAAGGAACTTATCTAGATGTGTGGTGAGCACTTTGAACCTCCAAGTGCTTCACAGAAGTTTATAACATAGAGCCGTGAAAATAAAAAAATCATATTTTTTCCACAAAAACGATCTGTTCACCCCAATTTTTATTTTCCCAAGGGTAACAAGACCCCAAAAGTTTTTGTGCAAATTGTCCTGAGCATGCTGATACCCCATATGTGGGGGTAAACCACTGTTTGGGTGCATGGCAGAGCTTGGAAGGGAAGGAGCGCCGTTTGACTTTTTCAACTCAGAATTGGCTGGACGCCATGTCGCGTTTGTAGAGGCCCTAATGTGTCTAAACAGTGGAAACCCCCCACAAGTGACACCATTTTGGAAACTAAACCCCCTAAGGAACTTATATAGATGTGTGGTGAGCACTTTGAACCCCCAAGTGCTTCACAGATGTTTATAACTCCCGGGCATGAAAATAAAAAGTCATATTTTTTCCACAAACCTGATCGTTTAGTCCCCAATTTTTTATTTTCCCAAGGGTAACAGGAGAAATTGGACCCAAAAAGTTGTTGTGCAATTTTTCCTGTGTACGCTGATACCCCATATGTGGGGTAAAACCACTGTTTGGGCGCATGGGAGTGCTTGGAAGGGAAGGAGCGCCATTTTGTAATGCAGACTTTGATGGAATGTTCTGCGGGCGTCATGTTGTGCTTGCAGAGCCCTTGATGTACCTAAACAGTAGAAACCCCTGCAAGTGACACCATTTTGGAAACTAGCCCCCCCAAGGAGCTTATCTAGATGTGTGGTGAGCACTTTGAACCCCCAAGTGCT
This sequence comes from Oophaga sylvatica, assembly GCA_033576555.1. NCBI lineage: Eukaryota > Metazoa > Chordata > Amphibia > Anura > Dendrobatidae > Oophaga > Oophaga sylvatica. Next base: position 342,694,483 of record JARQOD010000002.1, read on the forward strand.
TCACAGAAATTTATAAACGCAGAGCCGTGAAAATGAAAAATAATTTTTTTTCTCAAAAATGATTTTTTTAGCCAGCTATTTTTTATTTTCCCAAGGGTAACAGGAGAAATTAGAACCCCAAAATTGGTGTGCAATTTGTCCTGAGTACGCTGATACCCCATATGTTGGGGTAAAACCACTGTTTGGGCGCACGGCATGGCTCGGAAGGGAGAGAGCGCCATTTGACTTTTTGAAAGCCACGTCGTGTTTGGAGACCCCCTGATGTGTCTAAACAGTGGAAACCCCCCACAAGTGACCCCATTTTGGAAACTAGACCCCTTAAGGAACTTATCTAGATGTGTGGTGAGCACTTTGAACCCCCAAGTGTTTCACAGAAATTTATAAACGCAGAGCTGTGAAAATAAAAAATCATTTTTTTTCTTAAAAATGATTTTTTTAGCCAGCTATTTTTTATTTTCCCAAGGGTAACAGGAGAAATTAGAACCCCAAAATTGGTGTGCAATTTGTCCTGAGTACGCTGATACCCCATATGTTGGGGTAAACCACTGTTTGGGCGCACGGCAGGGCTCGGAAGGGAGGGAGCGCCATTTGCCTTTTTGAAAGCCACGTCGTGTTTGGAGACCCCCTGATGTGTCTAAACAGTGGAAACCCCCCACAAGTGACCCCATTTTGGAAACTAGACCCCTTAAGGAACTTATCTAGATGTGTGGTGAGCACTTTGAACCCCCAAGTGTTTCACAGAAATTTATAAACGCAGAGCTGTGAAAATAAAAAATCATTTTTTTTCTCAAAAATGATTTTTTTAGCCAGCTATTTTTTATTTTCCCAAGGGTAACAGGAGAATTTAGAACCCCAAAATTGGTGTGCAATTTGTCCTGAGTACGCTGATACCCCATATGTTGGGGTAAACCACTGTTTGGGCGCACGGCAGGGCTCGGAAGGGAGGGAGCGCCATTTGACTTTTTGAACACCACATCGTGTCTGGAGACCCCCTGATGTGCCTAAATAGTGGAAATCCCTCAATTCTAGCTCCAACCCTAATCCCAACACACCCCTAACCCTAATCCCAACCCTAATCCTAACCTAAATCCCAACCCTAATTCCAACCCTAATTGTAACCCTAACCTTAATTATAACCCTAACTCTAATTGTAACCCTAACCTTAATTTTAACCCTAACCCTAATTGTAACCCTAACCCTAATTCTAACCCTAATTATAACCCTAACCCTAAGGCTAGGTTCATTTTGCGTTTTACCAGCCCGTTCAACACATAGCGTTGACGGGCTGGTAACGGTATAGCATAACGCGATCGCATTATGCTATACCCGCTAGTGCAGAGGAATCAGCAGATAATTCATCTGCGCTAGCGGTGACGGAGCCCAAACGCTGGAGCCCGCGTCCGAGGCTCGGTCACTGAATGATGGCACGTCGCAAACGCATGCCCCTTTACGGCATGCGTCGCGATGCGCCCTCAAATGGGGGTGAATGGCAGCGTTAACGGACTGCGTTACACCGCGTTATACCGTTATACCTAACGGACTGCCATAACGCAGTATGAACCCAGCTTAACCCTAACGCTAATTATAACCTAACCCTAATGCTAACCCTAACCCTAATGCTAACCCTAACCCTAATTATAACCCTAACCCTAATTATAACCCTATCCCTAACAGAAAAATGAAAATAAATATAATTTCTATTTTTTATTATATGTCCCTAACTAAGGGGGTGATAAATGGGGGGGTTATGTACTGTTTTTTTTATTTTGATCACTGTGATAGTTTATCACAGTGATCAAAATGCACTTTCTGGAGAATGAATGAAAAAAAAATTGAATCTCCCGCCAAGCAGATCGGCGGGCGCACTGCGCATGCGCCCGCCATTTTTTTTTGCAGGAAAAAGACCGGGAGGATCGGAGGCCAGGGGACCTGCCAGAGGATACCGGTAAGTATAGGAGGGGTTCAGGGGGGGACCCTCATATTCTCCCCTCTGATGTGCGATCACATCAGAGGGGAGAGAAATCATTTTTTTATTTTTTTTTTTGCGATCTTGTCTATGCTTGCATAGCCGCGATCGCAACACCGGGATCGGTGAATACCGACACGGATCATGCTCTCTGGGGTCTCGGCTACCCCCGGTAGCCGAGACCCCAGAGAATATATGCCCATCCCCCCAGCACATAGCACCACATAGCGGCGGGCGCACTGAGCATGCGCCCGCCATTTTCTTCACAGCGCCGGCACCGGGGGACACCGGAGGGCCCTGGGGCCACATGCAGGGGATCAGGGGCCACATGGGGTCCTGGGGACCCTTTTTCTCTGTCCTCTGATGTCCGATGACATCAGAGGACAGAGAAATTAAATGGCACAACTTTTTTTTTTGTTGTTGCGGTCGCCGTTATAGGGTTAATAACAGCGATCGCAACATCGGTGTCGGTAGACCCCGGAGAAAATGCGCCTCTGGGGGGCGCTATTCACTTTTTCCACAGCGCCGTTAATTAACGGCGCTGTGGTTTAAGTACCCTTAATGACCGCCGTTAAAAGGCATATCGGCGGTCGTTAAGGGGTTAATATGTATAAGGCTATCTCTTATTATATAATGTACTCTGTTTGTTATGTATAGTGCTGTCCCTTAATATATTGCATCCCCATTATGTACAGCTCTGGCAAAAATTAAGAGACCACTGTACAGTTTTATAAAAATCAACTTCTCTGCATGTCTGACAGCCATTCCATTCCAGTGTCAGTTCAATTGCAACCAGAGTACACCTCGTTCTACTTAATGTGCTTCTGATTAGGTGATCACCTGAACCAAATCTTATTTAATGAAGGAAAGTATAAAAAACACTGCTGTGGTGTTCACAAACCTCTTGCAATAGGACAAGCTGGATGGCAAAACAAGTGCTAACAATATCCCAAAAGTAATAGGAATGAAAAAATAACATTTAACAATGCCAAAGGAGTTGAAAAGAAAAGTCTTGAGTTAGGAAAAGAAGGGCTCAATTCTGGTTTTACTAGCAGAGGGAAACAGTAAGCGTCATGTGGCCTCCATACTTAAAATTTCTAAGACGGCAGTCCATTACTACAAGGTCAAGCAGCAGACATTGGGGACAACAAAGCTACAGACTGGCAGAGACAAAAACGACTCTCCACTGATGGGGATGACCGTCATCTTATTCGAATGTCACTCAGCAATCACAGGATGACACCAAGTGAACTACAAAAGGAATGGCAAATGGCAGCTGGGGTGAAGTGCACGGCAAGAACAGTTCATAACAGGCTCCTAGAGGCAGGGCTCAAGTCATGTAAAGCTAGAAAAAAGCCTTTCATCAATGAGAAGCAAAGGAGAGCCAGGCTGAAGTTTGCCAAAGACCATAAGGATTGAACCATAGAGGACTGGAGTAAGGTAATCTTCTCTGATGAGTCTAATTTTCAGCTTTGCCCAACACCTGGTCATCTAATGGTTAGACAGAGACCTGGAGAGGCATACAAGCCACAATGTCTTGGACCCACTGTGAAATTTGGTGGAGGATCGGTGATGATCTGGGGATGCTTCAGCAAGGCTGGAATTGGGCAGGTTCATCTTTGCGAAGGACGTATGAATCAATCCGCATACAAGGTTATCCTAGAAAAACAGTTGATTCCTTCTGCTCAGGCAACGTTCCCCAACTCTGTGGACTGTTTTTTTCCAGCAGGACAATGCGCCATGCCACACAGTTAGGTCAATCAATGTGGATGAAAGACCACCACATAAAATCTTTGTCATGGACAGACCTGAAACCCATTGAAAACCTCTGGAATGTAAGCAAGAGAAAGATGGATAGTCACAAGCCATCAAACAAAGAAGAACTGCTTAAATTTTTGTACTAGGAGTGGCATAAGGTCACCCAAAAGCAGTGTGAAAGACTGGAGGGAAAAGCATGCCAAGACGCATGAAAGCTGTGATTAAAAATCATGGTTATTCCACAAAATATTGATTTCTGAACTCTTCCTGAGTAAAAACATTAGCATTGTTGTTTCTAAATGATTATGAACTTGTTTTCTTAGCATTATTTGAGGTCTGCAAGCACTGCATTTTTTTTTGTTATTTTGACCATTTCTCATTTTCTGAAAATAAATAAAAAATTTATTGCTTGGAAATTACGGAGACATGTCAATAGTTTATAGAATAAAAGAGCAATTTACATTTTACCCAAAAATTTACCTATAAAGAGAAAAATCAGACAAACTGAACATTTTGCAGTGGTCTCTTAATTTTTGCCAGAGCTGTATAGTGCCATCACTCATTACATAATACCCTGTCATATATAAAACCGTCCTTTATCAGTGTCCTCTCTCTCAAGTACAGTGCTGTCCCTTATTACATAGTGGGTCTCTTGTAATGTTTAGCGCAGTCCCTCAGTACAGTCATGGCCAAAAGTTTTGAGAATGACACAAATATTATATTTTCACATGATCTGCTGCCCTCTGGTTTTTATGTGTGTTTGACAGATGTTTTTATCACAGACAGAAATATAATAATTGCAAACATATGAGTAACAAAAGCTTATATTGACAGTTAGAATGAGTTAATGCAGCAAGTCAATATTTGCAGTGTTGACCCTTCTTCTTCAGGACCTCTGCAATTCTCCCTGGCATGCTCTCAATCAACTTCTGGACCAAATCCTGACTGATAGCAGTCCATTCTTGCACAATCAATGCTTTCATTTTGTCAGAATTTTTAGGTTTTTGTTTGTCCACCTGTCTCTTGATGATTGACCACAAGTTCTCAATGGGATTAAGATCTGGGGAGTTTCCAGGCCATGGACCCAAAATCTCTATGCTTTGCTCCCTGAGCCATTTAGTTATCACCTTTGCTTTATGGCAAGGTGCTCCATCATGCTGGAAAAGGCATTGTTGATCGCCAAACTGCTCTTGGAGGGTTGGGAGAAGTTGCTCTTGGAGGACATTCTGGTACCATTCTTTATTCATGGCTGTGTTTTTAGGCAAGACTGTGAGAGAGCCGATTCCCTTGGCTGAGAAGCAACCCTACACATGAATGGTTTCAGGATGCTTAACAGTTGGCATGAGACAAGACTGGTGGTAGCGTTCACCTTGTCTTCTCCGAATGAGACGTTTTCCTGATGTCCCAAACAATCGAAAAGGGGATTCATCAGAGAAAATAACTTTACCCCAGTCCTCAGCAGTCCACTGCCTGTACCTTTTGCAGAATATCAGTCTGTCCATGATGTTTTTTCTGGAGAGAAGTGGCTTCTTTGCTGCCCTCCTTGAGACCAGGCCTTGCTCCAAGAGTCTCCGCCTCACAGTGCGTGCAGATGCACTCACACCTGCCTGCTGCCATTCCTGAGCAAGCTCTGTACTGCTGGTAGCCCGATCCCACAGCTGAAACACTTTTAAGAGACGGTCCTGGCGCTTGCTGGTCTTTCTTGGCGCCCTGGAGCCTTTTTGGCAACAATGGAACCTCTCTCCTTGAAGTTCTTGATGATGCGATAGATTGTTGACTGAGGTGCAATCTTTCTAGCTGCGATACTCTTCCCTGTTAGGCCATTTTTGTGCATTGCAATGATGACTGCACGTGTTTCTTTAGAGATAACCATGGTTAACAGAAGAGAAACAATGATGCCAAGCACCAGCCTCCTTTTAAAGTGTCCAGTGGTGTTATTCTTACTTAATCATGACAGATTGATCTCCAGCCATGTCCTCATCAACACTCACACCTGTGTTAATGGAGCAATCACTGAAAAGAGGTTAGCTGGTCCTTTTAAGGCAGGGCTGCAATGATGTTGAAATGTGTTTTGTGGATAAAGTTCATTTTCTAGCCAAATATTGACTTTGCAAGTAATTGCTGTTAAGCTGATCACTCTTTATAACATTCTGGAGTATATGCAAATTGCCATTAGAAAAAGTGAAGCAGTAGACTTTGTAAAAATTAATATTTGTGTCATTCTCAAAACTTTTGCCCCTGACTGTATATAGTATCCTCTTTTATTATGTGTAGCACTGTCCATTATTTCATAGTGTCTTCTCTAATTATGTATAGCACCATCCCTTATTACATAATGCCCTCATTTATGAATAGCACAATTCCTTACCAGTGTTCTATCTTATGTATAACAACCTCCTTTATTACATAGTGTGATCACTTGTTATATATAGCGCCATGCCTTAGTATATATTGTCCTCTCTTATGCATAGTACCGCCACTTATTATATAGCATTCTCTCTTTTTATCTATAGTGTCATCCTTTAGTGTATAGTATTTAGTATGTAGTATTCTTTCTTTGTTATGTATAGAACATATTATTATTACATAGTGTCTTCTCTCATTATGTATAGCACTGTCCCATATTGCATAATTTCCACTTATTTATAGCGCATTCTCATATTACATAGTGTCCTCCCTTATTATGCATAGCACCATCCTTTAGTATATAGTGTCCTTACTTATGTGCAGCACAATCTGCTATTATATAGCAACCTCTCTGTTCCTTGTAGTGTCCTCTCTTGTTATGTATAGTGTTGTTGCATAATGTCCACTCTAATTATTTATAGCCCTATTCCTTATTACAAAATTTCCTCCACTTACATGTATAGCCCCATCACTTATTATATAGGTGCTTGCAGCGCATGACTACTGCAGCAATCTGTAGCCACAGTGGTGGCACTTTTGTTCACTGTGGTGAATTCTGACTGGCTGCAAATCCAGTTTCTATCTTCCTTTTCAGTTCTCGAAACTACAACTCCAATATAAAAATTTTGGGACACTAAAATGTAAAGAAAACAAGAATGCAATGATTTGGAAATCTCTGAAAGCTATATATTATCCACAATAGCACATACAGCATATCAAAAGGTGAAAGTTAGACAGACATATTTCCAGTTCATTTGCAAAAATTAACTCATGTAGAAATTGATAGCAGCAACAAAACTCAAAAAATATAACTATAAGAGATTTCAAATCCTTGCATTTTTGCGTTCTTTACATTTCACACAGCATCTCAACTTTTGGGGAATTGGGGTTGTACATGTACAGCAGTGGCGGACAGAGTTAAAAAGGGCCCCTGTGTAAGAACAGTATATGGACCCTTTGCTTTACAATAGTTTTGTCGAGGAGAGAAGCTGCTGGGTTATTTGGAGGTGTAGATGAGACCCTTACTTCTTGGGCCCTTGTGCACAGGCTGCATTAATGATATGTTGTACCCTGTGTACGTGTACAAGCATTTCTTGACGTAGCAATACTTTCAATACTTGCTCGGGATTGAAGTTTCTCGCACTGCAAACTGCTGCAATATTGTATTGCAGTGATAGTTCAGTTACAGGAACTGTGCCTCCACCATCTCTTGCTGCTGCTACAGTCATCATCCTGTTCTAACAGCTGGGATCAGAGAAATATAATAATAATAATGTTATCTATTAGCCTTACTGTATACTGTATAATCCATCAGATGCTGCAATCAATAGAAACATTGGCACCTTGAAGCAATCTAGGTAATATAGTGTTAAAAATGTATGTGCATCAAAATAAAATATTGGAAAAAGCAATTTTCCCCATTCTCCCCATGTTTTCACTGTCTAAGGTGAAATGCACTTTGAAGAATTTTATGTGCAATACAGTTCTGTGAGATAAAATGTATATGCACGTGTGTGCAAGACCTAATATTGAACAAGTAATATTTCCATGTAAAGTAGGAATACGGTGGGCACCCAGAATCTGCAGGGTGGCCCTCAGGTACCCCAGTCTTTAACTTTATTTGAAACATGTTAATAAATTTGGTTAAAAGGGATGCAAACAGTATACACCATGTTCCAAATTATTATGCAAATTATATTTTTCTATGATTTTCCTAAGTGATCGGTGCAAATGACAGTCAGTCTAATAAAAATCATCACCCATTAGAGCAGGGGTCCAAACACCGGTCCGCGGCCCAGGACCGGGCCGTTGCAGTACTGTTGCCGGGCCGCGGAGCCATGGCTCAGAATGCTGGACACAAGGGGAGCCGGCGGCTGTAGCACTGTAGTGACAGCTGCAGCCACCGGCTTCCAGAAGACATCGATATTCACCCTCAGTTCTTTGCATCCCTGTCGGGCGCGGCAGCTTCATCCAGTGCTGAGCGGTCACATATTACCGCTCATTAAGGTCATGAATATAGACGCGACTCCACTCCCATAGGCGTGGTGTCCATATTCATGACCTTAATGAGCGGTACCACGTGACCGCTCCGCTCAGGAAGAAGCTGACACGCCGGGATAGAGATGCAGGGAAATTCAGCGACGGTGTGAGGGTAAGTATGATGGGGAGAAAGGGGGAGCCCAGCCATGAATACAAGGGTGGGAGCAGAGCCTTGTATACAAGGGTGGGAGCGGAGCCTTGTATACAAGGGTGGGAGCAGAGCCATGCATACAAGGGTGGGAGCGGAGCCATGTACACAAGGGTGGGAGCGGAGCCATGTATACAAGGATGGGAGTGGAGGCAAAGCCATATATGCAAAGGAGGGAGCAGAGCCATGTATACAAGGGTGGGAGCAGAGCCATGTATACAAGGGTGGGAGCAAAGCCATGTATACAAGGGTGGGAGCAGAGCCATGTATACAAGGGTGGGAGGGAGCCATGCATACTAGGGTGGGAGCGGAGCCATGTATACAAGGGTGGGAGCGGAGCCAGTATACAGGTGGAGCGGAGCCATGTATACAAGGGTGGGAGCAGAGCCATGTATACAAGGATGAGAGGGAGCCATGTATACAAGGGTGGGAGCGGAGCCATGTATACAAGGGTAGGAGCAGAGCCATGCATACAAGGATGGAGGATGGGAGTGGAGCCATGCATACAGGATGGGACAGGGGAGCCAGGCATACAACCTCGTCCATAGCCCCGCCCCCTTATGACTAAATCCCCTCCCATGCCACACCTCCTGCGTTAGAGTATACATCGAATTTTATTGAAGAAACCTCCCAATGATAACAGTATAATCTCCAAAATGAATAAAAACTCAAAATGCACTGTTCCAAATTATTAGGCACAGTAGAATTTCTAAACATTTGATATGTTTTAAAGAACTGAAAATGCTCATTTGTGGAATTTGCAGCATTAGGAGGTCACATTCACTGAGCAAAAAGCTATTTAACTCCAAAACATCCTAACACGCCAAGTTCCATGTTAACATAAGAACCCTTCTTTGATATCACCTTCACAATTCTTGCATCCATTGAACTTGTGAGTTTTTGGTGAGTTTCTGCTTGTATTTCTTTGCATGAAGTCAGAATAGCCTCCCAGAGCTGCGGTTTTGATGTGAACTGCCTCCCACCCTCATAGATCTTTTGCTTGATGATACTCCAAAGGTTCTCTATAGGGTTGAGTTCAGGAGAAGATGCTGGCCACACCATGAGTTTATGCCCATAGCAGCCAATGACTCAGAGGTATTCTTGCAGCATGAGATGGTGCATTGACATGCATGAAGATGATTTTGCTCCTGAAGGCACATTTCTGCTTTTTATACCATGGAAGAAAGTTGTCAGTCAGAAACTCTATATACTTTGCAGCGGTCATTTTCACACCTTCAGGAACCTTAAAGGGCCCTACCAGCTGTTTTCCCATGATTCCAGCCCAAAACATGACTCCTCCATCTCCTTGCTGACGTCGCAGCCTTGTTGTGACATAGTGGCCATCCACCAACCATCCACTACTCCATCCATCTGAACCATCCAGGGTTGCTCGACACTCATCAGTAAACAAGACTGTTTGAAAATTAGTCTTCATGTATGTCTGGGCCCACTGCAACCGTTTCTGCTTGTGAGCACTATTTAGGGGTGGCCAAATAGTAGGTTTATGCACCACAGCAAGCCTTTGAAGGATCCTACACCTTGAGCTTCGAGGGACTCCAGGGCACCAGCAGCTTCAAATATCTGTTTGCTGGTTTGTAATGGCTTTTTAGCAGTTGCTCTCTTAATTCGATGAACTTGCCTGGCAGAAACCTTCCTCATTCTGCCTTTATCAGTACGAATATGTCTGTGCTCAGAATCAGCCACAAATCTCTTAACAGTAGATATCACGCTTAAGTTTTCGGGAAATATTTAATGTTTTCATCCCTTGACCAAGGCATTACACTATTTGATGCTTTTCAGCAGCAGAGAGATCCTTTTTCTTTCCCATGTTACCTGAAAACTCTGGCCTGCTTAATAGTGTGGAACATCCAGTTTACCTTTTATTGGGCTCACATGGCAAACAAATTATCACAGGTATCTGAGATTGATTTCAGTGATCCAAAGAACCCTGAGACACAATACCATCAATGGGTTTCATTTACAAAAAAAAAAACAAAGCACAATGACACTTAAAACCAATTTGCATAATAATTTGGAATATGGTGTAAAGTAGACTAATAATTACTGATGGATTATATGGGAGAAATACACAAAAACTGCAATACAAAATTTGACAATCAAGGCAAAAAAATGAAAATGGTAAAAAAACAATATAAGGTAAGCTGTAAAATATTTTAAATATATTTTTCTTCCATTTAAAAGTGAGTTAATATTGTTCAAATCTACTTCAGCCTGAGAAGGAATTAAGGGAAAGAAATGCCAGTTATAATTGTAGTTAAACTTGCTACACCTCCACATATATTTATATAAAACATAATAAGCTGAGCTGAGCACACCTATGCCAGTAAATGAGGAAATTTCATTAAACGACAAACTTCTAATATTGGAACATAAACTTTAATGCCCTGTCTATTGAAACCAGGACGGCTCCTGAGAGCTAGAACTCTATCAATTTCAAATGTAGCAACATGTCAGACTGATGTATTCAAAAAATAACCAAGGTAGAAAGTCAGACAAGCTAATATTCCTCCTCTATTGAATAAATGTAACTTTGTTCAGTGGCCACTTTATTCACTCCCTTGCTTCTGGTTTTGGTTATTTCATTACCATACAACAGCCAAAAGATGCATAAAACCTCCAATCTTCTATAATGGATGTATTTTTTCCATCTGGAATATTTCAGTATATTGACCTTAAGGTCTAAAGCACATTATTGTATATAGAGTCAGAGAGTTTATTTTACTTTATGCAAGTAATTGCAAATATTTGTGCGTTAAAATATAACATTGATGTAAAACAATGCACACCTAGATAATAATGATATGGTTCACAATAACCATGTCCTGACTGCCGATTGACATCGGGGAGGTCTACATTCTACTCTACAGTGATAGTATTCTAAAATGTCACTGCATAGTAGAGAAGCTATACATGATCGTGCAGTTGCGTGAGTGCAAAGTTGGCTGTCAGATACAGCTGAGTTCCTCATAGAGAATGCAGGAATGAGTTACTATGGTCTCTGCCTTCCCGATCGCTGTATACATAGCACTGAACATGTATACAGTAATAGGGAATACTGATAGTGCTTCTTCCTCATGACCCAGTGATCATATGACTGCTGAGTGAGTGTGTAATGACCGGTATGCCGGTTGTTGTTTGAGAATCGGATACGGCACTGCTATGAATGACTCTGACCATGATATGATACTAAACCAACTTTTCTTTATAACTTGTGCAAAGGATAACAGGATTCTACTTCTCAACAGAATAAGGGCCACAACAGCCACAAACCACATAATTCAAATTATGCAGCCTGAGATCCCAAGTGCCAGCTTCACGGACAGGAGAAAGACTACCCCAAGACTATGCCACTCCCTCCCTTATCCGGTACAGGGCCTATACGGGGTTCTACCGCGACTGTGACATGTGGTCCTCTCAGGAATATAATCTTACACCCGTCTCCCGCCTTAATGACAATAGATTCCAGGTACCCGGTTTTCCCTTTGAAATATATATATATACACGACAAATCACTTAAACCAACACAATATGTACACAGTGCACTGTCCTCTTTGTGAGCGCTCAGAGCAGACGCCCTGACAAAATGTCAACAGTAAACAACTGGACTTGTTATTCTGACGTCCGGCCACTGGATGTAATCAGCTTTCTAGGTCACCAAATCCTCTGATACAAGTGCAGATGAAGATTCCAATCAGTCCCAGTAATATTTCACGGAGCTCTCTTATGGCATTCACGTTTTACCAGAAGCTTGCTATTCAGGAATTCACAGTCTCTAGGAGTCCGTATGCAATCTCAGTAAGGCTAAGTTCACATTAGCATTCGAGGGCTCTGTGGAGGGCTCCGTACTTCCTCCGTTAAGCTCCGCCTACTTCCGCCTACTTCAGCTTGCATCCTGCGTACCTATCTTTAGCATTGGGTATGCAAAACATGCGGATGTATGCGGATGTTGCGCTTCCGTGCGTTCGGCGGGAGCGTCAAAATGGCGCATCCGCATACATCCGCATACATCTGCATGTCCTGCATACCCAATGTTAAAGATAGGTCCGCAGGACACATGCACAAGTATGCGGAAGTAGGCGGAGCTTAACGGAGGAAGTATGCAGCCCTCCCAGCCTTACAGGAGTGTTCTTAAATATGTTGCGACTTCTATCTAAGTCTCCCTAACTAACTAAACAGTCGGTGACCAGTCACACTTCTCAGTTTACTCACGTGAGCCTCTCCCTCTGGATCACACTGTCCAATTTGGATCACTTCAGGCTCTGGATTCTTCTGAGTCTCTCAGGCAGGGCTCCTTCTTTCAATTTACCTCAGGAAAAAGCAGAGTTTTCAACTTCCTGTTTCCAGAGCTTTCTTTATGTTACTCCATGGTGACTTCTAGTGGCCGAACTAAATTACTGCGTTACTATTGCAGGAAGTGCTCTGTAGTTTTGCTTTACTTGTATCATTCCATATTGTGCTTTGTTTTCGTTACAATTGCAGGAAGAGCTCTGTACTTTTGATTTACTTGCATATTCCATATTGTGCTGTGTTTTCATTACTATTGCAGGAAGTGCCCTGTTAGTTTTGTTACGCTTGTTAAATATACTTATTTGCATCAATTTTGGTCTCAGTGTCATATTATCCCACGATAAGAATATGAAAATAGCATAAAAATAGAGTCTAGGGATGAGCGAGTATATTCGCAAGTACTCGACGAGTAATATGGTACTAGCGGTACTCGGAACATAGCCAGTATTTCACTACTCACCTCACAATACTCGGATCTCCCGCCAAGCATGTTAACCAATCATAGTAATGCTGCCTCCATCTTGGTTGTGGCATTACTATGATTGGCTGGCTGTGCAGCGTCATAGATCAGTCACAGCCTATGACTCATAGGCTCTATATAAGCCCTGCTGCCGCCATTTTCTGCACATTGTATCCAGAACACAGCTAGTGCTAGAGTATGGAGAGTGTGAGCAGCTTCTGGGAGAGTTGTGCTTTTGAAAATCGTCCATGAATCATCTCTAAAACAAAAGCTCTTGTGAGAGCTACCTGGAGTATTTTAGTACTAGGTGACTGTAGTGCAGGGAGACAGGCAGGAGCATCACAGTACATACATAGTACCTCAATATCTCAGCTTTTCTGAGAGGGGAAAGTACTGTATAAGTTCAGTTTTCCCAGCTATTTTTTTGGTCACATTTACCCCTGCAGGCCAATTTTTTTGCCCTTGCGGTGCTGTTTGTACACCGAATAGCACGCATGGTACTGCACAACTGAGATGTAGCCAGCACCGCTGTCTTCTGTGGTGACTGGCGAGCTAAATCTTCAGATTTAACCTCAGTCCAACTTTTTTGCCCTTGCGGTGCTGTTTGTAAAACACAAAGCAGTAATAGGCTGTAGTGCTACCTTCCACAAAGCACAAACTGCTCCTTGTTCCCTAATGTCTGCATCTGAACATCTCCAACTATGTCACAAAAGCCCCAAATTCCCAAAAAGCCTGTTGTGAAGGGACAGGGACATGGATGTGGGCGTGGGGTTGTCAGTTGTGCCCGACAAGGCACTGAGTCTGGGAGACAGTAGAAGGTTGATGCATCTATGTTCCTGGTGAAAATTCCCGTCTGGAACGTAAACGTGTCTGGACGCCAGAAAAGCAAGAGCAGATACTGTCTTGGATGGCAGCTAAAGGCTCAATGACATTTTCTAGCAGCACCCAATCTTCCACGACCACACAGTCTACTGTTGATACACAGAACACTGGGTCATCCAATCCTCATCCTGTTCCTACTTCCTCCCCCCTCAGCAGTCACAGGAAACATTTGGCCCCAAGCTTGGCCACTCCGATGATCTGTTTGGTACATATGATCCTTTGGTTGCCTCTGGCCTCTCAATGTGCAACACTGAAGAAGAACGTGAAGAGGTATTGTCTGTTCATGGCCAAATATTTGAAAACCCATGGCCAGAAGAAAGCCACTTTCAGCCATGTGATATACCGGCTCAAGAGGTGGAGGCTGATGATGATGAGACACAGTTGCCGTCTGGCCAGCCGACAATATCAACACGGAAGGAGGATGACATGGATGACGCGGTGGTCGATGATGAGTCCTCTGATCCGACCTGGACCGTTGGTACGCATAGCCAGCACAGCAGCACAGAGGAAGAAGGTGGATACGTAGCACCAACAAAGGCATCAAGGGCTACTGGTTTGAGCAGTGAAAAGTGTGTCAGCTGTTCCCAAGAGCAATCCCTCTGTGCCCCATGTCAAGGCAAGGGGGTGTTCATCCTCTGTCTGGAATTTTTTTTCGGATAGTCCTTCTGAACCAAACATTGTCACCTGTAGCATCTGCCACACTAAGCTGAGCAAAGGCCAGGGCAAAGGCAACCAGAGCACCACCAGTATGTGGAAACACATGGCAGCCAAGCACCCTAGTCGGTGGGCGGAACAACAGGGTGCCAAATTCGTGTCTGCGGGTCAAACCTCTGCCATGTTGACTGTGATCCATCCTTCCCAATCTGCTGGCCAGGAAGCAGGTGCTCATACCTCCTGCTCACAAGCTGCAGTTGCAGAGACACAGGACAAAACAATCCCATTCACTTGTTTGTCCCAGCCAAGCGTCCAGTTGTCCATGCCCGAGATCTATGAAAGGAAGCGTAAATACCAACCCACACACCCACAAGCACAAATAGTAAACGCGCACATTGGCAAGTTGCTAGCCATGGAGATGTTGCCGCTTAGGCTTGTGGGGACACAGTCTTTCTGTGATCTCTTGGCTGTGGCTGCCCCACCATACTCTGTTCCCAGCCGGCACTATTTTTCCCGGTGTGCAGTCCCCGCGTTACACCAGCATGTGTTAAACAATCTAAAGCGTGCTCTCACCAATGCTGTAACTGGGAAGGTCCACCTAACAACAGACACGTGGACAAGTAGTTGTGGACAGGAACGATACATTTCTGTCACGGCTGTTGTGAATGTTTTAGAAATGAATTCTGAGCAGAAGCTCCCTCTGGTGGTTACAAACAGTACTGAACCATTCAATGAGGATTGGCAATCAGGAATCACAGACTGGCTGGATATAAGGGAGGCTCCCTCCCATCATGGTTGCCGGTGATTAATTGTTCTTGTCTCAAAGTTGTTTCCTGGTTCACTTGGAAGCTTGCTGAGTCTTGCCTTTTCTCCTGCTCTCAGATAAGATATTTCTGTTTTTTGTTTTTGTGCTTACCATTTGCATATTTCTCTGCATTTCTGTGAGGTTAGCCAGGTTCCCCTCCCCGGGGGGCTTGGGCTCCTCTCATTTCCTTTGGAGCCACTGTTATTTGTTCATTTGCCTTTTCCAGTTTTTTCAGTGGCTGCGGCTTAGTTTTGTTACACCAGAGAACTAATTTAGGTGGTAGAGGTCATTTGATCTCAGGTGTTTTTGTAATTAGTAGCGTTGGCATTTTTTAGGTTTTTTTTTGGATTGCAGTAAGTATCCTTCCTATCCTTTTCTGTCTAGGCAGATTGGGCCCCAACGTTTGCTCATACTATTTTCTGTCTGTGTCTGTATTTCCTCTTGTCTAACCGCCATTACATGTTTGGGGGCTTCCTATGTTCTTTGGGGATCTGCTCCGGGGCAGATAGCTTTCCTCTTTCTATCTTTAGGTGTAGTTAACCTCTCAGGCTGTGACAAGGTGTCTAGGACCAACGTAGGAACGCTCCACGGCTGCCTTTAGTTGTGGTGGTTAGTCAGGGTACTGCAATCCAGTAGATTCCAACCTCTCTGTTGTATTGCCATTTTTGCCTGCTCTCTTCAGCTACCAAATCATAACACACGGCACACTGGTTGAACCTGGTGGAGGGTGGGACAAAGTCGCAAACTGGAACATCACATATCCTATGAAATGAATAGCGGGACCAACCTCAATCATGGTTTCCACCTCATCATATGTAGCGCCGACGTCCCTGCCCTCTGCCAGGCAGGGACGCTGTTCCCCTGCAACAGCGTCCTCTGCCAGGCAGGGACGTCGCCCCCCTTACCCGCACTCAGCGTCCTCCTTCCGTCCTGCTGGGGCCGCGCGCTCCTTCCCTGCTTCTGGACTTAGGGCGCGCGCCCGTGCGCTCCCCCGCTCTTAAAGGGGCCGCGCGCATTTTTCAAAAAGGTCCCCGGCCAATGCCGGAGGACTCCACCCTATATAAAGTACTTCCTCCTTAATGGAGGTGCCCGAGCAATGTTGTTGTTGCACTGTTTTACTCTGCTTCAGCCCTCAGGTGCCGTTACCAGTTACCTGCCTGTTTCCTGCCCGTTTGCTGTCCGTACCTGTCCGCAAGCCTACTTGGAGGTTCGGCCGTCACATGTGGTGACCATCAGCTATTCCAGAGACTCTCACCGGCTCACTTGGGAGCGCTCATCTGCCATCTGACTGCAGCCCTACCCGGAGGTCCGGACGTCACATGCGGTGACCCTCGGCTAATCCAGAGACTCTCGCCTGCTCACTTGGGGCGCTCATCTGCCATCTGACTGCAGCCCTACCCGGAGGTTAGGACGTCACATGCGGTGATCCTCGGCTATTCCAGAGACTCTCGCCTGCTCACTTGGGAGCATTTATCTGCCACCGTCCTGCTAGCCTACCGGGAGGCTCCACCATCTCAGGTCGTATATACCTGCCTGTCTTTCCAGAGACTGCCCCGGTCACTTGCCGTGACTCCCTGCCTACTTATCCAGAGACTGCCCCGGTCACTTGCCGTGACTCCCTGCCTACCTATCCAGAGACTGCCCCGGTCACTTGCCGTGACTCCCTGCCTACCTTTCCAGAGACTGCCCCGGTCACTTGCCGTGACTCCCTGCCTACTTATCCAGAGACTGCCTCGGTCACTTGCCGTGACTCCCTGCCCGTTTATCCAGAGACTGCCCCGGTCACTTGCCGTGACTACCTGTCCGTTTATCCAGAGACTGCCCCGGCCACTTGCCGTGACTACCTGTCCGTATATCAGAGACTGCCCTGCTCACTTGCCGTGACCTCTTCCGTCTGTCCAGAGACTGTCCCTGTTACTTGCCGTGACTTCCTATCCGTCTCCCCGGGCGCCACCCGCTCCTTTACAAGGAAAGCCTTCTTGTATAATAAAGCTCAGAGGTTCCGCCTACCAGACCCGTTACATCATATATGTCCTATCTCCCCTCTTCCCCGCCTCCTCATCCTATGCTGAATTACCCTCCATATCACTCCCAAGTTGGTAGCTGTGCAGTAGAGCATCGGAAATGTGGCAACACTCTCTGCTGAAGCTGATTGGTTTAGGTCAAACACCACACACTGCAGCAGAGCTGTAGCAAGGAATAAAACAACCAATCAGTGGCTCTCCCCACTGCTACTCGAACCCGGTCTGGTTGTCTGCGATAATGGGCGTATCCTGGTGGCGGCTTTAAAGCTTGGGAAGCTGGTACACGTGCCATGCATGGCTCACGTGCTGAACCTAGTGGTTCAGAAATTTATCAAAACATACCTTGACTTGCCGTCCCTACTTGAGAAGATGCGCCATACTTTCGTCCATTTCTGCCATTCCTCTACCGCTGTTGCCGATATTGCAGCGCATCAAAAGTAATTTAATTTGGCAAATCACCAAATTAATAGGGAGAGACATGCCCAGCAGGTCCAAAAGAGGTGGGGGGAAAATGTCCACAAACTGGGCCATCTTCAATAAACCGGCTCATGAGCAAAGGCTAGCTGGACCGGTAACAATGTCAAGGAGGCAGAAGTTGATCAACATGATCAACGAGTATCTAAGTGATTATACCTTCGTCCTTCCTGACGCTTCTGTTCTGTTTAATTACTGGGCATCCAAGCTGCACCATTGGCCAAACCTCTCCTTATATGCCTTGGAGGTGCCTGTCCTGCTGCTAGTGTGATGTCAGAGTGTGTTTTCAATGCCGCTGGGGCAATCATCACAGATACACGCACACAGCTGACTACAGAGAATGCAGACAGGCTGACTCTGATAAAATTTAACAAGGACTGGATTTCGCCACAGTTTTTAAGCCCTCCAGATGACAGCATCCCAACCTAAAGTCACCCAAAATGTTCTTTTATGCTACTGGTGATCAAGTCCATCCCTTCTCATGCAAACCCCTTTCCTTCTTCTTACATGTGTATCCTACTCCTGCTTCTGCCACATGTACCTCATGGTCAACAAGCTAGAAACAATCTTCCATTCATTAATATTTCCCATCGGAGGCACTTATGAAGAGATCTCCTTCCTGCGTCAACCATGATACAGCCCCTTGGGCTAATTTTTGGAAACACTATGTCTATGCCTGCACATTGGGCACTGGAACTACCGTGCTAGTAGTCCTAGCTTCATAATTGTCTGGCGCTGGAGGCCTCCTTCCTGCATCAACCATGCTACAGCCCTATGGCTAATTTTTTGGAGACACTATGCCTGCACATTGTGCAGTGGCAGTGGAACAACAAGGACAGTAGTCCTTTACACCGTATTTTTCGGACCATAAGACGCACTTTTTTTTCTCCAAATTTGGGAGGAAAATGTGGGTGCGCCTTATGGTCGGAATGTAACGTGGGGAGGGGGCAAGGGGCAGCGGTGGAGTGGGATCGCAGGAGGCAGGAAAATATCCCCTCTTCTACAGGAAACGGAGCTGGGGAAACCACTGGTCCTGATACTTAAGTGCAGGGAATAATCATTAGCCGCTTCCCCGCCCACCTGTCAGCTGAGCAGTGAGCGGGGAGCAGCAAATGACAGAGCCACATGGTTTCCCCAGCGCTGGATTCCTGCAGCAGCTGGGGAGATCTGTGTCTGAAGTAGAAGGAGGCAGCAGGAGCATAGTGCAGCAGGAGGCATTGCATACCTGACAGCCTGGGGGCTGTGCTGATGCGATGCTGAATGCTCCTGTGGAGGACCTGTGATGAGGTCATGAAGAGGGCAGGCTGGAGCATCATATGACCACACAAAGCCCTGCCTCTTCATGATGTCATCACAGGTCCTGCAGACACACTGTACAAGAAAGAATTAATTAAAAGGTTAGTAATTACAGCACATAAAAAAGCACTCTGCGATCCTGTGGTGGACTATAACTCCCAGCATGCCATAGGATCTGCAGGACATGCTGAGAGTTATAG
Organism: Oophaga sylvatica; assembly: GCA_033576555.1. Taxonomy (NCBI): domain Eukaryota; kingdom Metazoa; phylum Chordata; class Amphibia; order Anura; family Dendrobatidae; genus Oophaga; species Oophaga sylvatica. The sequence goes on from JARQOD010000002.1 coordinate 342,713,904, forward strand.
TTCTCCCATGGGATCTTAAAGCAGCACTCCAGTGTTATTTTTCAGTGCTGGAGTGGTGCTTTAAATATAAGCCCTGTGCCCCCATTCTTATACTCATCCTCCAGCATCTTCACATAGTACTTTATAGACACCACACTGGTCCCGCAGCACCATCTTCTACCCTTAGCTTCCAACATAATAACATACTATTATATAAAATAACACAACATATAATAGTATGTTATTTATGTTATTAAATATTTTACCACATTTTTTGCTTCAAATATATTTTTCCTTATTTTCCACCTCTAAAACCTGGGTGCGTCTTATAGTCCGAAAAATACGGTAATTGTGAAGCCCTTGTGATGGTCAGATGCGACATTTTAAGTGTGACATCTTTAAAGTGTTACATCCAAAATATACCAGAAATGATAACCCATGGTATATTCCCATTCATGCTGTCATGTCCTGACCCATCTACTTTCATCCACAGGTACTTCTGAACTATCTCTCAATCCAGAATACCCACTGCACCCCAAAATCCCATGTACTCCTCTCTCTCTGTTTTATCTGGTATGTCTGAACTATCTTTCAATCCAGAATACCCACTGCACCCCAGAATCCCATGTACTCCTCTCTCTCTGTTTTATCTGGTATGCTGCTGTTTTTTCCCTGACTTTAATTCCATGTAGCATACTTCAAGTTTACTGAATGCATATTGATGTCTATGCTCCTCACACCTAGGCCTATCCCTCCATCTTATTCTGTTTTGTTCAGCTTTGATGCTAGTCAAATGTTCTATTAACTGCAATCTGTTATGTTTTGGTAGCTGAGGAGAATAAGCAAAAATGGCAATACACCAGAGAGGCTGGAACCTATTGGATTGCAGTAACCTGAACTAACCACACAACTAGAGGTAGCCGTGGAGCGTTCCTACGTTGATCCTAGACGCCTCGTCACAGCCTGAGAGATAACTACACCTAAAGGCAGAAAGATGAAAGCTATCTGCCCCGGAGCAGATCCCCAAAGAAAATAGGAAGCCCCCAAACATGTAATGGCGGTTAGACAAGAAGAAGCACGGACACAGACAGAAAATAGAATGAGCAAACGCTGGGGCCCAATCTGTCTAGACAGAAAAGTACAGGAAAGGATACTCACTGCAATCAAAAAAAAACCCTAAAAAATACCAACTCTTCTGATTGCAAAAACACCTGAGATCACACAATCTCTACCACCTAAATCAGTTCTCTGGTGTAACAAAACTTAGCCGCAGCCACTGAAAAAACAGGAAAAAGCAAATGAACAAGCAACAGTGGCTCCAGATAAACTGAGAGGAGCACAAGCCCCTGGAGGGGACCTGGCTGACCTCCACAGAAGTGCAGGGAACAATGCAAAAAGTAAGCACAAAAATAAAAGCAGAAAATATCTTATCTGATAGCAGAAGATGCAGGCAAGACTCAGCAAACTTCCAAATGAACCAGGAACCACAATTGAGACAAGAACAATTGATCACCGGCAACCATCATGGGAGGGAACCTCCCTTATATCAGACCAGTCCGTGATCCCAGATTGCCATTCCTCGCTGAAAGGTTCAGTACTGTCTGTAACCACCAGAGGGAGCCTCTGCTCAGAAACCATCTCTACCACATTCATAACAGTACCCCCCCTTTGGGACGGGGTCACCGAACCCTCACTTGTGCAACCAGGTCGATCAGGATGAGCTCGGTGATAGGCATGGATCAGTCTCCTAGCATGGATGTCCGAAGCAAACACCCAAGAATTGTCCTCCTGACCATAACCTCTCCACTTAACCAAATACTGGAGTCTCCGTCTAGAAAAACGAGAATCCAATATTTTCTCAACCACATACTCCAGATTGCCCTCAACCAAAACAGGGTCAGGAGGCGCAGCCATAGGAACCACTGGCTCGACAAACCTCTTCAATAAAAACTTGTGGAACACGTTATGGATCTTAAATGTCCCTGGAAGAAGCAAATGGAAGGAAACAGGATTAAGAATCTCCATGATCTTATAAGGTCCAATGAACCTAGGCTCAAACTTTGGAGATGCAACCCTCATAGGGATATTTCTTGAGGACAACCAAACCAAGTCCCCCACTTTAAACCGAGGACTATCAGTCCTATGCCGGTTGGCAAACCGTTGGGCCTTCTCCTGAAAGAGAGACAACCTCTCCACTACCTGGTCCCAAATCTGCTGCATTCGCTCCACAACAGAGTCAACACCCGAACAGACAGAAGCCTCCGCCTGTCCCGAAGAAAATCGAGGGTGAAACCCAAAATTGCAGAAAAATGGAGACATCAAGGTGGCAGAGCTAGCCCTATTATTAAGAGCAAACTCAGCCAAAGGCAAAAAAGAGACCCAGTCATCTTGATCAGCAGACACAAAACATCTCAAATAAGTCTCCAAGGTCTGGTTTGTTCTCTCGGTTTGTCCATTGGTCTGAGGATGAAAAGCCGAGGAGAAAGATAATTGAACACCAAGTTTAGAACAAAATGTCCTCCGAAATCTGGAAACAAACTGGACTCCTCTGTCAGACACAATGTTCTCCGGAATGCCATGTAACCGAACCACGTGCTGGAGGAACAAAGGCACCATTTCGGAGGAGGAAGGTAACTTAGGTAATGGAACAAGATGTATCATCTTGGAAAACCTATCACAGATTACCCAGATAACGGTCATTCTCTGAGAAACAGGGAGGTCGGAAATACAATCCATAGAGATATGGGTCCATGGCCTCTTGGGCACAGGTAATGGCATTAACAAACCACTAGAGCGAGAGCAAGGCTTGGAGCGAGAGCAAGTCCCACAGGACTGCACAAATTCCCTGACGTCACGAGACAAAGTAGGCCACCAAAAGGACCGACTCACCAAGTCTCTGGTACCAAAAATCCCGGGATGACCAGCCAACGCGGAACAATGAATCTCAGACATCACACTCTTTTTCCACTGGTCTGGGACAAACAATTTCCCAATAGGGCAGCGCTCAGGTTTATCCTCCTGACACCCTTCCAGAGCCAGTCTCAAATTGGGCGAGATGGCGGAAAGAACTACACCCTCTTTCAAAATAACAGTAGGATCAGATAACTCAGGAGAGTCCGCAAGGAAACTCCTCGAGAGGGCATCCGCCTTAACATTCTTAGTGCCAGGAAGAAAAGAAACCACAAAATTAAAACGTGTGAAAAACAAGGCCCACCTGGCCTGTCTAGGATTAAGTCGCTTGGCTGATTCGAGATAAACCAGATTCTTATGATCCGTGAGGACCACCACCTGATGTTTGGCTCCTTCCAGCCAATGTCTCCACTCTTCAAAGGCCCACTTCATGGCCAATAACTCCCGATTACCCACGTCATAATTACGTTCAGTTGGAGAAAATTTTCGAGAGAAAAAGGCACAAGGGTTACTCTTAGAGGTCTCTGGATCTCTTTGGGACAAAACGACACCTGCCCCAATTTCAGAGGCATCAACCTCCACCTGAAACGGTAGAGAAACATCAGGCTGCCGTAGAACAGGAGCAGAAGTGAATCTCTGCTTAAGTTCCTAAAAACGCAGAGACTGCCTCAGTAGGCCAATTCACCACATCAGAACCCTTTTTGGTCAAATCAGTCAATGGTTTAACAATACCGGAGAAATTACCAATAAATTTACGATAAAAATTGGCAAAACCCAAAAATCTCTGAAGAGCCTTTAATGAAGTAGGTTGGACCCAATCACAGATGGCCTGAACCTTGACCGGGTCCATTTCAATAACAGACGGAGACAAAATGAATCCCAGAAATGAGACCTTCTGTACGCCAAAAAGACACTTTGATCCCTTGACATACAGTGCATTCTCTCTCAAAATCTGGAACACAGCCCGAACATGTTTCACATGAGAGTCCCAGTCATTGGAAAAAAATCAAGATATAATCCAAATAAACAATCAGAAATTTATCCACAAAATCCCTGAAAATATCATTCATGAAGGATTGGAAGACGGAAGGAGCATTAGTGAGCCCAAAGGGCATCACTAGGTACTCAAAATGCCCCTCTGGGGTATTAAACACCGTCTTCCATTTATCCCCGTGCTTAATGCGAATAAGGTTATACGCCCCCCTGAGGTCAAGCTTAGTAAACCAACTAGCACTTTTCACCCTTTAAAACAGGTCAGAATTCAAGTGTAACGGATATTGATACTTCACAGTGATCGTATTCAAGAGACGATAATCAATACATGGCCTCAATGAACTATCCTTTTTGGCCACAAAGAAAAAAACGGCACCCAAGGGTGAAGAGGATGGTCTGATATGACCCTTCTCCAATGACTCCTTGATATAAGATCGCATAGCATCGTGTTCAGGTACAGACAAGTTAAAAAGGCGACCTTTAGGAAATTTACCACCAGGCACTAATTCAATAGCGCAATCATAGCTCCTGTGAGGGGGCAAGGATGCAAATTTACTTTCACTAAATACATCCGAAAAATCAGTCAAAAAGTCAGGAACATCCTGAGACTGGGGAGAGGCAGAAAAAACAGAAGTGTCGGCATTAACACATTGGCAGCCCCAACTGGTCACATACACAGATTTCCAATCCAAAACAGGATTATGAGACTGTAACCAAGGGAAACCTAGTACAATAATGTCATGCAGATTATACAGCACCAGAAATTTGCAACTCTCCTGATGATCTGGTTCAACCCTCATTATCACCTGAGTAGAAAACTGGAGTTTATTCTCCGCCAAAGGGGTAGAATCAATGCCCAGTAGGGGAATAAACTTCCGCAGGGGTATCAAGGGAAACCCACAACGTTTGGCAAAGTCAAAATCCATCAGGTTAATAGCTGCTCCTGAATCAACAAAAGCCTGAGCAGAAAATGTGGACAGGGAGCAATTCAGGGTAACAGTCAACAGAAATTTAGTCTGAACACTACCCAAGACAACTGAGCGTGCAAAACGTCTTCCCCACTTAGGGCAGACTGAAATAGCATGAGAGGCATCACCACAGTAGAAACATAACCCATTGCGCTTTCGAAACTCATGACGCTGTGCCCCAGAAGTCACTCTATCACACTGAATGGGCTCAGAAGCTGGCTCACAAGGCAACACTATCTCACGCATACCTCTGCGCTCACGCAAACATCTGTCAGTTTGAATAGCCAATGACATAGAATCATTGACACCAGAGGGAGCAGATAATCCCACCATAACATCCTTTACATTCTCTGACAGCCCCTTCCGAAAAAGGGATGGCAAAGCATCATCATTCCATTTGGTCAGGACTGCCCACTTTCGGAATTTCTGACAGTACAACTCAGCATCTTCAAGACCCTGATTTAATGCCAACAAGGTTTTTTCAGCTTGATCAGTGACATTAGGTTCATCGTACAATAACCCCAGAGCCAGAAAAAATGCATCAATATCATTCAAAACAGGATCCCCTGGTGTCAGGGAAAAAGCCCAATCCTGAGGATCGCCGCGCAGGAGAGAGATGACAATTTGAACCTGCTATGCTGCGTTCCCTCAGGACTTAGGCTTTAAGGCAAAAAACAACTTACAGTTATTTTTGAAATTCAGAAATTTAGCCCGATCCCCCAAAAACAAATCTGGCATTGGAATCCTAGGTTCCACAACCGGCAACCCAGCAAGATAGGTAGCAATACTCCGAACCTCAGTGGCTAGCTGATCCACACGGCCAGACAACTGTGCAAGCTCCATTGAGAGAAAAAAAAATCCTCCTCAGCACCCAGAGAAAAAGAGGGAAAAAAATGCAACAAACAGTGAAAAAAAAATCTCTGACAACTCTGACAACTTTTTTTTCTTTTTTTTTTCTTTCCACACTATTTTTCCCTTCTGTGAGTACCATATAATTTTCAGTTTGGGCTGGTGATACTGTTATGTTTTGGTAGCTGAGGAGAATAAGCAAAAACGGCAATACACAAGAGAGGCTGGAACATATTGGATTGCAGTAACCTGAACTAACCACACAACTAGAGGTAGCCGTGGAGCGTTCCTACGTTGATCCTAGACGCCTCGTCACAGCCTGAGAGATAACTACACCTAAAGGCAGAAAGATGAAAGCTATCTGCCCCGGAGCAGATCCCCAAAGAAAATAGGAAGCCCCCAAACATGTAATGGCGGTTAGACAAAAAAAGCACGGACACAGACAGAAAATAGAATGAGCAAACGCTGGGGTCCAATCTGTCTAGACAGAAAAGTACAGGAAAGGATACTCACTGCAATCCAAAAAAACCCCTAAAAAATACCAACTCTTCTGATTGCAAAAACACCTGAGATCACACGACCTCTACCACCTAAATCAGTTCTCTGGTGTAACAAAACTAAGCCGCAGCCACTGAAAAAACAGGAAAAAGCAAATGAACAAGCAACAATGGCTCCAGATAAACTGAGAGGAGCACAAGCCCCCGGAGGGGACCTGGCTGACCTCCACAGAAGTGCAGGGAACAATGCAAAAAGCAAGCACAAAAATAAAAGCAGAAAATATCTTATCTGATAGCAGAAGATGCAGGCAAGACTCAGCAAACTTCCAAATGAACCAGGAACCACAATTGAGACAAGAACAATTGATCACCGGCAACCATCATGGGAGGGAACCTCCCTTATATCAGACCAGTCCGTGATCCCAGATTGCCATTCCTCGCTGAAAGGTTCAGTACTGTCTGTAACCACCAGAGGGAGCCACTGCTCAGAAACCATCTCTAGCACATTCATAACAGCAATCTGTTAATTGCTCCCTGCTGTGAACTGCCTTCCTGCTCCTTTCTCCTCCCCTCTCTCTCTCTTACCTGGCTTCATTTCTTGGATATTTGAATGGTATAAGTTGAATGCAGCAGATCAGGTAGGACCTTGGTTAGATGCGAAATCATAGATGTATGACATCTTTAAAGTGTTACATCCGAAATATACCAGAAATAGTCCAGAAATCGGTCAGAAGATAAGAATAACCACTGTCTTCTAATTTTACTTGCCTTTCCTTTTCCCTGCTCTTTAACAATGCTCACATTTGCCCTCACCATCTTTGCTCGCTAATCTTCACTCTCCTTCGCTACCCCCAACCCCTGCAAGCTCAACTATCTCCCCCTCTCTCTTACCCCCCTACATCGCCTCATCTGCAGACCTGCTTCTTAACCTCAGACCTCTCCTACTAAAATATAACATATTCTGGGACATGGGTCTGACCTGACGTGTCTTACCATGCAGCTTTCTAATTCCATCTTTCAAATTACAGATTTCTAATTACTATACTCTGAATTGACTAGAATTCCATGATGCATTTAGCCATTCATCACTGCTGTATTATCATCATCATCTGTATCTAAACCGAGTTGTCCTCTCTATCCACAGGTATGCTATCATCCACCCAGCTTTTCCTCTGCTTTTGACTGTCTATGAAGTGCATATAATCTCTCTCTGGTATGCTATCATCCACCCAGCTTTTCTTCTGCTTTTGACTGTCTATGAAGTGCATATAAACTCTCTCTGGTATGTTATCATCCACCCAGCTTTTCCTCTGCTTTTGACTGTCTATGAAGTGCATATAATCTCTCTCTGGTATGCTATAATCCACCCAGCTTTTCCTCTGCTTTTGACTGTCTATGAAGTGCATATAATCTCTAGCATTATAATACTCACCCATCTTTCTGTTTCCACAATGTATCCATTCCACCTTTCTCAACCACTTCACCACCTGGCTACTCCATTTCCTCTCTGCTGACATCCCCACTATCATCATGGGTGACTTCAACATCCCCATTGACGCTTCCACCCCAGCTGCCTCTAAACTTTTATCGCTCACTGCCTCCTTTGGCCTCACTCAATCGTCCTCTGTGGCAACTCACAAAGATGGTCACACACTGGACCTTATCTTCACCCGCCTCTGCTCCTTTACTAATCTCACTAACTCATCCCTGCCCTTGTCTGGCCACAACCTACTGACATTCTCTTCCCTCTCCTCTTCCAGTGCACAACCCCCACTCCACAAACTCACTCACCCCGCAGAAATCTCAAACACCTCAATCTACCATTGCTCACTGAGTCCCTCCTCCCTCTTACAGACATATCTTGACTTCATGACACAGATTCTGCTGCCACCTTTTATAACACTACAATAACAGTAGCACTTGATTCGGCCACACCTCACACATAGCAAAACTTGTACAATCAACAGGCAGCCCTGGCTGACCAGCCTCACCAAAGAACTAAGACGGGCTTCCAGGGTTGCTGAGAGGAGATGGAAAAAATCCTGCTCTGCTGAGCACTTAACTGCATACAAGCAGTCCCTCACCAGCTTCAAGTCCACGCTCACTGCCGCAAAACAAACTTACTTCTCATATCCTCCCTCTCTCACAACCCTAAACAGCTCTTCAACAATTTCAATTCTCTACTCCGTCCCCCAGCACCTCCTCCTTCTTTTCTCATTTCTGCTGAAGACTTTGCCTCTTTCTTTAAGCAGAAGATTGATACGATCAGAGAAAGCTTTGGCCCACAGCCCCCATTTCCGCTCTTAGCTGCTCAGCCCTGTTCCTCCAAAACCAACTTCTCCACCATGACAGAAGATCAGCTCTCCACCCTCCTATCAAGCTCACACCTCACCACTTGCATGCTTGACCCGCTCCCTTACCACCTCATCCCTAGCCTCGCCACAGTCTTCACCCCTACTCTAACACACCTCTTCAACCTCTCACTTACAAATGGTGTCTTCCCCTCATCCTTCAAACATGCCTCGATCACACCTATTCTCAAAAAGACCTCCCTTGACCCATCCACTGTGTCTAGCTATCGCCCGATATCTCTTCTCCCTTATGCCTCAAAACTACTGGAACAGCATGTCCATCTTGAACTGTCCTCCCACCTCTCCTCCTGCTCCCTCTTTAACCACTTACAATCAGGCTTCCGACGGCATCACTCAACTGAAACTGCCCTAACTAAAGTCACCAACGACCTACTAACCGCCAAGAGCAAGCGACACTACTCTGTCCTCCTTCTCCTGGACCTGTCTTCTGCCTTCAACACTGTGGACCATTCCCTCCTGCTACAGATTCTCTCATTTCTTGGCATCACAGGCTTGGCCCTATCCTAGATCTCATCATATCTAACAAACCGAACATTCAGTGTCTCCCTCTCCCACAGTACCTCTTCACCTCGCCCCCTGTCTGTCGGTGTTCCTCAAGGCTCAGTTCTAGGACCCCTACTCTTCTCCATCTACACCCTCGGCCTGGGACAGCTCATAGAATCCCATGGTTTGCAGTATCATCTCTACGCCGATGACACGCAGATCTGACCTCACCTCCTTACTGACCAAAATCCCACAATGTCTGTCTGCTATTTCCGCTTTTTTCTCTGCTCGCTTTCTAAAACTGAACATGGACAAAACAGAATTCATCATCTTTCCCCCATCTCACTCTACCCCCCCACCAGACCTATCCATCAATGTCAATGGCTGCTCACTTTCCCCAGTCCCGCATGCTCGGTGCCTCAGGGTGATCCATGACTTTGCCCTCTCTTTCAAGCCACATGTCCAAACCCTTGACTCCTCCTGCCATCTCAAACTCAAAAATATTTCCCGGATCCGTGCATTCCTTGACCATGAAACTACAAAAACACTAGTGCATACCCTCATCATCTCCCGCCTCGACTACTGCAACCTCCTACTCTCTGCCTCCCCTCTAGCACTCTGGCACCACTCCAATCCATCCTGCACTCTGCTGCCCGACTAATCCACCTGTCTCCCCGTTATTCTCCACCCTCTCCTCTCTGCCAAGCCCTTCATTGGCTTCCTATCATCCAGAGGATCCAGTTCAAAACCCTAACTATGACATACAAAGCCATCCACAACCTGTCTCCTCCATACATCTGTGACATGGTCTCCCGGTACATACCCACACGCAACCTTCGATCCTCTCAAGATCTCCTCCTCTACTCCCCTCTTATCTCTTCTTCCCACAACCGCATACAAGACTTCTCCCATGCCTTCCCTATACTCTGGAACTCTCTACCCCAACACATCAGACTCGTGCCTACCATGGAAACCTTCAAAAAGAACCTGAAGACCCACCTCTTCCGACAAGCCTACAACCTGCAGTGATCCTCAGTCTACTGAACCACCGCATGACCAGCTCTACCCTCTAATAGTGTATCCTCACCCATCCCTGTAGATTATGAGCCCTTGCGGGCAGGGTCCTCTCTCCTTCTGTACTTGTGAGTGCCTTGTATTGCTCATGTTTATTGTACTTGTCTATATTTGCCCATTTTCACATGTAAAGCGCCATGGAATAAATGGCACTATAAAAATGTATAATAATAATAATAATAAATAATAATAATAATAATAAGCCGGTCACTCTCCTTCACCCTGCTTTCCCTTTCTCTGCTTCTTCTACTGCTGGCGACATATCCCCCAATCCTTGCCCCGCCTCATACATCTCACTAATCCTCACCACTATACTTCTCACACTAAGAGAAACTACCGCAATCCCTCACACTTAATATGTGTGCCATTGACCCCCACCCCCCTGCTTCCTCTCTCTGGAGCACTCTGGAACGTCCGCTCTGTCTGCAACAAGCTCCACGTGATCCACAATCTCTTTACTTCCCGCAACCTCTCCTTCCTTGCCCTCACTAAGACCTGGTTGACGCCCCCTGACATGGCCTCCCCTGCTGCACTGAGTTACGGTGGCCTCCACTTTACCCACACTCCTCACTCCTGCAACAGACATGGTGGAGGCATGGGTTTCCTTCTTTCTAATTACTGCTCCTTCAACCCTATCCAACCCCCACCCTCCCTTATCCTCCCTTCTTTCGAGGTCCACTCGGTCCGTATCTACTCTCCCTCTAATCTCCAAATGGCTGTTATATATTGACCACCGGGTTCAGCCACTGCCTTCATTGACCAATTCTCCACCTTGCGTTCTTCACTTTCTCTTTGCTGACATCCCCACCATCATGATAGGTGACTTCAATATCCCCATTGACACCCACCAGCCAGCAGCCTCCAAACTCCTGTCACTTACCTCATCCTTTGGACTTACTCAGTGGTCCTCCAAAGCCACCCACACAGACGGACATACACTAGACCTCATCTTTACCCGCCTCTGTTCCCTATCTAATCTCACAATCTCTCCCCTCCCCCTATCCGACCACCACCTACTCACCTTCTCATCCCTGTCCTCCTCACCTGCCCTCCATGTCCAGCCACTAGCACATCCTCCCAGAAACCTTGCAAACCTAGACATTCACAGACTCTCAGACTCTCCTTACTCTGTCCTCCATATCTTCAGTCCACGACAAGCACAGCTCCACCGCTTTCTACAATGCCACCCTCACATCGACTATAGACTCATTCGCCCCTCTCACGCATGGCAAAGTGCGATGAATCAATAGGCAACCCTGGCACAACAATCTAACCAAAAAACTTCGACAGTCATCCAAGGTCGCGGAGCAGCGTTGGAAGAAAACACACATACCAGACGACTTCACTGCTTTCAAACAAGCTACAGTTGCCTTCAAAATAGCCCTCACCTCTGCTAAATAGACCTATTTCACAAACCTTGTATCTTCATTATCCTACAACCCAAAACAACTGTTCAGCACATTCAACTCTTTCCTCCACCCACCACTGCCACCTCCAACTCCCCTCATCTCTGCCGAGGACTTTGCCACCTACTTCAAAAATAAGATCGACCAAACAAGGCAAACCTTTACTGTTCCACCACACCAACCACTCCATATACCAAACCTCTGCCCTTCTCAAATAACCTCCCCCTCCAACATCACTGAAGGAGAGCTTACTCATCTCCTTTCCAAATCACACCTCACCACCTGTGCACTTGACCCCATACCTTCCCACCTGCTCCCCAACCTCACTAACACGCTCATTCCAGCCCTAACCCATCTCTTCAACCTATCGCTACCTTCTGGTACCTTCCCCTCTGCCTTCAAACATGCCACCATCACACCCATCCTCAAAAAAACAAACATTGACCCAACTGCTATGCCCAGCTATCGCCCCATATCATTGCTCCCGTTTGCTTCCAAACTCCTTGAGCAGCATGTCCATGCTCAACTTTCCTCCCACCTCTCATCTAACTCTCTCCTTGACAACCTCCAATCTGGCTTCCACCCCCACCACTCGATCGAAACTGCCCTGACCAAAATTACTAATGACTTACAGCCAAAGCTAACAGACACTTCTCCATCCTCCTCCTCCTCGACCTGTCCTCTGCCTTCGACACAGTCGACCACTGCCTACTGCTACAGATTCTTTCTTCCTTGGCATCAAAGAACTTGCCCTGTCCTGGATCACCTCTTACCTTTCCGATCGCACATTTAGCATCTCCCACTCCCACACTACCTCCTCATCCCGCCCTCTCTCTGTTGGAGTCCCTCAAGGCTCTGTCCTGGGGCCCCTACTTCTTTCCATCTATACGCTTGGCCTAGGACAACTCATAAAGTCCCATAGCTTCCACTACCACCTTTATGCAATGACTTAGATGTCACCTCCCTGCTGTCCAGTATCCCGGAGTGTCTATCAGCCATATCTTCCTTCTTCCCCTCTCGCTTCCTAAAACTCAACGTAGACAAAACTGTACTCATCATCTTTCCTCCATCTCAGTATCTTCCCTACCCGATCTATCTATTATGGTAAACGGCTTCATGCTCTTTCCCGCACCTGAAATCCGCTGCCTCGGAGTAACTCTCGACTCTGCCCTGTCCTTCAAACCACACGTCTAAACTCTTGCCACCTCCTGTCGCCTCCAACTCAAAAACATTTCCAGAATCTGTCCCTTCCCCAGCCCTCAATCTACTAAAACTCTAGTGCATGCACTCATCATCTCCCGCCTTGATTACTGCAACATCCTCCTCTGTGGCCTTCCCGTCAACTCTCTTGCACCACTCCAGTCTGTCCTCAACTTTGCTGCCTGACTAATCCACCTCTCTCCTCGCTACTCCCCTGTTTCTTCCCTCTGCAAATCCCTCCACTGGCTTCCAATTTCCCAACGAATCCAGTTCAAACTACTAACACTGACCTACAAAGCCATCCACTACCTGTCCCTCCCTATATCTCTGAACTAATCTCCCAATATCTTCCCTCACGTAATCGTCGATCCTCCCAAGACCTCCCAACTCTCCTCCACACTTATTCGTTCCTCACACAACTGCCTCCAAGATTTCTCGACACCATCAAAGCTGCCGCCTTGACACCACCAGAGCTGCCGCCTCGACACCACCAGAGCTGCCGCCTCGACACCATCAAAGCTGCCGCCTTGACACCACCAGAGCTGCCGCCTCTACACCACCAGAGCTGCTGCCTCGACACCACCAGAGCTACTGCCTCACCACCAGAGCTGCTGCACCCCCGACCTTCTGTCTCTTCCCCATTATCCAGTAGCATGTAAGTCCGCAAGGATAGGGTCCTCTCCCCTCTGTACCAGTCTGTCATTGTAAATTTGTTTACTGTAAACAATATCTATAACTTTGTATGTAACCCCTTCCCATGTACAGCACCATGGAATTAATGGCGCTATATAAGTAAATAATAATAATAATGATGATGTGTGGCTTCTTCCTACGATAACCAACACACAGCTTTTTACCGCCTGCTTTTAAACAATCATGCACCCATTTCAGCCTTTTCCTCAGGCCCCAGACCGCTTTGTAGGGTCCAGCAGAAAATTATTCGCATTTCCCATTGACTTGCATTGGACTCGCTACTTGTTACGAATACCCGAGTATTAGGACCTATTCATTACAAGTATAGCAAGTCCGAATATTTGACTACTCGCTCATCCCTAATAGAGTCCCATCTATGTAATGAAAAAAAGATGAAAAATTATTTAAATGTCCAAACTAGAAAAAAAATTACAGCTCTTTAGTGTCATGATCCAGTCCAGAGTTTGTTTTCTGCTGTCTTCTCTCTGGACTGGTTATGAGGTGGTTAATCCCCTCGTTTCTGCCTCGTTTGGTGCTGGCTGGGCTATTTCAGTCTTCTGCAGCCTTCGGGCCAGTGTCAGCTATATTTCATGCTTCCAGGCAAGAGCCACTGACCCATATACCCTAGGGATCCTCCTGCCTCTGATTTACCATATTTGTGTATGACATTGCCTGACCTCTGGACTCCACCTTTTGTTTTTTCCGTCTCTGATACCACGCTTCCCGACTGGCTTTTTGACTCTCTGGCTTGTACCCCGACTACGTCTTACGTTTTGGATACTACATTCCTGGTAGACTCTGACTTCTGGCTTTTCTCTGACTACGTGCATTGCTGTGACCTGTGGTACTTCTGCTCCTGACAGTTCTGACTTCGGCTTGTCTGACCATTCTTTTGTTACCTGTGACACCTGTGCTGCTCCTCTGTGTTACTTCTCTGTGTGTCTGCAACCTCTCTTCCCTCACCAGCACCCCCTGGTGGAGGTTGCGCTTTACTGCACTGCAGCAGTACATTACATTTAGTCCACATTTCCAAAAAAACTGATAATGTGCTTGGTCAGGAACGAGTTAAATGGCCCAATCCTGAAATGGTTAATAAATGTAAGATGGCTAATCAGAAGAGCTAATAAATTTACATAACACAATACCAGGCACTACTTTCAGATTCTGGATGGTCTGAATTTACCGTATATCACTCAACTTGTAAGATTTAGTTTTAAATTGAATATTATAAGAGCAAATACAGTATTACAATTTTTCTTGCAAACATTTAAATAGAGACTCCCTGTAGTGGAAATGCACTTAAGAATACTTTTAGGGGGGACACAAAAGACAAATACCAAGTGCTTATCATGTATGGTCCCACCATCATTATAATAAATAGAAGTTTTTGAATAATGCTTCATGATCCGGGCTTCAGACAGTATTTAAGTACAGTTACCAAGTGCTATTGGATGCATGGTGGATGTTGAGACAGATGTTTAAAAGGGACTAGATTCTGGGGAAAATTTGGAAAAAAGGGAACATGGAAGAATTAGATGTGATAGGCCTGTTTAAATGCGGTAAGTGAGGTAATAGACCTGTCTAAAGAGATGTGTTTTAGAGCATGCTTAAAAATGAGGAGGCTAGATATTCATCAGATTGTCTAAGATAGTGCATTATTGAGAACTAGTGCAGCACAAGGGGAGAGATGTGGGTGGTTTGGATTATAGAGGATGTTAGTTTTAGACTTGTTGAAGAATGGAGTGCATGGGTAGGGTGATAGGCAGATAACACAGAGGAGATGTATTACATAACTACAAAAACTATGGTGAGCTTTGTGAGTGAGAATAATAAGTTTATATTTTACTATATAGTAGATGATTAACCAGTAAAGGGTAGATGCATCACTGTAGTGGCTAGGCAGCAATACGATCCTGGTGGCCGCATTCAGAATAAATTGGAGAGGAGAAAGTTTAATAATAAGGAGACCGATAAGGCCTCATTCACATGTCAAGTATGTGTTCTAGCTTTATTTTTCAGAGAACAGATACTCATTAGAATCTGCGGATGTTTTCACATCATATAGACATGTCCGTTTCTGATCCAAGTCATTGATTAAAATTACCTGTATAAGTTTATGGATCGATGAAAAATCATTGACAGCACATGGAAGCCATTCATGTGCAATCTGTGGGCTGTACATTTTATAACAGAATCACTGATGAAAATCTGATGGTACAAGTTGAGACACTAGAAAAACACTGATGAAAATCAGATCAGAAACATTTATGTAAATCGGACCAGTGTTTGCATATCAGAATAGCACTGACTGATGTCTTAAATTGCTAAAGGGATATGTTTGCTAGATAAGGTAAAACGTACCAATTTTCCAATTCAAATAATAAAACATTTGTTCCTGTAGCTAGATATTACTGCTAAATATTTGTTATGGAGTCTCTGGTGATTTTTTAAGTCCCTTTTCTAATGTGTTTAGTGCTTGTAAAAAGTGGCGATTCATGGTGACTAGCCTGCATAACACCAGGAACATCTCAGCTGGTTTATACAAGAAGATACTGATAGTAAGGTCCTCTTCAAATGTCCATGTTTCTGGTATGTCTGGCATCCGTTTTCACATGTACACATGCACACCCATGATAATCTATGGTGCTGCCTACATTTCACATGGAATGTGTGTCTATGTGAACCACACGGAGATATGTTCATTTTTTTACAGGCAGCATGGATCACACGGATCCCTAAAAGTCTATGGGTCCTTGTAAAACACGTACCGAACACGGGTGACATCTGTGTGCCGTCCCTGGGACATGTATCACAATGTAAAGTATTCAAGAAAACACTGACTTTTAAGTGTTAAAGATGTGCAAAGATCATAAATAGATAGTCAGATAGCTTGTAGAGATTTTTATTAATCCAAATAAATAAATAATTAAATGAAAAAAATGAAGTGATCTCCTCCCTATTTTTTTTAAACCAGCAAAGGTAAAGCGGACAGCTCTGAGCTGATTTTATCAGGCTTGGAAGGTTCATGGTTATTTGGCCCTTCCCAGCCTAAAAATACCAACCTGCAGCCAACCAAGAAGTGTAGTATCACATGAGATGCTCCAATTCTGTCGCTTCATATTGGCTCTTCTCGATTGCCCTTGTGCTTTACAGTAGTAATCAGAGTAATGGTTTTTGGGGTTGATGTCAGCTGTGTATTTGTAAGGTAAGGCCAGGGCGGTAGTCGTGACTGAGGTAAACAGGCCAGGCGCGCCCCGGCCTCCCCTCACATACAAATCACAGTTCTCTGTCAATAAACCTGTGGCTTCATGTTTCACACCATCAGGGCTTTCTCTAGATGGGAGAGGATTCTCTCCAGACACTGGTTCACAAACTGAGACACAGTCCAGCTCCAACTTTAAACGGGTAACTTTACTGTTATCTTTTCTCAGACCGTTCACATCAATTACAGCAGACACAATGGGTTCCACACAGTATGCTTCATCCACTTTCCTTGTGCATTCCCTGACATCCTTCAGCGGGCACCCGGGATGTCCCGTACCGACTGTCATCACAGCGTCCTCCCTGTCCAGCTTCACTATCTTCGGGAGTTCCCTTGTCTGTTTTGCCTCAGACAAAAGGGCATCTACCCACGTAGTAAGCTGCCACATGATGAGCGACCTGTGCTGCTGTCCTGCTGCCAGCTGTCTTTGCTACCATCTGTCCTGTTGTAATCTTCGTTGCTGTCATCTGTGGCCCTCAGGCCCTGAACGACTGGGCTCTTATCTTCAAACGTTACGGGGCTCACTGCCCTGTCAGGGCTCTCTGTCCCAACTGACTATAATGCCGGATGCTCCCTGGCTTAACCACAGTTAGCCCCTCCTACATTAACTATATACACTCTGAGCAAAACTATGTCCCCATCTAGTGGGCTGAATAGGGTACTACGCTTTCCCTACAAGGCAATACAATACATCATATTAGAACACATAAATATATACATATAAGACAACATATATACATGTGGTAAAAGGGTGAGCCTGGTACACCCCTTACATATTAACCAAAAAACATGACAAACATGACAACGCCTGTGAAAGAATGGCTCCTTTTAAAGAGCTCACTGAATTTGAGCATGGCATTGTATGTAATACTATGCCGCCAACATTTTAACAGGTTAGTTCATAAAATTTCTTACATTCTCAATATTCCAAGATTAACTTTGAATAGAAATGTTTAGGAACCAGTACATCTCTGTCACATAGTGACAGACCACCTAAAGTGACAGAGCGAAATCGCTGAGTTCTGAGGTACATAGTGCTTAAACATCACCAAAGTTCTGTTGATTGCAAACATCCACTGCCATTACAATAAACACAAAAAAACTGTTCTTAATGGCATGGATTTTCATGGTCGAGTATCTGCATAGAAGCCTAACATCACCAATCACAATGGAAGCATCAGATGAAGTGGTGTAAAGAATACCACCGCTGAATTCTGAAGCAGTGGTAATGAAGCGCCCCCAAGGGCCGTGGGGTACTTGGATCCGGGTCTGACGGTTCTTCAGGGAATTGTCACGGCAGAAGTGACCCGGTCCATGGCCCTGGGGGTCCAATAAAAAGGTGGATGAATAAAGATGATGAAAGGAGAAAAGTTTTTAGGGGAATTATTCATGACGCCACCTGTGGTATTCAGCAATGAAGGTGATGGCCGACGCTGTGGTACAGATCCACTGGGGCAGTTGGTGACGCAGAAAAGTTGTTATAGCTCTCCACAGGTAGAGCTAGACCAAAGGGCAGTTATAGAGTTTAAAGTAGATGATGGTAATGGTCTTGGTGCATGGCGGAAGACGCAGTAAATAATTCAGAGGACACAGCAAGGTGCAGTCTTTTCAGTTTACTCACTGTTGTTGAAACAATCCCCAGCTGGGGTGCTGTGTCCTCCGGTAGGTGGCCCAGCCAGCTCTCAGGTGGTTCAGGGTACACTTTGCCAGAACTCCCTTCTTGTGTTTCTTCTACTGGCCGTCTCCCTGCGCTGGCTTACACATCTCCTGCCCTGCACCACACACACAGTGTCCCAAGCAGGCAGCCTCGGATCCTGTCGGGTGACATACTCTAGGTCCCCTTGGTCCTATCCGGCTGCTTATTTGGCGAATGTGTGCGGAGGTGGCTGAGGCACATACAGATACCTCAGCCTCCGGTTTGCTAGTTGAGCCTTGAAGTCTCTCCACTAGTCTGGGGCCGGTGCCCTTCTGCAACCTGGTCCAACCACCCAACTCTGGTCAGGCTGGATTCGGGTGCCAAGGGTGGATCCCTCACATCCCGTGTCCCTAGGACAACCTTCTTTCTAGAAGCTCCTCTCTGCTTCTCACACGTCCTCTATCTTCCTCCATCTCTCTCTCAAACTGCTCTCTCTACCTTCTAGCAGTTTTTCTGCTCACCACCAACTGTTACTCCTTAAGCTCTGCCCCTTCTCTACTTACTCCACCCACACCCTCTATCCAGTCCCTCCCTGGCCTTGAGAGGTCTGGTGTTGAGTGCATGTGTGTGGTTCAGGGTAGAGTCCCCTCCCTTACCTAAAAGCAGAGTACCACACCTCTGGATGAAGTGCAGCACACTGTGGTGACTGAGACCGCAGGGGCGCCACATTCCCCCCAGTTAAAAACAGCACATCCTCGGGCTGGAACAAAGCAAAACAAATGTTTCAGACATGCAACATTTTCTGTAATACATTGCAACAGAGTAACAATTAAACAGGAACGCCTCTTCCCCTTATGGAAGGCACTTTCACTTGAACGTTGCATAATACTACTACATAAATAACTTTAATCAAATTATGATAACTCTCTAGAAATATGACACTTAGCTTCTCTATCATTAACAACTATTAAGAATAGAAAATGCAGCTCTTAAATTAAATTTTCTGCAGCATGAAATAACACTTTACTATGAATAAACTTTCCTATTACGGCAACAGAGTTCAACCAAAATTCTGAACTGAGGTAGTCCACTTCCTTTCTTCCCACAGCAGCTTCATTCTAGGTAAAACTCTCAAGTACTTTTAACTATCTAGACAGTGTAATACTAAGTACAATCAGATTTTCAAGTGTAACTACTACATTAAATCAAACTTTCAAGGCAATAAAATCCTAGTAAAAACAAAAATCAAGTTCTTGTGCAATTAAAATTCAGTGAGACTAAGGTGCGGTAACATCCCCTGCCAGAGTTACCTTCTCACTGTTCCGATTGTGATATGTGGGACCCGTCTCAAACCCCTTATGTAGGCCTTGGGCGTGGCTACAAGGCATAGCTGATCTCCTCGTTGGACCACTTCTT
>JARQOD010000002.1:342733741-342765045 GCA_033576555.1 Oophaga sylvatica
GCGCAGCAGGTTCAAATTATCATCTCTCTCCTGCGCGGCGATCCTCAGGATTGGGCTTTTTCCCTGATACCTGGGGATCCTGTTTTGAGTGATGTTGATGCATTTTTTCAGGCCTTGGGGTTATTGTACGATGAGCCTAATGTCACTGATCAAGCTGAGAAAGCCTTGTTGGCATTAAGTCAGGGGCTTGATGACGCTGAGTTGTACTGTCAGAGATTCCGTAGGTGGGCAGTCCTGACCAAATGGAATGACGACGCTTTGGCAGCCCTTTTCCGGAGGGGTCTGTCAGATAATGTAAAGGATGTTATGGTGGGATTCCCTGTCCCCTCTGGTCTCAATGATTCTATGTCATAGCGATTCAAATTGACAGACGTTTGCGTGAGCGGAGAAGTATGCGTGGAATGGTGTTGCCTTGTGAACCAGCTTCTGAACCCATGCAGTGTGATAGAGTGGTGTCTGGGGCACAGCGTCATGAGTTTCGAAAGCGCAATGGGTTATGTTTCTACTGTGGTGATGCCTCTCATGCTATTTCAGTCTGCCCTAAGCGGGGAAGACGTTTTGCACGCTCAGTTGTCTTGGGTAGTGTTCAGACTAAGTTTTTATTAACTGTCACTCTGATATGCTCTCTGTCCTCATTTTCTGCTCAGGCTTTCGTTGATTCTGGAGCAGCTATTAACCTGATGGATTATGATTTTGCTAAACGTTGTGGATTTCCCTTGATACCCCTACAGAAGTCTATTCCCCTACTGGGGATCGATTCTACCCCTTTGACTGAGAATAAACCCCAGTTTTCTACTCAGGTGATAATGAGGGTTGAACCTGATCACCAGGAGTGCTGCAAATTTTTGGTTCTGTATAATCTGCATGACATTATCGTGCTGGGTTTTCCTTGGTTACAGTCTCATAATCCTGTTTTGGATTGGAAATCTGTGTCTGTAACCAGTTGGGGCTGCCAATGTGTTAATACCAACACTCCTGTTTTTTCTGCCTCCCCCCAGGCTCAGGATGTTCCTGACTTTTTGATTGATTTTTCTGATGTGTTTAGCGAAAGTAAATCTGCATCCTTGCCTCCACATAGGAGCTATGACTGCGCTATTGAATTAGTGCCGGGTAGTAAATTCCCTAAAGGTCGCCTTTTTAACTTGTCTGTACCTGAACATGACGCTATGCGGTCTTATATCAAGGAATCATTGGAGAAGGGTCATATCAGACCATCCTCTTCACCCTTAGGTGCCGTTTTTTTCTTTGTGGCCAAAAAGGATGGTTCATTAAGGCCGTGTATTGATTATCGTCTCTTGAACAATATTACTGTGAAATATCAATACCCGTTACCCTTGATTTCTGACCTGTTTTCCAGGGTGAAAAACGCTACTTGGTTTACCAAGCTTGACCTCAGGGGGGCGTATAACCTTATTCGCATTAAGCACGGGGATGAATGGAAGACGGCATTCAATACCCCTGAAGGGCATTTTGAGTACCTGGTGATGCCCTTTGGGCTCACAATGCTCCTTCCGTCTTCCAGTCCTTCATGAATGACATTTTCAGGGATTTTGTGGACAAATTTCTGATTGTTTATTTGGATGATATCTTGATTTTTTCTAATGACTGGGACTCTCATGTGAAACATGTTCGAACTGTATTCCAGATTTTGAGAGAGAATGCTCTGTATGTGAAGGGATCAAAGTGTCTTTTTGGCGTACAGAGGATCTCATTTCTGGGATTCATTTTGTCCCCATCTGTTATTGAAATGGACCCGGTCAAGGTTCAGGCCATCTGTGATTGGGTCCAACCTACTTCATTGAAGGCTCTTCAGAGATTTTTGGGTTTTGCCAATTTTTATCGTAAATTTATTGGTAATTTCTCGGTTATTGTTAAACCATTAACTGATTTGACCAGAAAGGGTTCTGATGTGGTGAATTGGCCTCCTGAGGCAGTCTCTGCATTTCCGGAACTTAAGCAGAGATTCACTTCTGCTCCTGTTCTACGGCAGCCTGATGTTTCTCTGCCATTTCAGGTGGAGGTTGATGCCTCTGAAATTGGGGCAGGTGCCGTTTTGTCCCAAAAAGATCCAGAGACCTCTAAAAGTAACCCTTGTGCCTTTTTCTCTCGAAAATTTTCTCATACTGAACGTAATTATGACGTGGGTAATCGGGAGTTATTGGCCATGAAGTGGGTTTTTGAAGAGTGGAGACATTGGCTGGAGGGAGCCAAACATCAGGTGGTGGTCCTTACGGACCATAAGAATCTGGTCTATCTGGAATCTGCCAAGCGACTCAATCCTAGACAGGCCAGGTGGGCCTTGTTTTTCACACGTTTTAATTTTGTGGTTTCCTTTCTTCCTGGCACTAAGAATGTTAAGGCGGATGCCCTCTCGAGGAGTTTCCTTGCGGACTCTCCTGAGTTATCTGATCCTTCTGTTATTTTGAAAGAGGGTGTAGTTCTTTCCGCCATCTCGCCCAATTTGAGACTTGCTCTGGAGGGGTGTCAGGAGGATAGGCCCGAGTGCTGCCCTGTTGGAAAATTGTTTGTCCCGGACCAGTGGAAAAAGAGTGTGATGTCTGAGATTCATTGTTCCGCGTTGGCTGGGCATCCCGGAATTTTTGGTACCAGAGACTTGGTTAGTCGGTCCTTTTGGTGGCCTACCTTGTCTCGTGATGTCAGGGAATTTGTGCAGTCCTGCGGGACTTGCTCTCGCTCCAAGCCTTGCTCTCGCTCTAGTGGTTTGTTGATGCCATTGCCTGTGCCCAAGAGACCATGGACCCATATCTCTATGGATTTCATTTCCGACCTTCCTGTTTCTCAGAGAATGACCACCATCTGGGTAATTTGTGATAGGTTTTCCAAGATGATACATCTTGTGCCATTACCTAAGTTGCCTTCCTTCTCTGAATTGGTGCCGTTGTTCCTTCAGCATGTGGTTCGTTTACACGGCATTCCTGAGAACATTGTGTCTGACAGAGGAGTCCAGTTTGTTTCCAGATTTTGGAGGACTTTTTGTTCTAAACTGGGTGTTCAATTGTCTTTCTCCTCGGCATTTCATCCTCAGACCAATGGTCAAACTGAGAGAACAAACCAGACATTGGAGACTTATCTAAGATGCTTTGTGTCTGCTGATCAGGATGACTGGGTCTCTTTTTTGCCTTTGGCTGAGTTTGCTCTTAATAATAGGGCTAGCTCTGCTACTTTGATGTCTCCGTTTTTCTGTAATTCTGGGTTTCACCCTCGATTTTCTTCAGGACAGACGGAGGCTTCTGTCTGTCCAGGTGTTGACTCTGTTGTGGAGCGTATGCAACAGATTTGGGACCAGGTAGTGGAGAGGTTGTCCCTCTCTCAGGAGAGGGCCCAGCGGTTTGCTAACCGGCATAGGACTGATGGTCCTCGGTTTAAAGTGGGGACTTGGTCTGGTTGTCCTCAAAGAATATTCCTGAGAGTAGCATCTCCTAAATTTAAGCCTAGGTTCATTGGACCTTATAAGATCATGGAGATTATTAATCCTGTTTCTTTTCATTTGCTTCTTCCAGGGACATTTAAGATCCATAACGTGTTCCACAAGTCCTTGTTGAAGAGGTTTGTTGAGCCAGTGGTTCCTGCTGCTGTGCCTCCTGACCCTGTTTTGGTTGAGGGCAATCTGGAGTATGTGGTTGAGAAAATATTAGATTCTCGTTTTTCTAGACGGAAACTCCAGTATTTGGTTAAATGGAGAGGTTATGGTCAGGAAGACAATTCTTGGGTGTTTGCTTCGGACATCCATGCTAGGAGACTTATCCGTGCGTATCATAGAACTCATCCTGACCGACCTGGTTGCTCAAATGAGGGTTCGGTGACCCCTCCTCAAGGGGGGGGTACTGTTGTGAATGGGTTTGAGATGAGTTCTGAGCAGAGGCTCCCTCTGGTGGTTACAAGCGGTGCTAGTCTGTCCAGTGAAGATTGTGAGGACTGGGAATCAGGTGTTACTGACTGGTCTTATATAAGGGAGTCACCTTCCCATCAGGGTTGCCGGTGATCAATTGTTCTGGTCTGAATCCTTTATTCCAGTTTCTCTTGTAGCCTGCTGTGTCGTGTCTGCATCTCCTGCTAACAGATAAGACATTTTCTTCTTTTGTGTTTGTGCTATATTTTTGCATTTTGTCCTGCACTTCTGTGGGGGCCTTCAGGGTCCCCTCCGGGGGCTTCTGCCCTCTCAGTTTTGTTCAGCCACTGATGTTTGCACTTTTGCTTTTTCCAGTTTTTTCAGTGGCTGCTGTTTTGATTTTGTTACACCAGAGAACTAATTTAGGTGGAAGAGGTCGTGTGATCTCAGGTGTTTTTGAAATTAGTAGAGTTGGTGCTTTTCAGGGTTTTCTGGGATTGCAGTGAGTACCCTTCCTATCCTTTTCTATTTAGTTAGTTTGGGCCCCAGCGTTTGCTCATACTATTTTCTTTCTGTGTCAGTATTTCATCTTGTCTAACCGCCATTACATGTTTGGGGGCTTTCTATTATCTTTGGGGTTCTGCTCCGGGGCAGATAGCTTTCCTATATCTATCTTTAGGTGTAGTTAGTTTCTCAGGCTGTGACGAGGCGTCTAGGACCAACGTAGGAACGCTCCACGGCTGCCTCTAGTTGTGGTGGTTAGTCAGGGTACTGCAATCTCATAGATTCCAACTGCTCTGGTGTATTGCCTTTTTTACCTGCACTCCTCAGCTACCGAAACATAACAGTTGGGCCTTCTCCTGAGAGAGAGACAACTTATCCACTACTTGATCCCAAATTTCTGCATTCTCTCCACCATAGAGTCAACACCCGGACAGACAGAAGCCTCCACCTGCCCCGAAGAAAATCGAGGATAAAGCCCGAAATTGCAGAAAAAAAGGGGACATCAAAGTGGCAGAACTAGCCCTATTATTTAGAGCATATTCAGCCAAAGGCAAAAAAGAGACACAGTCATCCTGATCAGCAGACACAAAACATCTCAAATAAGTTTCCAAGGTCTGGTTTGTTCTCTCAGTCTGCCCATTGGTCTGAGGGTGAAACGCAGAGGAGAAAGAGAGCTGAACTCCCAGTTTAAAACAAAAGGTCCTCCAAAATCTGGAAACAAACTGGACTCCTCTGTCAGACACAATGTTCTCTGGAATGCCGTGCAACCGAACCACCTGCTGAAAAAACAAGGGCACCAACTCTGAAGAGGATGGCAACTTTGGCAGTGGCACAGGATGAATCATCTTGGAAAACCTATCACAGATCACCCAGATAACGGTCATTCTCTGAGAGACAGGGAGGTCGGAAATAAAATTCATAGAGATATGGGTCCATGGCCTCCTGGGCACAGGCAATGGCATTAACAATCCACTAGAGTGAGAGCAAGGTTTTGACTAAGAACAAGTCCCACAGGACTGCACAAAGTTCCTGATGTCAAGAGATAAGGTAGGCCACCAAAAGGACCGACTCATCAAATCTCTAGTACCAAAAGTACCGGGATGACCAGCCAACGCAGAGCAATGAACTTCAGACATAACTTTTCCCCTCCATTGGTATGGGACATACAATTTCCCCATAGGGCAACGCTCAGGTTTATCCCCGTGAAATTGCTCCAGGACCAGTCTCAAATCGGGTGAGATAGCAGAAAGAACAACACCCTCCTTAAGAATGGCAGTAGGCTCAGTCACATCAAGAGAATTCGCAAGGAAACTCCTAGAGAGGGCATCCACCTTAACATTCTTAGTACCAGGGAGAAAGGAGACCACAAAGTTAAAATGAGGGAAAAACCAAGCCCACCTGGCCTGTCTAGGATTCAATCGCTTGGCTGATTCGAGGTAGATCAAGTTTTTGTGGTCAGTGAGGACCACAACTTGATTTTTGGCTCTCTCTAACCAATGTCTCCACTCTTCGAATGCCCACTTCATAGCCAATAATTCCCGATTCCCCACATCATAATTACGTTCAGCTGGGGAAAACTTTCGGGAGAAGAAGGCACAAGGGTTAATCTTAGAGGTTACAGAATCCATTTTCGGAATTTATGACAATATAACTCTGCTGTTTCCTGACACTGGTTCAATGCCAATAAGGTTTTCTCAGCTTGATCAATCACACTAGGTTCATCATACAATAAGCCCAGAGCCTGAAAAAACACATCAACATTAGCCAAAACAGGATCCCCAGGTGTCAGTGAAAATGCCCAATCCTGAGGGTCACCGCGCAACAGGGAGATGACAATTTTAACCTGCTGCACTGAGTTACCTGAGGAATTAGGTTTCAAGGCATAAAACAACTTACAATTGTTCTTAAAGTTCAAGAATTTAGACCAATCCCCAAAAATAAATCAGGAATAGGGATCTTAGGATCTGCAGCAGACAACCGAGTGAGATAGGTAGAAATACTCCGAACTTCAGCAGCAAGCTGCTCAACACGATCGGACAAATAATTTCCATTGAAGAAAACGTCCTCCTGCGGCCCCCAGAGAAAAAAAGGAAAAAATAAATAAAAAATTCTGACAACTTTTTTTTTACTATTCTTTCCTTTCTTTGAGTACCCTAGGATTACGGTTAGGCCGGTGATTCTGTTATGATATGGTAGCCGAGGAGGACTGTAACAAAAGTAGCCAAGGCAGCCAGTCACCCAGAAAGGTTGGTAACTAATGGATTGCAGACCCCTAAACTAACCGCACAACTAGAAGCAGCCGTGGGACGTACCTACGATGACCTAGACGCCTCGACACAGCCGGAGAGTTAGCTAAGCCTAAAGATAGAAAGGGGAAAGCTAACTGCCCCGGAGTAGCGCCCCTAAGGAATAGGTAGCCCCCACACGTATATTGGCGGTGAGACATGATGAAATACAAACACAGGCAGAAAATAGAGTAAGCAAACGCTGGGGCCCAAAACTGTCTAGATAGGACAGGACAGAAAAGAATACTTTCTGCAATCCAGCAAAACCCTAGGAAAAATTCCACCTCTTCTGATTCCAAAAAAAATGCTGAGACCACACCATCTCTCCGGCTATATCAGAACTCTGGTGTGAACATGTAGCTACCCAGCAGCCACTGAAATAACAGGGACTGAAAAAAGAACAAATAACTGAGAAACAGAGACCAGTGCAGGCCCCAGCAGGGGGACCCGGCTGACCTCACTCAAAAAGCAGGAAAAAACAAAAGAAAACAAAACCACTGAAACAAGCAAGAAATAGCTTATCTGAAAGTTTGCAGGAGACCGCAGAAGCTGACTTTCAAACTGGACCAGGAAGAGAGAACTAATCACCGGCGAGGATCAAGTTACTCCCTGAAATCCCCCAGTCATGACTCCCAGATTGCCAATCGTCAGCAGCTGAAAGGTCTCTGTCAGTCAAGACTGGTTCATTAATATCAACAGCCACCAGAGGGAGCCCCAACTCAGAATTCAGAGAATTCTGTTATGTTTCGGTAGCTGAGGAGTGCAGGCAAAAAAGGCAATACACCAGAGCAGTTGGAATCTATGAGATTGCAGTACCCTGACTAACCACAACAACCAGAGGCAGCCGTGGAGCGTTCCTACGTTGGTCCTAGACGCCTCGTCACAGCCTGAGAAACTAACTACACCTAAAGATAGATATAGGAAAGCTATCTGCCCCGGAGCAGAACCCCAAAGATAATAGAAAGCCCCCAAACATGTAATGGCGGTTAGACAAGAAGAAATACTGACACAGACAGAAAATAGTATGAGCAAACGTTGGGGCCCAAACTAACTAAATAGAAAAGGATAGGAAGGGTACTTACTGCAATCCCAGAAAACCCTGAAAAGCACCAACTCCACTAATTTCAAAAACACCTGAGATCACACGACCTCTACCACCTAAATCAGTTCTCTGGTGTAACAAAATCAAAACAGCAGCCACTGAAAAAGCAAAAGTACAAACATCAGTGGCTGAACTAAACTGAGAGGGCAAAAGCCCCCGGAGGGGACCCTGAAGGCCCCCACAGAAGTGCAGGACAAAATGCAAAAATCAAGCACAAAAACAAAAAAGAAAAATGTCTTATCTGTTAGCAGGAGATGCAGACACGACACAGCAGGCTACAAGGGAAACAGGAATCAAGGATAGAGACCAGAACAATTGATCACCGGCAACCCTGATGGGAAGGTGACTCCCTTATATAAGACCAGTCAGTAACACCTGATTCCCAATCCTCACAATCTTCACAATCTTCACTGGACAGACCAGCACCGCTTGTAACCACCAGAGGGAGCCTCTGCTCAGAACTCATCCCAAGCCCACTCACAACAGAATTCACAACAGTGTCTCAAGCAGGCAGCCTCATATCCTGTCAGGCGACATACTCTAGGTCCCCTTGGTCCTATCCGGCTGCCTTTTTGGCAAATGTGTGCGGAGGTGGCTGAGGCACATACAGATACCTCAGCCTCTGGTTTGCTAGTTGAGCCTTGAAGTCTCTCCACTAGTCTGGGGCCGGTCCCCTTCTGCAACCTGGTCTCTCCACCCAACTCTGGTCAGGCTGGATTCGGGCGCCACGTGTAGATCCCTCACTTCCCGTGCCCCTAGGACCCCTTCTTCTTTCTCGAAGCTCCTCTCTGCTTCTCACACGTCCTCTCTCTTCCTCCAACTCTCTCCAACTGCTCTCTCTACCTTCTAGCAGCTTCCCTGCTCACCACCAACTGTCACTCCTTAAGCTCGGCCCCTTCTCTACTTACTCCACCCACGCCCTCTATCCAGTCCCTCCCTGGCCTTGAGAGGTCTGGTGTGGAGTGAAAGTGTGTGGGTTCTGAGTAGTGTCCCCTCCTTACCTGAGAGCAGAGTACCACACCTCTGGATGAAGTGCAGTACCCTGTGGCAACTGAGACCGCAGGGGTGCCACAATAATATGTGTAGTAAGAAGTCACACTTATTTTTCTGGTAGTCTGATGGACAAGTCTGAGTTTGGTGAATACCATGAGAATGTTACCTGCTGGACTGCAGTGTACCAACTGTAAAGTTTAGTAGAGGTAGGGTAATGCTATGGGGTCGTTTTTCAAAGGTTGGCCTAGGCTCCTTAGTTCCAGTAAAGGGGAATCTTAATGCTTCAGCATACTAAGACATTTTGGACAATTATACGCTTCCAACTTGTGAGAACAGTTTGTGGAAGGCCCTTTTCTGTTCCAACATGATTGTGTCTCAGTACACAAAGCAAGGTCCATAAGGGCATGTTTGGATGAGTTTGATGCAGAAGATTTTGACTGGTCTGCTCGCAGCCATGACCTCAATTCATTTTGAACAACTTTAGGATGAACCAGAATAGAGATTGTGAAACAAGTCTCATCATCCAACATCAGTGTCTGACCTCACAAATACTCTTCTGACTGAATAGAAAAAATTTCCCACAAACACACTCCACAATTTTGCAGAAAGTCTCATCAGAAGAGTGGAGGCTGTTCTAGTTACAAAAGGGGTCAAGCTCCAAATTGATGCTTATGACTTTAGATATAGGAAAGATGTGTATCTTCGTACCGTGTTAGCCAGTAGATAGAAAAATATTTAGACTTGAGAGTCCTCAGTGGTTGATACCTTTTAATGGCTAACTGAAAAGATGGTAACAAATTGCAAGCTTTCGAGACTACTCCGGTCTCTTCATCAGGCGTAGACTAAAACAAAAACTGAAGAATCACATATTTATACACAAGAGGACACAGGAATAATGCAATAGGTAAGACAAGTGACATGAAGCAGAACTGTCATTATGGCAGAGGAATGAACATAAATATTGGAACAGATCATAGATAAGGAGAGAGTTTTATTATCCTCTGATTGGGGTCTGGTGTTGTGTTTTGATGCCCCTAGAAGGTCAGAGACGCAGATTCCTTAATTGATATAGAATGACATGAATCCATGTGACACGTTCATTCCAGCACTAAGAGTGTCAAAGGTCATCATAAGTTTGTATTCCCAAACCTTTCTATCTTTCTCAGATTTAAAGTTAGATTTTAATACCAGTAATTCCATATCCATTATGCTATGACCGGGCATACAAAAGTGTTTTGCCACAGGTAAATCCATTCTTTTTTCTCTTATCGTGTGGCGATGAGAATTCATCCTTGTTCTCAGTTTTTGCCCGGTCTCCCCCACATACAGACCCCCAGTTGGACATTTAGTACATATAATTAGGTACACCACATTAGATGTGATGCAGCTGAAAGTACCTGGGATCTTGTAGTCCTGATGGGAGTTGGGTATCTTTATCTTGTCCGTGGTCATTATAGATGCACAGGTTTTACATTTCTTCTTGTTGCAAGGAAAGGTTCCTGCAGCTGTTGGGGAGGACAGGGAGCTTCTGACAATGATGCTTCTTAGATTTGGGGGCTGCCTAAAACATAGTAGTGACTTTAGAATCAGATGTCATAAAAGCTCCTTTGCGTGTAATGTGTAGGTGGCCCAATACTATTGTCCATATGGTGCATCTTTCCTGACTCACCCATATATATGAATGTTTGCCTCAACCAAAATATTCTAACCAAAGTCAAAAGAATAATCCACTTTCTGGTTAGACTTGTGGAGTTTTACTTTCATTTTTTTTATTTTTTTTTCCCTGAAGTTTTTTTGAAGGTATTCCACTGCCCTTTATTAGGATCCAGGTAAAGCCTGAGCTGGCATATTACCAGTAACTACACATATAGATAGTGTTGATTGACATAAATGTCAAATGTATGGATTTTGGCCATAATACCAATTAATCACTAATGTTTATGGTACCTGCAGGATGACATCTGGTCTAGTAATGCTGTATGAGAGAAGCGTCTGCATACAGGAGCATAAAAAACACTCCTTAGCTGTAGTTTGGGCTGGAAGCCTCTTGAATAAAGGAGTGTCCCAGGCTCCACTATCAATTGCATTTGCAGTCTCAGAACATAGATACAATTGAAAATGTCTTGTATCTTGTGGCAAGTTGATGTTAGTTGCTGCACCTTATGTGCAGATCTGAACACCACACATCAGTTGACAAAGGCCCAACACCGGAGGTACCTAATTATTATTATTATTTATTATTATAGCACCATTTATTCCATGGCGCTTTACATGTGAAAAGGGGTATACATAATAAAAAACAAGTACAATAATCTTAAGCAATACAAGTCACTACTGCTACAGGAGGAGAGAGGACCCTGCCTGCGAGGGCTCACAATCTACAAGGGATGGGTGAGGATACAATAGGCGAGGGTAGAGCTGGTCGTGCAGCGGTTTGGTGGATCGATGATTCCTGCAGGTTGTAGGTTTGTTGGAAGAGGTAGGTCTTCAGGTTCCTTTTGAAGGTTTCCACGGTAGGCGAGAGTCTGATATGTTGGGGTAGAGAGTTCCAGAATAGGGGGAATGTGTGGGATAAATCTTGTATGTTATTGTGGGAAGAGGAGATAAGAAGTGAGTAGAGAAGGAGATCTTGTGAGGATCGGAGTTTGCATGGAGGTAAGTACAGGAGACGGGGTCACAGATGTACGGAGGACACAGGTTGTGGATGGCTTTGTATGTCATGGTTAGGGTTTTGAACTGGAGTCTCTGGGTAATGGGGAGCCAGTGAAGGTATTGACAGAGAGGAGAGGCCGGGGAATAGCGGTGTGACAGGTGGATTAGTCGGGCAGCAGAGTTTAGGATAGATTGGAGGGATGCAAGAGTGTTAGATAGGAGGCCACAGAGCAGGAGGTTGCAGTAGTCAAGGAGGGAGATAATGAGGGCATGCACTAGAGTTTTTGCACATTCTAGGTTGAGGAATGTACGGATCCTGGAAATATTTTTGAGTTGAAGTTGGCAGGAAGTGGAGAGGGCTTGGATATGTGGTTTGAAGGAGAGGTCAGAGTCAAGGATTACCCCAAGGCAGTGAGCTAATGGTTAGGTTCAAGGGAGGTTCATTGTTCCTGTCATTGGGAGTATTGTGACTGCTATGGATATTTTCTGGCTATCATGGCTGTCATTGTGGCTGGAATGGGTATTGGTATTGATAGTCCTAAGTAACATTGGCATATTTTCTTTTGTCCAATTCCCTGTATCTCACAGCAACATAAACTTCAGCAGTGGCCCAGGTTTCTTCAGTCTACCGCCATGTAAAAGAGTTGATCTGTTAAATGTTATGTACATGAAGCAGGATGTATACTTGAACAGAAGTAGACAGTTAACACTAAAATGTTTTATATAATTATCTAGCTTTACACCCCAAGCACTGTTGTAATTTTCTTTATTATAAAATACCCTACACTTTTCCCTATACAGATAATCCTTAAATGTGTAACCATTAAAGGATAAAACAGTCCAGAACATAACAGTGGGGTACATTTAATGTTAGAGCATTTTTGTTGTAAGGGGTATATTACTTTTTAACATTATGTGGAAATTAACATATTATGTAATATGGATATCAGACCTGTACCTTTTTGTACCTGTCAGACGTGTACCTGATATCCAAAATGAAAAAGATTTGATCATGCAGCTCATAGGTCAACAGCCAGGAGTCTTTTGCACTTGGGTAACATAAGAAGATAAAATGACTGCACATGCACAGCAATAGTGGTCATCTTTGGATTACATTTTACAATCTGCTCAATAACAGTCTAATAGATTTTGACTGAATTCATAAAAACGAGTTATTTTTGGCAGAAACTGAGATACACTCCCTATAATCAGCTATGGTGCAAAAGTACTATGGGTACTTTGTGCAGCACTTTCTAGTACAAACTAGTTGAAAAATGGAAGGTGAATCTTAAAGTCAACTCTTTACATTTGTGTTAATGTTCAAATAATCTCCAAAAAAGGCTAAAATGTACAGCGCTTGGAGTTTTACACTAAAATGCATGAAACTTAAAGGTCAGGTTCACATATTGTAACTTCCCTTCGAGCAGCAAACTTTTAAACTCATTTCCAAGAATGGCACAATCATTCATCAAACATCCAATGCAGTCATTTGAAGCAAACTTGGCTCGGTAGCCTAAGGCTGTCTATGTTATAGCTGGGTCTAAGAGATTCCTAAAGTTGATAATTTGTCTGGTTTCCTGAACCTTAATTTGAAATTGCGTAGCATTGTTTGAGGATGTGTACACTTCAAAGAGAAAATAAGAAGAACTTAAGTGGCTTTATTGTCACAAATCCTGGAAATGTAAAAGTGCATGACTTTTTAGTTAAATATCTGAGATGGAAAGTCACTTAAATCATCCATGCAGTACACACCTTAGCAGTAAAATCATTGTCCATAAACCAAATAAACTAAGATTTCAGTTTTTACCTCAAAGCTAAAAAATGCATATTATGTGGGCAAAAAAAAGAATTACAAGATCAGTATTCTCACAAAAGCTAAGGTACCAAAGTTCTACATACAAATGACAGATCGGGAAGTCTTAAGTTAGTCATACACATTAGATAAAAGATGGCGAAATGTTGTGAATGGGTTTGAGATGATTCTGAGCAGTAGGCTCCTCTGGTGGTTACAAGCGTACTAGTGAGGATTGGGAATCAGGTGTTACTGATTGGTCTTATTTAAGGGAATCATTTTCCATCAGGGTTGCCGGTGATCAATTGTTCTGGTCTGAATCCTTCTTTCCAGTTTCCCTTGTAGCGCTTGTTCGTGTCTGCATCTCCTGCTATCAGATAAGACAATTTCTTATTTGTGTTTTTTGCTATATTTTTGCATTTTGTCCTGCACTTCTGTGGGGCCTTCTGGGTCCCCTCCGGGGCTTTGCCCTCTCAGTTTAGTCCAGCCACTGTGTTTTGTACTTTTGCTTTTTGCAGTTTTTTCAGTGGCTGCTGTTTTTGTTACACCAGAGAACTAATTTAGGTGTAGAGGTCGTGTGATCTCAGGTGATTTTGAAATTAGTATGTTGGTGTTTTCAGGTTTTCTGGATTGCAGTAAGTACCCTCCTGTCCTTTTCTATTTGAGATAGTTTGGGCCCCAGCGTTTGCTCTTACTATTTTCTTTCTGTGTCAGTATTTCCTCTTGTCTAACCGCCATTACATGTTTGGGGCTTTCTATTATCTTTGGGGTTCTGCTCCGGGGCAGATAGCTTTCCTATTTCTATCTTTAGGTGTAGTTAGTTTCTCAGGCTGTGACGAGGCGTCTAGGACCATCGTAGGAACGCTCCACGGCTGCCTCTAGTTGTGGTGGTTAGTCAGGGTACTGCAATCTCATAGATTCCAACTGCTCTGGTGTATTTCCTTTTTTACCTGCACTCCTCAGCTACCGTAACATAAACAGTATCACCGGCCATAAAAATTGTATGGTACTCACAGAAGGGAAAAAAAAAAAAAAAAAATATATTTTGAAAGAAGGATTCAGACCAGAACAATTGATCACCGGCAACCCTGATGGAAAATGATTCCCTTAAATAAGACCAATCAGTAACACCTGATTCCCAATCCTCACTAGTACCGCTTGTAACCACCAGAGGGAGCCTCTGCTCAGAACTCATCTCAAACCCATTCACAACAGCGAAATGTGCTGATTTCATCTATAGCAGCAGACAGTCTACTGTATATGGAGTCCAACTTTCTCTCACCATAAAGAAGTACAGTAGGTAGCTCTCAATATACCACTATCAATTGCTCTAACATAAGAGACCTATTGTAAAAAAGTATCAGATGGTGTCAGTGAGCCTTCTAATAGATGACATGTGAGAGACAGGTAACAGCTATAACATATGACTGGAGGCCATCAAGGCATTCATACACATTAGATGAGTCTGCCGAACCTTTTGATTTTTGTGGGATGAGTTGACCAACTTATACGTAACGGGACCTCTAGACTCACCCCGCCAGATGATAACGGAAGTGAGAAGGATTGAGCTGTTGGTATTTCAAAGCCAGTTTTTGTTTTTAAGGGAAATAAGTTACTGTCAGAGCTTTATTCTTCAGTAACCTCAAAAGTTCAAAACACCTGCTCCATAAAAACTTAATTTATGAACAAATGTAATAAGTAAAAGGAATATTTTCTACCACATACTGTATATATTGTACTTGTACTTATACATTGGCATATAAAAGTTTGGGCACCCCTGATCAAAATTACTATTATTGTGAACAGTTCAGCAAGTTGAAGATGGAATGATTTCTAAAAGGTCTAAGGATAAATATGACACATTTCCTTTGCATTTTAGGAAAAAAAAATTATTTTCATCTTTTACATTTTAAAAATTACAAAAAGGAAAATGGGCCAATGAAAACATTTTGGCACCCTTGGAGATTTGTGTGCTCAGATAAATTTGACCAAGGTTTCAGACCTTAATTAGCCGGTTAGGGTTATGGCTTGTTTACTTTCATTGTTAGGAAAGGCCAGGTGATACAAATACAGTATTCCCCAATCAGCCATGTTGTAAATACCTAATATATCAGGCCCCTTTAATGGGGTCTGATATATCGGGCAGTAAGAGAAAAGTCAGTTTTTTAAGTTAATATGTTGACACCAGGAAAAATAGCTGCACATTAGGATATGAGTGACTTTTATCGAAACCGAATTGGGGTAGCATGATGACTAGGGCAAAGCATCTCTTAAAATGGCAAATGTTATGAGGTGACCCAGTATGCAATGGTTAATACCTACCAAAATTAGTTCAATAAAGGACTGTTATTAGACTAGACTGGTCCAGATTTCAATGCTGGAGTGTTCATCTTATAAAATATATCTTTTTTTAAATTTTACCTTCAGATCATTCAGAAGACTTTGGCACCTAATCAATGCACAACACCACTGGGTTATTATTGCGGTGCAGAAAGGCATGCTCCATGTTTAGTCCATATTACATGTTGTAAGACAGCACTTAGTGAACGTGTTGGAAGACACTCGCTTGGCCCTGATTCAGTCACACTGGAACAATTTCTTGCTTAAAACAGTCTATTTTGGTTTATTACGCAATCATAAACCACACCACAAACAGTTCATTAACACTTTACGTCCACGGAACACGACATTAAGTTGCAGTTTCTAAACACGCTGGACCATACGCCGTCCAGTTACTGTGGGTGACCGCACAGTTCATTAACTGACCCCCTGTCAGTGCACACTGTCCCCCATACTCTGGGTTACCTTCCAGGAGCTCCTGCTCCAAACGCTGACTCCTTGTCAGACCTAGGTTCCCGAGGAAGCTGCCTAACTGGGATGCTCCACATGCTGACTTGTTCCACAGGCCAACCGACAGTCCAGACCCTCAGCAGGATGGTAGCTTCCGCAACGCAGCAGCCGTCACAGGCTCTGCAGGTCCATGGCCTCACCCCATGCTTTTCAGGAATCCGGTCCACACACACAGGACCTTCCAACACCGAGACCTTCAGGACCTTACAACTCTCTGCCCATGTGACCAGACCCCAGTCACATTATATCACAGTAGCCACCTCCATAGGTGGGAGGTGTGTGTGGTTAGC
The DNA here is from genome assembly GCA_033576555.1 of Oophaga sylvatica. Lineage (NCBI taxonomy): Eukaryota > Metazoa > Chordata > Amphibia > Anura > Dendrobatidae > Oophaga > Oophaga sylvatica. Next base: position 342,750,060 of record JARQOD010000002.1, read on the forward strand.
TAGTCCCACCCAGCTCACCGACTAACCCTGTAAGTCCCCCTTAAAACTAAACAAACACTTGTGGGACTACAAGTTCCAGAACAACATTTCGGACTTACAACGCAGAAGACATCCTCCATTTCGGCGACACATACCGGCCATTCACAAAGACACCAGTCACTGTCTCAACATCAGTTAGTCCTGCGACTGCCATGCACTTCCATGGCCTCAATACGCCTCCATGCGTATTCTGAGGAGAAAATACAGAGCCCACTAGCTGTAATAGGGGTCACTGCCTCATGTAGTTCACGTGTGGTTGAGCTCTAAGCTTCTCATTCTCCCCTGGTTGAGTAAGCAAGTTGTCAGTTTTTCCACATATTCCTCAAAGAACCCACCCAAAGCATTAATCATTCAATGTGCAATCCATTAATGGCACACAGTGTGAGTGCCCAACAAAGACATGTACCCACCTAGATACCAGCATGTAGATAAGGTGAAATTTAATTTCTGACTCCAGGCATGATGCTATTAAAGAACCAACTTGGGTTACCACTGTCCACAAGCAACTGGGTGAACTGGAGGAGGAAAACAAGATGGTGGCTTTGCAGCTGGAAAGCCCTGACTACATGTCTAACACACACTTTTTCAAAGTTCTTGTACTCTCACAATAATTGTAAAACAAGGGATTTTTTGTGTTATGGAAGACAAAATTGTCTAAAGGGATTGTTTACTTTTTCTTCTTAGAGCAGCTGTCATGATTCTGTTGTCGGGTGTCCCGGGACCAGGGGTTCATTCCCTGTCCCTAACATTAGGGGTTCCCTAATTTTCCCTGTTTCCCGGATTACTTCTGATGGTGAAGATGCTGGGGCCATGTACCTTGCCTTAGCTCCTGAATCCATTCTCAGTCTGTACCCTCCCCCACCCAGGGAAGAGGGGAGTAGTAGTGTACCGTAATACAATAACCAGACTAACAAGATAATGCGAACAGGGATAGCGAAAAATACCAAACATACAAATATACTCACAGAGACAATAGAGAAATGTACTGGGGAGCGGAGGATTAGGTTTAACCAAAGTAGGAGAAGAAAAGGAATTATCACACACTTAAAACCGAGCAACAGTCACAGACAAATCCACCACATGCCTTCTCCAATAACAACCACCAACAACCACCAGCCATGCAGCATAAGCTATCTCTGACAATGAGTGCTAACCAGGACCGCGTTTAAATAGGAGATGGGAATGGCCAACAGTGAACAGCTGAGCCTAAATGCAGGAAAGCTTCCAGGAGCTCTTAACTGATCAGATTAACACTTGCACTACTAAAAGAAATTTGCACAGTTTAATAGGAAGGTGAAGTGTTTCTAATCAGTGCAGGAATTAGAGAAATCAGACACTGCAGTTTTCTGGCTCCTCTCTGTCATGTTAAACCCGTGACAGCAGCTTTCCTTACACACTGCACAGCACTTTTGTCCATATAATTGCTGCTGGCAGAGGATTATGTGACTAGATCAGTCCATTTGTGCCTCCTCCAATAAAAAAGCATTTTTTGCATGTGAGAGGTGTTTTATAATTGGAGGAGGCTGACGGACTAGTCTGGTGACTAGAGATGAGCGACTTTGCCTCCGGGAGGCTCGAGTCGGGTTTCGGACCACCCGACTTTTACAAAAGTCGAGTCGAACGAAATCGGCCGACTATCGGAAAAAGTCGAAGGTCCGACTGAAACTCGACCGAAACCCAATGCAAGTCAATGAGGAAGAAAAGTCGGCAGGGAGAGGAGGACAGTAAACACACCTACAGTGCCCATTTCAATGCCAACAACATCAATTCTTATTACTTAAGCTTGTCAACCTTAATTTACTTTATAATAATAGTTACGCATTGAAAACTGGGGGTTATTTGGCTAAAGTTGTGGGGGGGCAGGGCTGGCTCCAGGTTTTCGTGGGCCCCGGGCCAAAGAGTCTCAGTGGGCCCCTTTAACACATACCACAATTCATGATGCTCCGATACGGCACAGAAATATAGGTATAGTACAATGACAAATACTTCACTTCTTACATTACATGAGTGATATCTATTTTAAATTCTACAATAGCTCAAAAACCGGACAGTATATTCCTCCATACAGTATTATGGCCACCACATAGTGCGCCATACAGAATAATGAGCCCCATATATTGCTCCATAAACAATTTGTCCCATATAATGTTCCATACAGTATATGATGAGCTCCACATAATGCTACAGTATATGATGGTCCCCATATAATGTGCCATACAGTATAGGACGGTCCTCATAGAGTAGAATGAGCCCCACATATTGCTCCATAGTACAGTATAATGAGTCGCATATAAAGCTCCATACAGTATATGATGGGCCCCATATATTGCTCCATACAGAATTAGCTCCATATAACGCTCCATACAGAATAGGCCCCATATGTGCTCCATATGATGCTCCATACCCTATATGATGCCCCATAAATATTGAACCCCATATGATGCTCCAGTATATGATGGTCCCCATGGATGATGCTCCAGTGTATGATGGGCCTATATAATGCTCCATATATAATGGGCCCCATATGATGCTCCAGTGTATAATGGGCCCTGTATATGATGCTCCAGTGTATGATGGGCCTCATTTATAATGCTCCAGTGTATGATGGGCCCCATGGATGATGCTCCAGTGTATGATGGGCCTATATAATGCTCCATATATAATGGACCCCATTTATAATGCTCCAGTGTATAATGGGCCCTATCTATGATGCTCCAGTGTATGATGGGCCCCATTTATAATGCTACAGTGTATGATGGGCCCCTTGGATGATGCTCCAGTGTATGATGGGCCTATATAATGCTCCATATATAATGGGCCCCATATGATGCTCCAGTGTATAATGGGCCCCGGATATGATGCTCCAGTGTATGATGGGCCCCATTTATAATGCTCCAGTGTATGATGAACCCCATGGATGATGCTCCAGTGTATGATGGGCCTATATAAAGCTCCATATATAATGGGCCCCATATGATTCTCCAGTATATGATGGGCCCCATGGATACTGCTCCAGTGTATGATGGGCCTATGTAATCCTCCATATATAATGGGCCCCATATGATGCTCCAGTATATGTTGGACTCCATGGATGATGCTCCAGTGTATGAAGGTCCTATATAATGCTCCATATATAATGGGCCCCATATGATGCTCCAGTATATGATGGGCCCCATGGATGATGCTCCAGTGTATGATGAGCCCCATATAATGCTCCAAATATAATGGTCCCCATATATAATGCTCCATATATAATGGGCTCCATGTGATGCCCCATAAATAATGAACCCCATATGATGCTCTAGTATATGATGGGCCCCAAATGATGCTCCAGTATATGATGGGCCGCATGGATGCTGCTCCAGTGTATGATGGGCCTATAAAATGCTCTATATATAATGGGCCCCATATGATGCTCCAGTATATGATGGGCCCCATGGATGCTGCTTCAGTGTATGATGGGTCTATATAATGCTCCATATATAATGGGCCCTATATGATGCTCAGTGTATAATGGGCCCTATCTATGATGCTCAAGTGTATGATGGGCCCCATATATAATTCTCCAGTGTTTAATGCTCCCCATATATTGCTCCATACATTAAAAAAACTGAAAAACCTCTCCTCGCTGGGCACTGGTCTACTCTGGACTCTTCAACGTCGCCATCTTCCAGCTCTCTGCACTGTGGCTGTTCAGGAAGAGGGCGAATAGACGTGACGTCATTGCGCTCTCTGACCTGAATGTCACTGTCAGGAAACGCGGAGGACGTCACAGCGGTGGAGCAGGGAGAGGTAAGTATGTAGCAGCTGCAAATAGAGGAATTTGAGAAGTCAGAGGAAGAGGAGAACAAAGTGAGCTATTTTGCTGGCAACCTATGTGTCATCAGGGGAAGGTCGTACAAAGTCCTTTGAAACCCAGGCATGGTTCATTTTAATGAAGGTGAGATCACCAACATTTTGGGTCGACAGCCGGGTCCTTCTTTCTGTCAGGATTGATCCAGCAGCACTGAAGACTCTTTCTGATAGCACACTACCAGCAGGGCAAGCGAGCTCCTGTAAGGCATATTGTGCCAATTCAGGCCAGGTGTCCAGTTTACAGTCCCAGTAGACAAAGGGGAATGAACGGAGAACATCGATAGGGGAGGAGAGGTAATTTTGAACCATAGTTGACAACTGCTGTCTCCTGTCTGTTGCAATCGATTCAGTATTAACAGTCGTGTGAGCGGTACTCGAGAAATCAGTCCACAACATGGTCATGAAACCCCTGTCTCCAACGCCACTTCGGCTGCGTGCACCATGAACACCTCTTCCATTTGGCCCAGTACGGCTCGTGGCAGAACCTGCACTGCTGCTGTGTGCTGGGAATACCTCTAACAAACGGTTTACCAGAGTTGCTTGTTTGTTCGCCAATATTAGCTCTAGGTTCTCCTGTGGCATGATGTTCTGTAATTTGCCTTTATAGCATGGATCGAGGATGCTGGCCAACCAGTAGTCGTCATCCTTCATAATTTTGGCAATGCGGGGGTCCCTTTTTAGGATACGCAAGACATAATCACCCATGTGGGCCAATGTTCCAGGTGTCAATGATTCACTACCAGCAGTGGGTGGAGGAGCGCTTTCTAACAAATCCACATCCCTCTAGTCACGCACAAACCCTGTACCTGACCTTGGCAAGCCAACATTTTCTCTTGTCCCCTGAGAAGCATCCTCCTCCCCAAAATAATCATCCCCCTCATCCTCCTCCTCTTCTTCCTCCACCTCGTCCACGACAGTTCCCTGAGCAGACAATGCCTGACTGTCATCAAGGCTTCCCTCCTCCTCCTCCCGCTGCAGACACCTGATCCTTAATGTGTGTCAAAGTTTGCATGAGCATACGCATAAGTGGGATGCTCATGCTTATGATGGCGTAGTCTGCGCTTACGAGCCATGTGCATTCCTCAAAACACTGAAGGACTTTAGAGATCTTGCACACCCGACAACTCCATGTCTGCCCTCAAACTGCCTGTCCGTGTATCCTCCCACAAATGCATTACAGCCTGCCTCTGTTCGCACAGCCTCTCAACCATGTGCATGGTGGAGTTCCACCTTGTTGCAACGTCTATGATTAGGCGGTGCTTGGGGAGGTGGAGCGATCGCTGCAGCCTCTGCATACGACTGGAGTCTACGGGCGAGCGACGGATGTGCAATCACAGTCTTCGCACCTTATGGAGCAGGGCTGTTAACTCCGGATAATTATTTATGAAGCACTGCACCAACAGGTTCAATGTGTGAGCCAGGCAAGGTATGTGTCTGAGTTTTGCCAGGGCTATGGCCGCCACAAAATTACGGCCGTTATCACTGACTACCTTGCCTGGCTTAAGATGTAGACTGCCCAGCCATGACTCAGTTTCTCGCTGCAAATAGTCGGCCAGTACCTCTGTTGTGTTTCTGTTGTCGCCCAAAGACATCATCTTTATAACAGCCTGCTGACGCTTACCACTAGCTGTTCGATAGTGGGACACCTCGTGTGCAACACTGGCAGCTGCGGATGGAGTGCTCATGCGACTGCGCTGTCGACGAGCTTTCGCTTCTGGAGGAGGAGGAGGTTCGAATGCCTACAGCCAACTGTTGCCTATACCGTGGGCTAGGCAGCACTGTCCCTCCGCCGCTGTCCCCTGTGGACCCTGCATCCACCACATTAATCCAGTGCGCAGTGATGGACACATAACGGCCCTTGCCATGCCTACTGGTCCATGCATCTGTTGTGAGGTGCACCTTTCCACTCACTGATTGTTTGAGTGCATGGACAATGCGGTCTTTCACATGCAGGTGGAGGGCAGGGATGGCTTTTCTAGAAAAGAAGTGCCGACTGGGTAGGTCATAGCGTGGGACAGCGTAGGCCATGAGCTCTCGGAACGCTGCGCTTTCAACCAAACGGAAGGGCATAATCTCTAATGAGATCAGTTTGGCAATGTAGGAGTTCAAAGCCAGTGTACGTGGATGAGAGGATGAGTACTTTCTTGTCCTACTCAGAGTGTCTGCTAGGGTGAGCTGGACTTGAGAGCTGCATATGGGGGAACTAGCAGTGGACATGGCGGACTGAGAGGGGGTTGGTGATGGTGATGGTGGTGGTGTTGATGGCCTAGATTCAGTTTTTCATTGCAAAAACATTGTGATTCCCTGACTGCTTTGGCCTTGCGACGACACCTCAACATTTCTTGCTGGTGGTGTGCTAACCAGTGGGCTTACAGTGGGGGAAGCTATGTAGTGTTGCTGGCTACCTTCAGTTGGAACAGGTGCACATGTGCTACCTGTGGTTTTTTAATCCGTCCACCTTGCAAGTGCATGGTGATTAAATGTCTAAGCATGCAACTGGTATTCAAATTTCGGAGATTTTTCCCTTGGCTAAAGATCCTTCAGCACTTCTTTCAGATAACTTTTGCCTCATCAATAGGATTTTGGTCAAAAAAGTGCCACATTGCACTCTTCCTACTATGGGATAAATTTTCAGGGCTTGCATGCTGTGCTAATTTGACCATCTGGCCAAGCTGTCCTGCAACTATTTTTGTTTTTTTAACACTTTTTTGGACTGCTACGTGCCTGCCAGATAACCGCAGCTGCGATGTCGATGCCTGCTGCGGATCCTCCTCCTCTTCTGAGCTATTGCCAGCAGCACCCTTTTCCCCCAATGCATGTGTAAGGTTCTTTGTCTCTTTTGACATGTTCCTTGAAACTCAGTTTCCGTCGGCCATTTTGCTTTCTGTCTTTCTGCAGCTCTTGCCCTCAGTTAATATGGAGTTTCCAGTTTTCATGTTCCCGCCCTGATTCTCTCCCTCTTGCTTCTTAAGCAGCCTCAGCTGAACAATCAGTGCTCCTGAATCAAGCTTCAGTCAGCCTGTGACCTGACTCCTGGAAACCTAGGATTTTGGACTCCAGCTATTTCCTACTGAGGAACTTTGGAACACTTTTGGACTTTGGAAACCTGCTGTCTAGTGAATCCATGTTTGCAGAGGAATTACGGTACAGAGAAGAGATCCTGAACCTGCTTGGAGAGTTATTGTAGAGGTTGAAGTTACTCTGGCCTGCTGTGTTCTCCTGCCTCTGTTCCTGCAAACTGTGTGAACTTTTCTGCATGCTTGTATGAAGTAATACAAGTCATTTCATATCAACCTATGTCTCATGTGTTTTCCTCGCACCCAAGCACAAGACGCTATAGGAACTGTACACTATACATGACAAGATTCAGGAGCCAATGTTTAGTGTCTGCTGGGTCTGGGAAAGCCGTGTCTGCTGTGACTGTGGATATCAGATGTCCGGTTATACCTTCTGTGATGACAGTGGTTGTGACTTCTCACAACCATTCCAGGTGAGCGCATTCCCTTAAATGTTACTCTGGAGTGTTACCACAGGTAAACACTATTGTTTTTTTTTTTTTTTTCCTTTCCTCTTCTCCTTCCAGCACTTCTGCCTTAAAAGATCTGGAAGATGGAGGCCCGCATAAAGGAGCTTTGCGGAGTGACTGATACAATCCTTGCAGATATACAGACTATAAAGACCCGTTTTGCAAGCCTACAGGACCTCACTAATCATAATTTGCAAGTGTTTGGACAAACTACTCAGGAATTACGAGCCAGGATTGAGGCTCTAGAGGAACGAGTCCAGGCTCCTGCCATAACCCCGAGTTCTGGGATCCCCAAGTTACCTCCTTTTCGTTTTGGCGGTGAACGTGAGAAATTCAGGGGATTTATTAACCAATGCAATCTATTTTTCTCTGCACATGCTTCACAATTTCCCACTGAACGATCCAAAGTGCTTACTATAATCATGTTGCTTACCAATAAGGCTTTGATGTGGGCAAACCCTCTGATTGAGACTGAGGATGATTGTTTGAATCACCTTGATGCTTTTATTTCAGCCATGGGGCAGGTGTTTGATGACCCCAATCGAGGTGCAACAGCTGAAGCAGCCATTTTAACTTTGCGCCAAGGTAAGTGTTCAGTAGCCGAATATGCCTTGGATTTCAGGAGATGGGCTCTTGATACCACTTGGGACACTTCCGCCAAAAAATCTATTTTTCGGAAAGGGTTGTCTCCACTGATTAAGGATGAACTTGCTCGGGCCGACCCTCCCACTGCGTTAGGTGACTTTATTAACTATTGTATCCGTATTGATGCTCGTCTGACTGAACGCAGACAAGAGAGATGGTTCGAAAATAATCGCACTAACCTTTTCCTACCTCCCTCCTCAGCTAAGGAACCTTTGAGTAGGATCACAAGGGAACCAGAACCTGAACCCATGCAGGTGGACTCTTTACAAAGACGGGTTAGTGATGCACGCAAAGAACATCGTATAAAGGAAAATCTATGTTTTTACTGTGGTAAGTCAGGGCACTTCATTATAAACTGCCCCAGCCGTTCTCGTAAGACTACTGCAGCAGTCATTCACTGTGAGTGTTGCGAGAGGAGCTCTGTCATGTCCGAGCCTCAGACTCCAGAGAGATCTGCTGCAAGAGATCTTGATTTTTCGGACTTAAACTCTGTTAGTTCTGGGGACAATGACGGTATAAACGCTGCAATTTTTCAAGTTTCCTCAGCGGTGTCCCAGTTGAGTTGTAAAAGAAATAATTCTCATTGCTTCCTTTCCATCAAACTCTGGGTGGACTCAGTCTGGGTGTCTAGCTCTGCTATGATCGACTCAGGAGCAAGTGGAAATTTTATGGATATCTCCTTTGCTCTGAAACAGGGGATACGTTCAGTGAAGAAGGCTACTCCAGTACAGATGGAGACTGTGGATGGCTCCCTGCTGACCTCTGGACCAGTGGATCAGGAAACAGAGCCTTTGAGGGTCCTTATGGGTAAAGATCATCAGGAGAAAATGTCTTTTATGCTAATCTCTTCTCCCCACTTTCCCATTATTCTAGGGCTACCATGGCTGCAGGCGCAGAATCCTACGATTAACTGGGAGACCAAGGAATTACACTTTCCGGAGAAACAGATGAGTCAAGGAGTTTCAGCTTGCTCTGTTCCTAAAGGAACCATGTCAGTCCCTGAACTACCAGCTGTATACCAGGACTATGTGGATTTATGTGACAAGAAGAACGCTGATCAGCTTCCTCCTCACCGTCCATATGATTGTCCAATCGAATTATTGCCTGGAGCCGAGATACCTTTTGGTAAGATCTACCCCCTAGCGGGGCCCGAGCTAAAAGCTTTGAAGGACTACATAGATGAAAATCTAGCCAAAGGCTTCATACGCCCCTCTTCATCTCCCGCAGGTGCACCCATCTTCTTTGCGAAGAAGAAAGATGGATCTCTGAGACCCTGCATAGACTATAGGGAACTCAATAAGGTTACTATTAGAAACCGTTATCCATTGCCTTTAATCCCTGAGTTGTTGGAGAGAGTGCGGCACGCCAAAATTTTCTCTAAACTGGATCTCCGTGGGGCCTATAACTTGGTCCGTATTAGACCTGGGGATGAATGGAAGACTGCATTCAGGTCACGCTATGGACACTTCGAATATCTAGTTATGCCTTTTGGTCTGAGTACCGCCCCAGCCACTTTCCAACACTTGGTGAATGACATCTTCAGGGATCTCCTAGATACATTTGTGGTGATTTATCTGGATGATATTCTAATTTTTTCTAACTCCACAGAGGAACATCATGGACATGTGAGAATGGTCTTAGAACGCCTAAGACAAAACCATCTCTACATCAAACTTGAAAAGTGTGAATTCCATAGGACCGAAATTCAATTTCTGGGGTATGTACTATCTACGCAAGGGATTAGTATGGATGGAAGCAAGACCCAAGCCATCAAGGATTGGCCAATTCCTAGAAATGTGAAGGAGGTGCAGCGCTTCATCGGGTTTGCCAACTTCTATAGACGTTTCATTAGGAATTTCTCTGAGGTAGTGTCACCTATCACCCAACTTACCCGGAAACAGTCTAGGTTCTCCTGGACCCCGCAAGCTCAGGAAGCATTTTCCTGTTTAAAGGACAAATTTACCACTGCACCTATCTTAGTACATCCCAACCCCGAGCTTGCCTTCATAATAGAGGTGGATGCTTCAGACTGTGCCGTTGGAGCTATACTCTCTCAGAGAACAGGTGAGAAGAATGTCTTGCATCCCTGTGCCTTCTTTTCCCAGCAGTTGTCTTCGGCTGAGAGGAACTACGATGTGGGCAATAGAGAATTGTTGGCCATTATTGCCGCCTTCAAGGAATGGAGACACCTTCTTCAGGGAGCTGCACAGCAAATAGTCGTCCTGACAGACCATCGTAACCTTGAATTTATCAGGTCGGCTAAGTGCCTGACTCCTCGCCAGGCTCGCTGGAATCTTTTCCTAAACCAATTTAATTTTGTAATTTCTTATAGACCAGGATCGCGCAATGGAAAGGCTGATGCACTCTCTAGGATTCATTCAGCAGAGACACGTCCACTTACTCCTCCTAAGACTATTCTTCCTGACTCTAGATTCCTGGGAGTGATTCATAATCAAGACCTACTTAAGGACATCAAGGAAGCATACCATGCGGATTCTTTGTTGGCTCAACCCCCAAGGGACGTAAGTCTTGTCTTTAAGAATGGTGTGTGGATTCAGGGACAACGTCTGTATATACCTGAAACAGTCAGATTGAGAGTATTGCAACTCATCCACGATTCCAAGATAGCCGGGCATAGGGGAATTCTAAAGACACAAGAATTTCTTTCTCGTTTCTTTTGGTGGCCCACTTACAGGAAAGATGTTTTAAACTATGTCACTTCATGTGAAGTCTGTGCAAGATGCAAAACACCTCGCTCCTCACCAACTGGTCTGTTACAACCTCTTCCCACCCCGTCCCGCCCGTGGGGATCCATTTCTATGGACTTCATTGTGGAGTTACCAACCTCTCAAGGGAAGAACACCTGTTATGTTTCGGTAGCTGAGGAGTGCAGGTAAAAAAGGCAATACACCAGAGCAGTTGGAATCTATGAGATTGCAGTACCCTGACTAACCACCACAACTAGAGGCAGCCGTGGAGCGTTCCTACGTAGGTCCTAGACGCCTCGTCACAGCCTGAGAAACTAACTACACCTAAAGATAGAAATAGGAAAGCTATCTGCCCCGGAGCAGAACCCCAAAGATAATAGAAAGCCCCCAAACATGTAATGGGGGTTAGACAAGAGGAATTACTGACACAGAAAGAAAATAGTATGAGAAACGCTGGGGCCCAAACTATCTAAATAGAAAAGGACAGGAAGGGTACTTACTGCAATCTCAGAAAACCCTGAAAAACACCAACTCTACTAATTTCAAAATCACCTGAGATCACACGACCTCTACCACCTAAATTAGCTCTCTGGTGTAACAAAATAAAAACAGCAGCCACTGAAAAAAAACTGGAAAAGCAAAAGTACAAAACTAAGTGGCTGAACAAACTGAGAGGGCAAAAGCCCCCGAGGGGACCCAGAAGGCCCCCACAGAAGTGCAGGACAAAATGCAAAAATACAGCAAAAACACAAAAGAAGAAAAAGACTTATCTGGAAGCAGGAGATGCAGACAAGACACAGCAGGCTACAAGGGAAACTGGAATGAAGGATTCAGACCAGAACAATTGATCACCGGCAACCCTGATGGGAAAATGACTCCCTTATATAAGACCAGTCAGTAACACCTGATTCCCAGTCCTCACAATCTTCACTAGTACCGCTTGTAACCACCAGAGGGAGCCTCTGCTCAGAACTCATCTCAAACCCATTCACAACAGTACCCCCCCTTGAGGAGGGGTCACCGAACCCTCATTTGAGCAACCAGGTCGGTCAGGATGAGTTCTATGATAAGCACGGATAAGTCTCCTAGCATGGATGTCCGAAGCAAACACCCAAGAATTGTCTTCCTGACCATAACCTCTCCATTTAACCAAATACTGGAGTTTCCGTCTAGAAAAACGAGAATCCAATATTTTCTCAACCACATACTCCAGATTGCCCTCAACCAAAACAGGGTCAGGAGGCACAGCAGCAGGAACCACTGGCTCAACAAACCTCTTCAACAAGGACTTGTGGAACACGTTATGGATCTTAAATGTCCCTGGAAGAAGCAAACGAAAAGAAACAGGATTAATAATCTCCATGATCTTATAAGGTCCAATGAACCTAGGCTTACATTTAGGAGATGCTACTCTCATAGGAATATTTTTTGAGGACAACCAGACCAAGTCCCCCACTTTAAACCGAGGACCATCAGTCCTATGCCGGTTAGCAAACCGCTGGGCCTTCTCCTGAGAGAGGGACAACCTCTCCACTACCTGGTCCCAAATCTGTTGCATACGCTCCACAACAGAGTCAACCCCTGGACAGACAGAAGCCTCCGTCTGTCCTGAAGAAAATCGAGGGTGAAACCCAGAATTACAGAAAAACGGAGACATCAAAGTGGCAGAGCTAGCCCTATTATTAAGAGCAAACTCAGCCAAAGGCAAAAAAGAACCCAGTCATCCTGATCAGCAGACACAAAGCATCTAAGATAAGTCTCCAATGTCTGGTTTGTTCTCTCAGTTTGACCATTGGTCTGAGGATGAAATGCCGAGGAGAAAGACAATTGAACACCCAGTTTAGAACAAAAAGTCCTCCAAAATCTGGAAACAAACTGGACTCCTCTGTCAGACACAATGTTCTCAGGAATGCCGTGTAAACGAACCACGTGCTGAAGGAACAACGGCACCAATTCAGAGGAGGAAGGCAACTTAGGTAATGGCACAAGATGTATTATTTTGGAAAACCTATCACAAATTACCCAGATGGTGGTCATTCTCTGAGAAACAGGAAGATCGGAAATGAAATCCATAGAGATATGGGTCCATGGTCTCTTGGGCACAGGCAATGGCATCAATAAACCACTAGAGCGAGAGCAAGGCTTGGAGCGAGAGCAAGTCCCGCAGGACTGCACAAATTCCCTGACATCACGAGACAAGGTAGGCCACCAAAAGGACCGACTAACCAAGTCTCTGGTACCAAAAATTCCGGGATGCCCAGCCAATGCGGAACAATGAATCTCAGACATCACACTCTTTTTCCATTGGTCCGGGACAAACAATTTCCCAACAGGGCAGCGCTCGGGCCTATCCTCCTGACACCCCTCCAGAGCAAGTCTCAAATTGGGCGAGATGGCGGAAAGAACTACACCCTCTTTCAAAATAACAGAAGGATCAGATAACTCAGGAGAGTCCGCAAGGAAACTCCTCGAGAGGGCATCCGCCTTAACATTCTTAGTGCCAGGAAGAAAGGAAACCACAAAATTAAAACGTGTGAAAACAAGGCCCACCTGGCCTGTCTAGGATTGAGTCGCTTGGCAGATTCCAGATAGACCAGATTCTTATGGTCAGTAAGGACCACCACCTGATGTTTGGCTCCCTCCAGCCAATGTCTCCACTCTTCAAAAGCCCACTTCAGTCCTAGACGCCTCGTCACAGCCTGAGAAACTAACTACACCTAAAGATAGAAATAGGAAAGCTATCTGCCCCGGAGCAGAACCCCAAAGATAATAGAAAGCCCCCAAACATGTAATGGCGGTTAGACAAGAGGAATTACTGACACAGAAAGAAAATAGTATGAGCAAACGCTGGGGCCCAAACTATCTAAATAGAAAAGGACAGGAAGGGTACTTACTGCAATCTCAGAAAACCCTGAAAAACACCAACTCTACTAATTTCAAAATCACCTGAGATCACACGACCTCTACCACCTAAATTAGCTCTCTGGTGTAACAAAATAAAAACAGCAGCCACTGAAAAAAAACTGGAAAAGCAAAAGTACAAAACTAAGTGGCTGAACAAACTGAGAGGGCAAAAGCCCCCAGAGGGACCCAGAAGGCCCCCACAGAAGTGCAGGACAAAATGCAAAAATACAGCAAAAACACAAAAGAAGAAAAAGACTTATCTGGAAGCAGGAGATGCAGACAAGACACAGCAGGCTACAAGGGAAACTGGAATGAAGGATTCAGACCAGAACAATTGATCACCGGCAACCCTGATGGGAAAATGACTCCCTTATATAAGACCAGTCAGTAACACCTGATTCCCAGTCCTCACAATCTTCACTAGTACCGCTTGTAACCACCAGAGGGAGCCTCTGCTCAGAACTCATCTCAAACCCATTCACAACAAACACCATTCTAGTGGTGGTTGATCGTCTAACAAAGGCAGCTCATTTTATCCCTTGTGTCGGCTTACCCACTGCAAAACAGACATCAGACTTGATGATTAAGAATGTGTTTCGCTTACATGGAGTACCGGATGAGGTCATTTCGGATCGAGGGGTGCAATTCACTTCAAGGTTTTGGCATAATTTCTGTGCAGCATTGGACATTAAAGTAAACCTTTCTTCTGCTTTTCATCCCCAGACTAATGGACAGACAGAACGAACCAATCAGACCCTGGAGCAGTATCTCCGCTGTTTTATCTGCCACCTACAGGATGATTGGGTGGATCTACTTCCACTGGCTGAGTTCTCTTATAATAACTCTCAGAGCGCCTCCACTAAGCAGTCTCCTTTTTACTCCAATCTAGGTTATCATCCTAACATTCTTCCTCGATTTCCCATAGATACGCCCTTGCCGGCAGTGGCTGAAAGAATCACTTCTTTACAAAAGAATATGGATCTTCTAAAGGAAAATCTAAAATTGGCTCAGGAAAGGTACAAGAAAGCAGCAGATAAATTTCGTAAACCTGCACCAGCTTTCAAGGTAGGAGATTTGGTCTGGCTGTCAACCAGAAATCTTAAAATAAAGATTCCATCGTCTAAATTGGGACATAAGTACATTGGACCTTATAAGATCAGTAAGATTATAAGTGCTGTTGCTTGTCGTCTTCAACTGCCCAGAACTATGAGAATCCACCCTGTCTTTCATGTATCCCTACTAAAGACTGCAACACCCAATACGTTTCCTGGACGCTCTTCTCCTTGCCCTGACCCAGTGCAGGTCGATG
>JARQOD010000002.1:342765145-342807172 GCA_033576555.1 Oophaga sylvatica
TAGGACAAAGACCCAACCAGGAGATTAGGACTACGTTACACGTGAGCATCCTGCAGATCTTGGGCCAGTGGGAAAGACTCTTCATGAAGAATGACAAAAAACTGACTGGCACATCCATACTAGTGTGAATAGGTGCATACCAGGAGGAGCTACCTCCATATACAGTATACAAAAAAAGGTTGCACTCTGTCATGCTAAAGCATGTCAATGTGAAATATGTGAAATAGCAATACGGCTTTTGAATATTAAGAAAAAAAACAGACATCAGCCTAAGAGAGGTATTCACACACATAGGGACCCATCAGTTTTTGAGGCCACCTTGATTATGGTTGATGGGCAGATATAATTTGGCCAAATTTTATGCTAAGCATCTCAAAATTATTTTCCTAATATTCAAAAGCCGTATTGCTAAGAAACAATATAATCTGTATAAAAAAAGTCAGAATGCATTGTCTTACTAGAATCATGCAGATGGAGTTTCTGCAGTTACATATCCTTGTGTTAGTATTACATGGGTGTGGGTTTACACAAATGTCTAGTGAGTTCTTCTACTTTGCTATTAAGAGATAAATTACATTTTGCTCTTAAAATATAAAACAGACGACTCTTAGAAAACCAATGCAGACATTCTGTAAGTGAGAATTTATCTTCTCATCTGTGTAAACAATGTCTCATCATTTAACAGTTATTATAAATAATGGCTTTTTAAGCGAGTCATAGTGACATATTGCAGGCATCCAAGCTGAAACTTTGTACATCCTAAGCTACTTCTTGTCACAGGGCTTAGGATCAGTTTGTGGAATCAGACTATGCCAAAAATTAAATTTGTCTTCTAATATAAGAAATAAAATATTAGTGATTTATGTGTTTGTCTACTGTTTTTGGCTTGACTAATAAAATAATTAATAACTCAGTTACATAAATTTGCCTAAACTGCGCTCTATACATAATAAGAGGCGTAAGGATACTTTAGCATTATATAAGGGAGAGATAGAAATTACCTCTATGTACAATTTACTATATACTAATAAACAAGCATAGGTTATGATAATATCTGGTCCTTACAGCCATAACTTAAAATAATGTCATTATTAAAGATGAGCAAATTTATTTGAGTAGAATTGAATTCTCTTGAATTTTTCAAAATCCATATTCTCTGGGGTATGGATTTTTGGGAACTGATTTCACGTAAATTGAGCAGCTTGCTGCCATTTTGCTGAACCATAGAGGGCTGGCTAAAGGTTGAAAAAAGCACCTTAATACCACACTGCTCATTTTTCCTGCTGGTCTCTGCCCTCTGTCTGCTTATCCATGGCTCTTATTTCCGCCGTTGCACTTCACATCTTCAGCGTCTTCACTAAAGAATGGTACTTCTTGGTGCAAACAAGCCTCAGAGGTCACTGTGTGTTGTAAGCTTGCGTCATGATGTGCACCGCATCACCATGGCATGCAGCGATGTCCGAGGTCTTGTCATGCCCAGATGTTCTATCCTAGAGTGAAAAAGCCATAGATGTAAGGCACAGCAGTAGAAAGAAGAAGCGCGGAGGACAGACAGTGTTGGCATCCAAAGAGGTGAGTGGCGAGGTGAGTATTAGGTTCTGTTTTTTTCTGCTCTGGGGTCTGTAGAGAACTGCAACATCCTCGACGTCTCTTCTGACATAATGCATGCATTGTGCTCAATATTATGATGTTGATGCAGCCTAATAAACAGATGAGGTGCCGAGGATGTGTGAGGGCAGGTTTCGAGATGCAGTGACGGACAGGAGGCAGAGCAAGTTTTAACAGTTTTACTATAACAAGGGAATACTCCACACATGGAGGTAATGGGTTAAACATGAAAAACAGTATAATTGCAAAAGAATATGCAGAGTTCAAGAATAAAGGATCAGGTAATGGTAGTCCCTGTGAAGCACTTATGTCAGAAGTTCCTCAAACTGTAACTCCTGCTGGGAAATCAATAGCGCCAGCAACGGCTGGTGTGGTGTCTTTTCAATAGGGTCCTGTAGACAACAATGCCTGGTCTTCTGGCGTCAGCGGTCGGTCTCCGGTACCTTCCGCTGAGCCCTAGTCCATATACTGCAGTGGCTGATAAGGCTATGGGCCACAGTCTTGTACGAGCCCAATGTGGCTCTGCAAATATACACTGGTGAAGTCCGGGCGCTAGTGTCTGGGCAAATATTTGCTGGCAACGTCAGGGCGCAAGTGTCAGTCCCGTATGCCGTCCCTCTTATGTGGCACGTGTGCAGTACTCACGGACACTGAGCTTACGACGCCTTTCTATCTTGTAGTCATCGGCACACTGCACCTTCTCTCTGTAGTCACTGGCACACTGCACCTTCTCTCTGTAGTCACAGGCACACTGCACCTTCTCTCTGTAGTCACCGGGCACACACTGTACGTTCCTCTCCCTCTCTGGTCCCCGCTGCTGGCGGCGGGAGATGGCAGACGCTGACCTGCATGCTGCTGATGCTCCTCGGATGGAGCACTCTTCTGCCTGGCTACTGCTGTGGCTGGACAGCACGCCTGGCCCTTTTCTCTGCTGCGGCACAGCCAGCTCGGCTCTGCTCTGTATGCACTGCTCGGCTATGCTCTGCGTGCACGGCTCTGCTCTGTTCTGTGTGCACGGCTCTGCTCTGTTCTGCAGCGGTCCCTCGGCAGGCAACGGGGGGCTCTCCCTATGCGCCTGTCGCAGCACCGATACTCTGTGGTGGGGGAAGGGGAAGCAGAGCGCACCTTTCACCGCTCTGTGCGCTGCACTCCGTTGGTGCCAAACTCCCTTGCCGCGCGCTTCTGCCTTTTATCTCCCTGCTGCTGTGTGCGTTTTTCTCCTGTCTCTCCCAGCCTCCCTGGGTCAAGAGGTAGGTCCAGCTCACTAATGCTTCCCCCAGAGAACAGCCCCATCAGTTCTGGCCCCAGCATGCAGGTACTTGCTGTGCGGTCGTCCCCCTTACAGATGATGCAGGGGGTAGGAATTTCACTGAGCTGTTGTCCGACAGTCTTCCGACATTGACGCTTGACCAGAGTCCTACGAATCTTTTTTTCTCAACTCTAATATTAGTGCAAAACTGTAACATGGTAAAAATATTTATATTTATACAAATACAATTTGTATCCATCCGGAAAAAACAGCTTTCTAGTTTAGAGGAAGGGAGACATTTATCTGGTTCTGACTACTTTATTGAAGATAATTAGTTAAAAGGTAACATATAATGTATTGCAGAAAAACAGATTAACGTGGTGAACCTGAAGTGTACTCAATAGTGAAGTAGTTTGTGTGGAAGTACTATGTCTTACGAATATATTGCTTCGCATTGGGCTGAATAAGGAGGCATCACTAGGCTTTTTATTAGTAATAAGAGTTTTGCCATATTGTCTTTTAGCTATTGACGTAGAATGTTAAAAAAGTCATGAAAGTGGTTATAATGGTAAATATAATAGTCAACTTTAGAGGAGCTCAAATTGATATAATGGCAGCTTACATGAAGGGGTGACCATAAACATTTTACAAAAACTTTTTTTTAATCTAAGCTTAGAAGAGTCCAGTTTTTACTGCCTTGTCATCATGACATGGTCAGTTGGTTTTGCCATTTAAGGGGGCAGTTATAAACAAATCCATTTATGGATTCGGAATCAGTAGATTAAATACATTAATGTGACCAAAATGCCCCATTTCAGGTTTTACAGTGGAACCTCATGGCGACTTGGTACACCCTTGCTTTGAGTGATATCTCATCTTAGACATTTTTTTCCACATTTAATTTTTTAAATGGCCTTTAATAAATTTCTTCTATTGGGACTAGTTTAATATCTTGATGATATTTCGCTTATAAGCTAATTATGTTATTTGTCAAATTAAGTCAGATTCTGTTTGATCAGTAATATTCAATGTGAATCCTTGATTTGATGTCATTTATTTGCTAAACACGCTACTTCTTTCAATGAATAACATTCTTTGATGAACATATTTGATTGTTTCACATGACAATATTTTAAGTTTGGCAGTTAAAGTGGACTCATAAATAGGCACAAGGATATTTATGTGTACATCTTCCCCAAGCCTGTTTATAGGTAAAGGCCATCTGTGCCTATAGGTAAATCCAGGACTGAGTATGGATGATACCTTTGTTTGTCAAAAAGTGTTTCATTGGGAAAATTGAAAGTCTGACTTAGATATGGAGCCTACTTATTTTGGGACCATCTCATTTACGATCACATACAGCAGCAACACTGGCAAGTTTTCACATTTACTGCGATTTTTATGCTAGTTGATGTACTACAAGTTCTAAATGATTATTTTTGTTTAAAGCTTTGCTGCCAGTGTAAAACCATTTAAAACTAAATCCATTCATTTATGTATAACTAGCAACGTAATGGGTGATTTTTTTAAGTTTTACTAAAATGGTATTATCAACAAAATGTTGCCAAGAAATGCTACCAACAAAATGGAAAATATCATTTTTACTAAAATATACATGTATATATCGACAGCGCTATTATTACTATTAGGCCGGTGTCACACTGGCGACAGAATCGGACGACTGCAATACGATGAAATATCGTATTGCAGTCTGCCCTCTGTTAATCTATGGAGCAGCTCCCAGTATCCGTTATTTTGTGGTCCGTTTTAAACGTCCGTGTGCAATCGCAGCATGCTGCGATTGTCACCGATTGTGGGTCGACTATCGCCAATGCAAGTCTATGGGAGCGATGAAAAATCGGATTACAAACGGACCGCACGTGTGACTTGCGATTAAATCGCACCACTATCCCAGGTGTCAGGAAATTGCATCAGGAAAATTGCCAGGAAGGGCTGACATGCTAATTAGGCTGCGAAAATTCAAACCCAAACAGGAAACCGCCTCCACGGAGTCCAGAACCATGGCCAGTCACATCAATGTGGAGATGTTGATCGTTCTGGTCCAGGAGAGGCCAGAACTTTGGGACCAGCGGGATCCAAATTATTCGAACCGGTCGCGGAAGGACGCGGCTTGGAGGAGAATATGTGGACAGATGTTCCCGGATTTTAGCGACAGGTCTAGGGAGGAGCAAGAACGCATCAGTAAGTAACGACTTCAAACCGCTTACAATACTGTTTGACTACTCAGTATGTACCAACAACAATGTGTTATAATGTCCCTGTACCCTTATATGTGAACCCGAAATGTGTTGAATAAATCAGTTATTCCAGTTGAACCCCCAATGCTATGTGAGAAATCAAAGCACATGTAATATTTAGCTCCTGTATAATTGTCAAAACAGCCGCAAAAAAAAAAAAACTTTCAATGCAAGTTGAAAAAGTGTAACTTCAAAACTCCACAGACTAAAAACATGTAGAGGTAACGTTTCGAGCCTGCAATGGGTGTTTCTCAAACCTTAAGGAACATAACTCAAATGGAACAGAGGAGGCCACTGTGGGATATGATAACTTGAAAACGCTCCATCCCATATATCGGGAATCACACAGGGCAGGGACCAACTGAAGGTCCTGGTATGATGAATGTTCAGGTGCCGTCTGTGTTGGTGTGATATTTAGGTCCTACTGCAATGTTCGCCAAATTAAAGTTTTACATTTTGCCGGACACAATAAATGCGTAGGTGAACTACTTAATATGTGTCCCTTTTGTTCATTCCATTACTGTGTGCCAAATAAATGCTAATTATTGTGACACATATGTCATACAGCTTTCTATGTATGAACCCTTGTAATATTAAATTGTTATTTTAACTACATACAATTTGTATTGGTGTTCTATACCCCTATAACAGGTTAAAAAGTAATATATTGCTGGTGTACGGTTTTTATTTTTAAAATACATTACAAGGGCACATAATTTAAAAATGTTATTGTATCTGTTAATTTTTCAGCCTCAGATGTTACAAGACGTTGGCGCAGCTGTAGAGACTGCTACAGGAGAGAGAGACAGCTGAGGGGGCGCAGTGGGGCAGCAGCAAGCACTAAGCGCAAATATGTGTATTTTGATCGACTTAATTTTCTTGCTCCAGCTCTGGATTTGCGACCGTAAGTTCATGTCTGTACAAAGTTTATATGATTTTTAATGAATAAATTGTAATAAATTTTTCTTATTCTCTAGCACCGAGTCAAACCTTACAGACAGAGAGCCAGCTTCTGACTCGGAGGCAGTTATCGACCCTGTGGGGGATGTTGAGGAGGCTGGGCCATCTTCAGCACCAAGTGCAGCAGCAGCAGCATCACCACCACCAGCAGTGGAGTCTGAGAGATTGTCTCTACAGTCGCAAGACCCTCCCCTGAGCAGCAGCCCTGGTAGGCCCCTGGATGTCGCTTCGCCTACAGCAGATGTTGCACGGCGACCCAGGCGTAGAAGAGAAGGAGTTGGTTCTGTCACAAGGAGGCAGGTGGACCGAGGAGTGCTGGACTATTTGTCCACTGTAGCTAATGATGATGGTGAGGAGGGATTTTGCCGCAGTCTGGCCCGTTACCTCCGGGCGATTCCAAGACAGCACATACTGCGGATCAGAAGTGCACTGCATATTGTGTTGGATGCTGGAACACCGCCTAATGATCCAACCAACCTACTAATTATCTTGATAGATGGGTGGTTGGTCCAGAAAATGTATTTAGATTGTTGGGTCCAAATCCCTCACAATCGGCATCAGCCTCTGATCCTTCTCCTCATCATCATCCTCCTCCTCCACCTCCTCCTTGTGTCCAACAGAACCCAACTCCTCCTCCTCATCCTACTGCAGCTTCTTCTCTGTACGGAGCTAACCAGATCCAAGCCATGGCACAGAGTGCACAGTCACAATATGCCCACTCGACCATACCCAATGTTCAATGCTGGCCACAACATGGGTATGGTCGACATGGGCATTTTGGGGGCTATAGTGTAAGTGGGCAGTCATATTATGACTACCCACAACAGTTCCCAAACTTACCATACCCAAACCCACATCCAGAGCAAGCCAGAAGCATGCAGCAAACTGCTCAGTCAGCCACCACTCATGGTGACACAGTGGCTGGAGAACAGTCTAGCCAGCCCTCACAAGCTAGACTTCCACCTTCACCACCACACACCTACCAGCAGTTATAGGTGTTATGTATTTATTATGTTTATGTTTTAAGTTATCAAATTTACCTTTGTTTTACTGCTGAGAAGTTATCAGCAAATATGTTTACAAAAGCTAGGGACACATTAGTCCTTTAGCATTATGTTTAAAGCCACTAAACATAACAGGAGACATAAAAAAATATTTAAGTGGCATTGATTGTATGTGATTATTTCAAAAGGTGATGGGCTGCGTAACTTACACACAACATGACAACAAAAACATCACAACATATACAATAAAGTGAGAAGAAATCTCTTTATGACAAAGCAACATAGCCACACTACATGTGTAATAATGCCTCCTCTTGCCAGGCAGTAGCACCCTCAGGGGACAGAAAATATTGAGTGAACACATCACGTACTTTTATGCCTGAAGGTGGACGACGGGGATGGATGGGTGGTGACATAGGCAAAGACACATTCACAGAGGCTAATTCACCCACATGTTGAGAGGAGCATTCATGGATTCTACAAAAATTATGTAGGACCACACATGCTTTGAGGACCACATTAACATTATCTTCACTGAGTTGAATTGCAGATTGAAGTACCCGCCATTTAGCACAAAGAATTCCAAATGTGCACTCCACCAGACGCCGAGCACGTGACAGCCGACAATTAAATATTCTACGCCGATGGGTGAGATAGCGGCGGGGATATGGCCTCATTACATTACGGGTTAATTGAAAGGCCTCATCCGCTACTATAACATAAGGCACATGTTCTGGAATAGAGTCAGTAAGTTGACTTGCTGGAGGTAGGTCCAGTTGGTTATTGCGTATCCGCCTACCCATTATGGAAGTATTGAAGACTCTTGAGTCTCCAGTCCTTCCATAGGCCCCAATGTCTACAATTATAAACATGTAGTTTGTGTCGACCAAGGCCAACAAAACAACAGAAAAATATTGTTTGTAATTGAAGAATTGGGAGCCTGAGTTAGGAGGTTTACGAACACGTATGTGCTTGCCGTCCAGGGCTCCTATACAGTGTGGAAACTGGCAATTTTGTGCAAAACCCTGTGCTATCCTCAACCAGTCACTCATTTTGGGTTCCTACATGACTTCTTCATGTAGTCTGTTCCAAATTTCCACACAAGTTGACCGAACAATGCCAGAAATTGTTGATCTGCCTATTAGGAACTCTAAGTGCAGAGCAGCGTAGGACATGCCAGTAGAAAGGAACCTGTAACACACATAGAACATGGACAAATCAGTTTAAAAAAAAAAACAGCATTCACAACACTTACAATGCTTGAGTTTGTTACAGCACACATGCTGGAAATTAGATTACAAGCCATGGCTTCTGTAGAATAGACCATAGGCAATAATTGAGATAGCTAAGGTTGAGAAATACATTACACACATTATAAGTTTACAAGAAGTGTTCTCCAACACTTGCTAAGTGAGTATGTGGAGGAAAACATCATCAACATATCGTTGACACACATACCTTATTGTTAGGAGAAGACGTTCCTCAGCAGAAATTGCTTTTCTCATCCTGGTGTCATGAAATGTAATCCCAGGGCGCACAATTTCAAGCAGTGTATCAAAGGTAGCTATGCTCATTCGACAATATAGGAAAAACTTATCTCCATGGCTACGCAGTGACAAATATAGGCGTTATCCTTCTTGTCAAAAGTGGATGTACCCACATCCTTCTGCGTCTTCTGGGATCTGATATTACAGGATATGGCTCCCCAAAACGTCTGGATATAACCCAATGGAACAGCACACGCTCAGTGGGAGTAAATCTGAGTGTGTCGCTCATGTTTGTATAAAGCAGCTAGCAAGCACTAAGCAGAAGGAACAAAATGAAACCAGTCCAAAGGTGGGAGGGTCACACCTGTAGCAGATCACTTAAATATAGCTCTGCCTGATGATTTAAATTAGTATCAGGCCTCAAAACCGTTATTGGTCCTTTTTGGTAAGCTGCGACAAAAAAACGGTGGTCGGATGAAAATCGGATGTTACAAGGTACACACACATGCGACTAAATCGCATCTTTGAAGGAAAATCGGATGCCAGAAGGATGTGTGATGTTTGCATTTTGATCCGACAATTGACCGACTAAAACGGACCGATTTTTTGTAGTTGTGTGTGACGCCGGCCTTATTATCATCACTTAGCTGAGTACATACAGGTAAAAGTGATGCATGCTTCCGCACAATACCGTGCTTCATCTGTGTAACTAAAGAATAGTGCAGTTTGGTCTCCCTAAATGTTTTTTTCCCCTATTAAGTGCACTTTCAGCCATCCAGAAAAGCTTTGTCTGGATTCTTGCCAGCAATATTTTGCAGTAAAAACAGGACAAGCTCAATTTGTTTTTGTAAGTAAATAATTAAAAATATATAGACTGAAAGTGGGAGCAGTTGTATATCTCTAAATGAGCATTACCAGGAGATACAAACTCATTGTTACTGCATTGTTACTTTTTCTTTAAAGGGCACTGTTCTTTAAAACAGTTTTTCACTACATATTTATGCACCAATGCTACACAGGAATCTAGCAAAGCTGGGTGACAGTGCTCCAATAGGTGGCACCAGTGAGTCAGTTAACGTTACTTTGCAGTTGCAATAATTTGCAAACCTTTTTCTCATTGAGCATTGCCTGTCCTATAAATATCCCCATGCAAGCAGGTCAGCACACCAATTGAATTGGGCTAAGCCACGTGCAAACCTCCGGCAGTTCCACCTGCAAATATGCAGCAGAAACCCAGGTTTTATGCCACTGATTTCTGCTATAAAATTGACATAAAATCTTCAGATAAGTGTATTCTTTGTGAACATAATCTTTGCACAGTTTGCATTTTGATTGAATTTAGATTAGAGTATGTAATGACTGTTCTAGTAAAACTGCCTCAATGTAGTTCAGGCTGCTTATACATTTTGGAAAGCCTAGATCATCCATATGATATATATTGTGAGACAGTGAAGGAATATGTGTCGAATGGGGTGTACATTTCACCTAGGTACTGTGCTGTATGGTATAAGGGAAATGTGTGGCTTTGTAAACCTAGTGGTAGAGAAAGGTCACTACACCTTACATTCAGTACACACTTGCAGCTCAGGCCTGAAACCATTCAGCTGTTAATTAGGAGACCAGAAGTAGGTGTCTGCGAACACAGTCAGAGAGCTCGCTTAGTCTGGACAGGGAGTCCAGGCACAAGAAGGAGTCTCCAGGAGTTTGAGCTATCTCAGTCTGGGTGCTCGATGTACCCCGGACACAGGAGTAGTCTCTGTGAGAATCCATGCGGATAGCTGCTGAATAGGAGGGGAGCTCTCTCAAGTCTGGACGTTGAAGGTGCCTTCAGACACAAGGAGGAGACTCTGTGAAACTCCATGCTGGTAAATGCTGAACATATGTGTTGTTTTGGCCCAGGCTGTTAGAGTCGGGACCCGGATAGATAGGGAAATCTATCTAAGTGTAGTAAGTGGCTGGACAAGCCCAGGTCTTATGTTTATGATTTGTTTTTATCTGTTTGCTGTGGACTTTAATAAAGCTGGTTGCGGCCAGTTTTTACCAGAACTGCTGTCTCTGAATGAACTGTTTCTATGTTATTCCGTCTACCCGGACGGCGATCTCAGAGCTATATCCCCTGAAAAGCTTACAATTGGCGGAGAATGCTGGGGCAGCACAGTGGCTGATACAATTGGTGCTAAAATGTGCGTGCAGCACAGTGGCGAGAGACAGCAATAAAAGGTGAAGTCTGTTGAAGCAGCAGCAGAGAAAAAAAAAGTGTGTCAGCAAAAGAAACGTCTGTTGGAGCAGTCTTAAAGAGACAGTAGCCCTAATAGAGTTTGCAAAAGAAAAAAAAAAAAAGTGTGTCTGCACAGCAAAGCTGAACTTGTTGTGGAAAAGACTGTGGAGTGTGCAGCAGCAAAGGAAAAGTCTGTTGGAGCAGTCTTAAAGAGACAGTGGCCCTAATAGAGTTTGCAGAGGAAAAAAAAAAAAAAAAAGTGTCTGCACAGCAAAGCTGAATTTTCTGTGGAAAAGACTGTGGAGTGTGTATGTCTTGAGTGAAGACTGCCGTTGTTGAGACAGAGAAGTCTGACAGCATGGATGACAGCATGGAGGCGCTGTTTGAACAAATGGCGCAAGTTAATGTGCAACATAAGACTGCCGTGGTTGAGACAGATAAGTCCGGCAGTATGGAGGAGCTCGTTGAGTACATGGTCCAGGCCCAGTGAAGCATGCAGCAGAGCATGGAGCAGCAGCGCCTGCAGCGCCAGCAGCGCATGCAGCAGGCCCAGCAGCAATTCCTGAAGCAGCAGCAGGAGAATAACCGGTTGTTTTTTGAGCAGGTGGCAGCACTACAAAAGACTTGCAGCGCATCGTCCCAAAGTAATGTTGCAAAGTCACCTGCATTGTCCGCTGTAAAGAAGGCGGTAAGACGGTCCCTGAAAAAGATGACACCTCGTGATGATGTGGAGGTATATCTCACTAGGTTTGAGGGACTGGCAGAGAAGGAGAATCTGCCCCTACCTGAATGGGCCATGATGGTCGCACCCTATCTGATTGGAGAACCCCAAAGGGCCTATGCTGACCTGAGCGAGCAGGACAGCCAAGACTATGCCAAGCTGAAAGCGGAGATTCTTACCCGGCTGGGTGTTACGGTGACAGCCCGTGCCAGGGGAGTTCATGACTGGAGATGCAGTTGGGAGTCTGCAGTCAGCAAACCTGATTATGGAGTTGGAAAGGTGATAGTGAACCGCTACACCCGAGCATGTCCTCCTGAGGTACAGCCAGAGGTCGGACAAGGAGACCACCAGGACGCCAATCGTCTGGTCAGCCTGATGGAGAAGGCCTTCGCCAGCAAAGACTGTCTCCGTGACCAGCCGTCTGAGAGGTCGTCACTTCAGAGTTCCCGGACGCTGAACTCTCGCGGTAAGAGCGTTCCAGCTGTTGGGGACATGGGGTATGCTGATAAGCGGTTTCAGGCCCGAGGGGACATGTGGGTGGAAAAGTGTGATGGACAGTGTTGGAGATGTCGTGAAATTGCAGCCAACTGTCCAATAGAGGGGGAGCCTATGTATTGTGATGTTGGCAGATCCCTCTCTCTCTGCGCAGAACCTGTGTGTGAGTCCACCTCAGCCGAAGAGACTGGACCACAGGTGTCCCCGGTGGTTGTAAATGACTGCCCAGCACAGGCCCTCTTGGACTCAGAGAGTCCAGTGACTTCCGTATGTGACAGCCTGATTGCTAGGGACTTCATCCCTGATAAGCACCTGAGTATGGTGTGCATCCATGGAGACACCAAAGTCTACCCAGAGACTGCCGTGGACTTGGTCCCCAAACGCGGGGAGGTTTCATGTGAAGTGGGGGTAGTGAAGAACCTGGTGCAACCCGTTATATTGGGTAATGACTTTCCCCGATCTAAGGATCTCTGGGGGAAAAATGTTTCTGATGGACAGTGTGATGAAGCTCCTATTGAGGGTGCGCAGTCCTGAGGGGCGGAACACAATGCTAGTGGGCCGTTAAACTTATGTGATAATGATGATGATGATAATGATAATGATGATGATGATGATCATGATAATGATGATGACCATGATAATGATGCTGATGCTGATAATGATAATGATGATGATCATGATAGTGATGATGATACTGATCATAATCATGATAATGATATTGATAATAATGATGACTGTGATAGTGATGAAATTCCTTTGCAGGTGATGTTGGGAGACGAGGATGGTGGTTCTCGGGAACCGAGTGTCCCTGACTTACCTGTGTCCTGTGACAATTTTGAGAGTGAACGATGGCGAGACCCCACTCTTAAAACGGCACAGGAAAATATAATTGTTCTAAATGAGGTTTCCCAAGAGCCTGGCTCTGAGGAGAGGTTACTTCATGTTGCCATAAACACTCACCTGTTGTATAGGGACACTGAAGTCCAGGGAGAGGTCGTGAGCCAGCTCCTAGTACCTGAGTTATATAGAAGTATAGTGCTGGGGTTGTCACATAGTCACATACTTGAGGGACCAGATGGTGAAGTTAATGTTGTGGATGACATGTTACAACCATAGTCAAATTGAATGGAGAGAATGTCTGACAGTACAGATGTGATGAAAATGAATGTTAACCCTGAAGTGAGCCATTAGGCTGAGAAAAGGATGCAGACAGGATAGTGAGTGATAGTGAATCATTGATGACCATAAAAACCAGTGAAAGAGGAAGGTGGTAGCGAGGATTAAATCCTAAAGAAGTGATAGACTGACTACAGCCGGACAGATAGTGGCATCTGAAGATGTTTTAAGTTGCGTATCCGGCAGATAGACTTAAGTGAAAGAGTGAGAGTCTGAGTTTAAAGGATCTGACTAAACAGCCAATGAGCTGTTGAAGAGGCATTGAGAAGTTGACGTCCAAGAGTGTATGGGGTTAGTCGGACTGCAATCCATGATCTAAATGGATCTGAGTTGACTGCACTCCAGCAGAGGTGGAAAAAGCCATGGAAGTGGTGGTCACCAAGCCAGATGCTCATCAGAAGCGAGGTCTCAAGTGAGCTGTGAGAACAAGACTGAAGATATGGGGACTGACTCTGTCAAGGATCTGTTCTGCGAAGACAGCGGCGTGGAAGGTTGCGGTCCGGATCAGTAGCTGCAACTCGTGAAGCTCGGCTGGAAGTTCGGCGCCGGAGCCCCACAGTGTTCCGAGTGTACCAAGGATCTGATAAATCACAAGATGAGATTTTGAGACATCAGGCTGGCATTGGTGAGCTCAAGCGCACTTTCAGGGTTTACATCGGAGTCACGTCCCAACAAATGGGAAAAGCGGTGTGTCACTCCGTTGCCGCTGCAGACACACGGGAGCTCAGATGGGATGCAGAACGTGGTGGAAGAGAAGAATCCGGCGGGTTCTGAGTATACAGATGCAGCTATCAAGGAGAACTTGAGAGCTGGAATAAATGGAGATATTGGAGACCATAATGATGTGACTGAAGAGGTAGAATGTAAGACTGACGGTAGGGCTTCTGAGCATGTTCTAGCAGAAGAGCCTGAAGAAGGGGCCGAAGACATAAAGGACGTCCAACAGGTACCAGATGAATTGATTACTTCTCAGAAAAAACTCCAAACTGTGATGAAGGAGTGTGATGAAAGCCATGAGCATCTTCGTGAGAAAGTCAATGAAGTAAAAGAAAGAATACAGGAATCTCTTCGTTGCAAGAGCAAATGCTGCTCAATAAGTCTAAGGCTCTATATAAGAATGCTGTTGTCACGGTAGAACATTACAATTCAGCTGGAGACTTAGCGGATGAATTATGTGTACTGCAAAAGAAAAACGATCTGCTCCTTCTACAGTCCCAATCATTTGAACAGAGTAGCTTAAAATGGTCAGAGACCATGGCAGAGGAGCTTAAGGTCAAGATGAAACCGTGCAGGATACCCGAGGCCCGCAGAGAGCATAGGCCTGGGAGGGTACAGGGTAGTGCGGATGCTTCAGATGAAGAGAAAGCTGATGTTGGCTATGGCTCAGGTGAAGATACAGATGACAGTAGTGAAGATGAAGCTGATGAAGGCCATGACTGGTCCAGAGTTCACTGTCTCTTTTGGATTGTTGACCAGCCCTCCGGTCTGGATGACCAGCCCTCCGGTCTGGAGAAGAGGGGGGGGATATGTGAGACAGTGAAGGAATATGTGTCGAATGGGGTGTACATTTCACCTAGGTACTGTGCTGTATGGTATAAGGGAAATGTGTGGCTTTGTAAACCTAGTGGTAGAGAAAGGTCACTACACCTTACATTCAGTACACACTTGCAGCTCAGGCCTGAAACCATTCAGCTGTTAATTAGGAGACCAGAAGTAGGTGTCTGCGAACACAGTCAGAGAGCTCGCTTAGTCTGGACAGGGAGTCCAGGCACAAGAAGGAGTCTCCAGGAGTTTGAGCTATCTCAGTCTGGGTGCTCGATGTACCCCGGACACAGGAGTAGTCTCTGTGAGAATCCATGCGGATAGCTGCTGAATAGGAGGGGAGCTCTCTCAAGTCTGGACGTTGAAGGTGCCTTCAGACACAAGGAGGAGACTCTGTGAAACTCCATGCTGGTAAATGCTGAACATATGTGTTGTTTTGGCCCAGGCTGTTAGAGTCGGGACCCGGATAGATAGGGAAATCTATCTAAGTGTAGTAAGTGGCTGGACAAGCCCAGGTCTTATGTTTATGATTTGTTTTTATCTGTTTGCTGTGGACTTTAATAAAGCTGGTTGCGGCCAGTTTTTACCAGAACTGCTGTCTCTGAATTAACTGTTTCTATGCCATTCCATCTACCCGGACGGCGATCTCAGAGCTATATCCCCTGAAAAGCTTACAATATTCAAAGCTTGATTGAAGGTTTTGCTGCATACACTTTGAGTACAGAGCTTGTCATGTATCAGAATGGCATTGTAAGAGAATACTAAATGTACTGTTGTGGTGATTGGACAAGACAAATTATAAATGTAAAGCTTTATTTGACTTTTCAATACTTTTATGCCAGAACGCAAAAACTGCCCACTTTCATTGTTGGACGACGTGTTGCAGCTTCTCAATATATGGCCCAAATTTCCTCATTTTCAACTTATTTCCTCAAGAATGAACAGTGGAGATTAGGGTTGAGCATTCCGATACTGCAAATATCGGGTATCGGCCGATATTGGCTGTATCGGAATTCCGATTCCGAGTTCCGATATTTTCGTCTTATCGGATACCGGAATCGGGATTGTCACTGTCACTGTCAGTGTCCGTCGGTCGGGTCTGTCAGGAGTCAGCGGCACTTACCTGGCAGAAGATCTCCGGCGGTCACGTCCTGGACTGCTTGATGGCCGCAATCTTCTTTCCCCGGCGGTCACATGCAGTTTCTCGCGATAACTGCAGTGACTGCTGGGTAATCCCGGCCGTAAAGCAGTCAGTCCGATGACGTCACCGCCGGGGAACCAGGTAATCAGCTGTGCTGCGCCGGATGTCAGGCTCTACCTGTCATTGCGATGTAGCAGAGTTGGATCGTCGTGGGACTGTCGTTATGGACTGCGTCGGACAGGTGGTATACTGTTGGTTTGTTTTTTTTCTTTTTTTACAGGAGATCGATGGCGTCGCAGGAATGAGAGTACAATAAAATTAATGAAAACTGTGTTGTCTCTTTTATTTCATTAAAATACTTTTTTCTTGCTTTGTCTTTTTTTTATGCATTTAATAACTTTGGGATTAATAATGGATCGGTGTCTTATTGACACCTCTCCATTATTAACCGGGCTTATTGTCACCGTGCAATCAACGGTGACATTAATATCGGGTATCGGCCGATATTGGCTGTATCGGAATTCCGATTCCGAGTTCCGATATTTTCGTCTTATCGGATACCGGAATCGGGATTGTCACTGTCACTGTCAGTGTCCGTCGGTCGGGTCTGTCAGGAGTCAGCGGCACTTACCTGGCAGAAGATCTCCGGCGGTCACGTCCTGGACTGCTTGATGGCCGCAATCTTCTTTCCCCGGCGGTCACATGCAGTTTCTCGCGATAACTGCAGTGACTGCTGGGTAATCCCGGCCGTAAAGCAGTCAGTCCGATGACGTCACCGCCGGGGAACCAGGTAATCAGCTGTGCTGCGCCGGGATGTCAGGCTCTGCCTGTCATTGCGATGTAGCAGAGTTGGATCGTCGTGGGACTGTCGTTATGGACTGCGTCGGACAGGTGGTATACTGTTGGTTTGTTTTTTTTCTTTTTTTACAGGAGATCGATGGCGTCGCAGGAATGAGAGTACAATAAAATTAATGAAAACTGTGTTGTCTCTTTTATTTCATTAAAATACTTTTTTCTTGCTTTGTCTTTTTTTTATGCATTTAATAACTTTGGGATTAATAATGGATCGGTGTCTTATTGACACCTCTCCATTATTAACCGGGCTTATTGTCACCGTGCAATCAACGGTGACATTAACCCCTTATTACCCCGCTTGCCACCGCTACAGGGCAAGTGGGAAGAGCCGGGTAAAGTGCCACAATTGGCACATCTTTTGATGCGCCAAATGTGGGGCTGCTGTAGCCTGATATTATCAGGCTGTTGAGGGCCAAAATCCATGGGCCTTGACAGTCTTTTAATACCAGGCCGCAGCAGTCTGCATTTTACTTGGCTGGTTAACAAAAATAGGGGGGATCCCCACGCCGTTTTTTTTTCGAGGGGATCCCCTATTTTTGTTAACCAGCCAAGCTAAGCAGACTGCTGTGGCCTGGTATTATCAGGCTTGCAAGGTCCATGGATATTGGATCCTTACCAGCCTGAAAAACCAGGCCTCAGCGGTCTGCTTCATCTGGCTGGTTAACAAAAATAGGGGGGACCCCATGCCAATTTTTTTCGAGGGGATCCCCTATTTTTGTTAATCAGCCAAGATATGCAGACTGCTGTGGCCTGGTATTATCAGGCTGGCAAGGTCCATGGATCTTGGCTCCTTAACAGCCTGAAAATCCAGGCCTCAGCGGTCTGCTTCATCTGGCTGGTTAACAAAAATAGGGGGGACCCCACGCCAATTTTTTTCGAGGGGATCCCCTATTTTTGTTAATCAGCCAAGATATGCAGACTGCTGTGGCCTGGTATTATCAGGCTGGCAAGGTCCATGGATCTTGGCTCCTTAACAGCCTGAAAATCCAGGCCTCAGCGGTCTGCTTCATCTGGCTGGTTAACAAAAATAGGGGGGACCCCACGCCAATTTTTTTTCGAGGGGATCCCCTATTTTTGTTAATCAGCCAAGATATGCAGACTGCTGTGGCCTAGTATTATCAGGCTGGCAAGGTCCATGGATCTTGGCTCCTTAACAGCCTGAAAATCCAGGCCTCAGCGGTCTGCTTCATCTGGCTGGTTAACAAAAATAGGGGGGACCCCACGCCATTTTTTTTTCGAAGGGAACCCCTATTTTTGTTAATCAGTTCCCTCTGACGTCACTGATTGTGTCCCTGGCTGACCTGAAGTGAAAGTGGAAAGCAATCAATTAAGCTTTCCACTTAAAGGGCCCGTCTCACATAGCGATATATCGCTACCAGGAGATCGCTGCTGGAGTCACTAGTTTTGTGACGCAGCAGCGAGCTCCACCAGCGATATACGCTGTGTGTGACATTCAGCGACGATCAGCGCCCCCCTCGCCATGTTGGCAGCTCAGCAGCGATCATGTAGCGATACACCAGCGATACCTGACAAGTGCATATCGTATGTCGGGATCGCTGGTGTTATCGTTATGTGACACCCAGCCTATTACTCTCCAGTCAGGCAGGAGAGGAACTCATTCATTTGGGGTTTACTGTGAGGCTGCAGCATTAGCTGCGGTCCCTGCAGTAAACATTAACCCTTTCTGAAGGATTACACCGTGGGACCTGACTGTGCATGGGATAGGTAAGAATAATTTTGCTTTTTTATTTTATTTTTATTACAGGAAATGGTTTTTGCAGTAAAATAAAATATGGTCAAAAACATGTGTCTTTATTTCATTAAAATGATTTTTAATTAAAGTGTGTGTGTTTTATTTTTATTTCATGCAATAGGATTA
Source organism: Oophaga sylvatica (assembly GCA_033576555.1). NCBI lineage: Eukaryota > Metazoa > Chordata > Amphibia > Anura > Dendrobatidae > Oophaga > Oophaga sylvatica. The sequence continues at coordinate 342,783,739 of JARQOD010000002.1, forward strand.
ATAATTGATAGTTGTCTAATTGACAGCTCTCAATTATTAACCTGGCTTAAGGTCACCTTTCAATAGCAAGGTGGCTTTAACCCCATATTAACCCATTCGCCACCGCTACAGGGCAATGGGAATAGACGGGCAAAGTGCCAGAAAGGGCGAATCTAATTATAGATTTGTCTTTCCTGGGGTGTCTGGGGGCAGATGTTAGTAGCCGGGGGGGCAAAAATAATGGTCCCTCTCTGGGCTATTATTATCTGCCCCCACTCACTGGCTTTGTCTGTCTGGTTGCGAAAATAGGGCGGGAGCCCACGCATTTTTTTTCAGCAATTTTACACCTCATATATATATATACATGTCATTGAATTTGTGACACATATATATATATATATATTTATATTTGTAGTTCATACACTTCTACATAGTATAATAGCCGCTAATTCAATTGCCGGCTTTTGTGAAAATGCAGAACCCGACATGAAATGACACTTGGTGTACATAGGGTTAACCATGTCTTTTCATGTCCTTTGCTATCTAATTTGCACAAACAATTAAATCAGTCTATGTGTGCAAAATTTCACACCTGTAGGGGTAATTAAGGTGTTTAAATTCGTAGCAAAAATACTGTTTTTTTTACAACGATTTACACTTTAATTAACCCCTACAGTTGTGAAATTTTGCACACATAGACTGATATGTATTGTTTGTGCAAATTAGATAGCAAATGACATGAAAAGACATGGTTAACCCTAATGTACACAGTGTCATTTATGTCGGGTGGAACCCGACATGAAATGACACTTGGTGTACATAGGGTTAACCATGTCTTTTCATGTCCTTTGCTATCTAATTTGCACAAACAATTAAATCAGACTATGTGTGCAAAATTTCACACCTGTAGGGGTTAATTAAAGGTGTAAATTCGTAGCAAAAAAGTCCGTTTTTTTTACAACGAATTTACACCTTTAATTAACCCCTACAGGTGTGAAATTTTGCACACATAGACTGATTTAATTGTTTGTGCAAATCAGATAGCAAACGACATGAAAAGACATGGTTAACCCTATGTACACCAAGTGTCATTTCATGTCGGGTGCTTCTGTCTTTTCACTGAAGCCGGCTTTACCCGGCAATTGAATCAGAGGATATTTTACTATGTAGAAGTGTATAAACTATACATATATGTATATATACATGTCACAATGACATGTATATATACATATATGTATTCTATGTGTGTATATTTAGTGTTTACAAGGAAAGAATGGGGTTTTTTTAGTTGCGATATTTTGTTCCCATAGACTTACATGGGACTTCCGGTATCGGTATCAGGTATCGCCGATATTTTAGTGATATCAGCGATACCATTCCGATTCCGATACTTTAGGATATCGGAAAGTATCGCTCAACTCTAGTGGAGATTATTGAATCTTTTGAAATTTGAAGTTCTTTTAATTTTTCCAAAAAATATAATTAACAGTGATTAACAATGAATAAATTCCCCAGAAATAGCAGTTATTCCAATGGTCCTTAAAAGATGTGGATTATATTCGCCTCCTTTCTATCTCTTTGATGCAAGTATAGCCTTTTTTTAAGACAAATTGACATCACAGAAATGGTAACCCTCTCGCAGTGCCCATATAATGACAGACTTTTTATGTTTTTATAATTAAAAAACAGTCCAAAAATTATCACTCTTAGACATTTGTGATCAGGCAGACAAATCTGTACAGAACACTGTCTCAACCTGACGGTTTCGCGGGTGGAGGTAAAATCATCCTGCTGTGACGACGAGTGATGGCACATATATTGCATACCAACCATCACCCCACTCAGAGCCAGCGTTAGGGGCAGGCAGACCAGACAGCTGCCTAGGGCCCCCCTCCAAGGGCCCCCAGCCAGTGGCCGCTATTGGTACTCGTGACGCCCCCTTCCCCACATCACGCATTCAACTTATTGGCATCAAAGATGCCGATAGAGTTGAAAGCAATGATAGAGAGCGTTAGATAATGCTCCCTCTCCCATCATTCCCCCTCTGCCTCAGCGTGTGCCAGCAGTGGAGCTGATGAGATGCTCTGCAGAAGCCAGAGCAGCGGGGGAATGAGGAGGAGAGGTAAGGTACAGTAGGTGTGTGTGTGTTGCATTACTAAGTGTGTGTGGACTGCGTTATACTGTGTGTGGGGGGCTGCATTATGCTGTGTGTGTGGGGAGGCTGCATTATACTGCGTGTGGGGGGGCTGCACTACACTGTGTGGGGGCTGCACTATACTGTGTTTGTGGGGGCTGCATTATACTATGTGTGGGGACTGCATTATACTATGTGTGTGGGGAGCTGCATTATACTGTGTGTGTGAGGGGCTACATTATACTGTGTGTGGGGGGCTGCATTTTACTCCGAGGGGGCTGCATTATACTGTGTATGTGTGGGGCTGCATTATACTCTAAGGGGGCTGCATTATACTCTCATGGAGCTACATTATACTCTATGAGGGGTGCTGCATTATACTCTATGAGGGGTGCTGCATTATACTGTGTGTGGGGGGTTGCATTATACTGTGTGGGGGCTACATTATACTGTGTGTAGGGGGCTGCATTATACTGTGTGTGTGAGGGAGCTGCAATATACTGTGTGAGGGGGCCTGCATTATACGGTGTGTGGGGGGCCTGCACTATACTGTGTGTGTTTGTGGGGGAGCTGAATTATATGTGTGTGTGGGGGTTACATTATACTGTGTGTGGGGCTGCATTATACTCTATGAGTATGCTTCATTATACTCTATGAGGGGGCTGCATTATACTCTGAGGGGGCTGCATTATACTGTATTTGGGGCAGGGCAGCTGCATTATACTGTGTGTGGGAGAGGGTGGCTGAATTATACTGTGTGTGTGGGAAGCTGCATTATACTGTGTGTGGAGGGCTGCATTATACTGTGTGGGAGAGCTGCATTACACTGTGTGTGGGGGGACTGAATTTTACTGTATGTGGGGGCTGCACTATACTGTGTGTGTTTGTGGGGGGAGTTGAATTATACTGTGTGTGTGGGGGCTACAGTATACTGCATGTGGGGCTGCATTATACTCTGAGGGGGCTGCAATATACTGTGTGTGTATTGAGGAGCTGCATTATACTCTGAGGGGGCTGCATTATACTCTGAAGGGGCTGTTTTCTGCTCTATGAGGAGACTACATTATACTCTATAAGGGGGCTACATTATACTGTATGATGGGGCTGCATTATACTCTGAGAGGGGTGCATTATACTCTATGAGGAGGGCTGGATTATACTCTTTGAGGGGGCTGCAGGATACTCTGAGGGGGCTACAGGATACTCTGAGGGGGGCTGCAGGTTACTCTATGAGGGGGGCTGCAGTATACTCTATGAGGGGGGCTGCAGTTTACTCTATCAAGGACCATGGGGAGTGCATTACACCATGTTCCAAATTATTATGCAAATTGGTTTTAAGTGTCATAGCGTTTTTTGTTTTTTTTTTTGTAAATGAAACCCATTGATGGTATTGTGTCTCAGTGTTCTTTGGATCACTGAAATCAATCTCAGATACCTGTGATAATTTGTTTGCCATGTGAGCCCAATAAAAGGTAAACTGGATGTTCCACACTATTAAGCAGGCCAGAGTTTTCAAGTAAAATGGGAAAGAAAAAGGATCTTTCTGCTGCTGAAAAGCATCAAATAGTGCAATGCCTTGGTCAAGGGATGAAAACATTAGATATTTCCCGAAAACTTAAGCGTGATCATCGTACTGTTAAGAGATTTGTGGCTGATTCTGAGCACAGACGTGTTCGTGCTGAAAAAGGCAGAATGAGGAAAGTTTCTGTAGGCAAGTTCATCGGATTAAGAGATCAGCTGCTAAAAAGCCATTACAAACAGCAAACAGATATTTGAAGCTGCTGGAGCCTCTAGAGTCCCTCGAGCCTCAAAGGTGTAGGATCCTTCAAAGGCTTGCTGTGGTGCATAAACCTACTATTTGGCCACCCCTAAACAGTGCTCACAGGCAGAAATGGTTGCAGTGGGCCCAGACATACATGAAGACTTTATTTTCAAACAGTCTTGTTTACTGATGAGTGTCGAGCAACCCCGGATTGTCCAAATGGATGGAGTAGTGGATGGTTGGTGGATGGCCACCATGTCCCAAAAAGGCTGCGATGTCAGCAAGGAGGTGGAGGAGTCTTGTTTTGGTCTGGAATCATGGGGAAACAGCTTTTAGGGCCCTTTAAGGTTCCTGAAGGTGTGAAAATGACCTCTGCAAAGTATATAGAGTTTCTGACTGACAACTTTCTTCCATGGTATAAGAAGCAGAAACGTGCCTTCAGGATCAAAATCATCTTCATGCATGACAGTGCACCATCTCATGCTGCAAAGAATACCTCTGAGTCATTGGCTGCTATGGGCATAAAATGAGATAAACTCATGGTGTGGCCATCATCTTCCCCTGACCTCAACCCTATTGTGATCCTTTGGAATATCATGAAGCTAAAGATCTATGAGGGTGGGAGGCAGTTCACATCAAAACAGCAGCTCTGGAAGGCTATTCTGACTTCATGCAAAGAAATACAAGCAGAAACTCTCCAAAAACTCACAAGTTCAATGGATGCAAGAATTGTGAAGGTGATATCAAAGAAGGGTTTCTATGTTAACATGTAACTTGGCCTGTTAGGATGTTTTGGAGTTAAATAGCTTTTTTGTTCAGTGAATGTGACTTCCTAATGCTGCAAATTCCACAAATGAGCATTTTCAGTTCTTTAAAACAGATCAAATGTTCAGAAATTCTACTGTGCCTAATAATTTGGAACAGTGCATTTTGAGTTTTTAGTCATTTTGGAGATTATACTGTTATCATTGGGAGGTTTCTTCAGTAAAATTTGATGTATACTCTAACGGGTGATGACTTTTATTAGACTGTCATTTGCACCGACCACTTAGGAAAATCAGAGAAAAATATCATTTGCATAATAATTTGGAACATGGTGTATACTATATGTACTATAGAGGACCTGTATTATAATGTATCGAGGACTATCTGTTCACATCATTCTTCCTCAGCCAGTGTAAAGAGGCCGGGAAACAAGCATCGAACAATTTCAATATTGTCGATCACATTTATTTATTGGTCTGAACTCAACGTATGTAAATATAACCGAAATGTTTCTGTGTGATGGTGCAATATGTGAGCATTTGGGGCCCCACTTTGTCTAAATCCGGGCGTGACCCCACTATCACACTTGCAAAAGCAAAAGGAGTTTCTGAGTTTGGTATTACTATTGCCTGGACACTTAGTGCCAATGGTAGTAGTGGTGCTTTTGCTGCTGTTAGCAACTCCTTCATTCTTAGCCATGATATGTTTTATTTTCTTTTACACTACCCTGTCCATTGCAACCTTTTCTTTTATTATTCTTTTTTTGTTACATGATATTATTAACTGTTGACAACCCTTTCCACCCTTGTCTAAAAAGTTGTAATAAGAAATCCTAGCAGTAGAGATTGTGGTGTATTATTGCAGTTGTACAGAACATTGAAAATGGTAGTGACAGCCTCAGTCTGTGAATATACAAAGATTGAATTGATAGGGAGGTTCTGTACCTGCAGAATCAGTGTGACAGTGAATTGATTACCTGTGATATACTGCAGTACTGCATATTAATAACACAATTTTTGAAAACTGTTCACACACTGCAAATATGGATAGCAGTTTAGTCCCCCTCTGTCCTAGTAATTTTGCTACTAAAGAAAAATTAAAATCCAAGGCTTATGCATCAGATAATGTGTGCTTCCTGGTTTGTTGGATGCACAAGCCATTTGAATTTTATTTTTAAAAATACAAAAGAAAAATTTTCACATTCCAGGAATTCAAACAGAACTGTCTCTACCTAATAAAGCGTGCATATTGTAAAAAAATAAAAAAATTGTCCACACTTCCTTGCTGAAATAGTCCCAATATTAGATAGGTACATGCCAACCGAATACAGCAGCCTGTTGCAGGAGCCTGCTTTTGAAATGTGAACCTAACTAGCTTTTCTTGTCAAGTTTCTTTTGGTAAAGGCCATGGGGTGGTGTTATTTTTAAATCTTTCAAAAACAGTTTCATTTTTGAATACTTTTTTTTTATAGTCCAATTTAGCACCAACAGCCTCATGACCATACTGCATGCTGTTACTAAGCTACTTAGCAACTCAGTATGTAGGGTTATGCTGCATTTGTGGTCAAGGGGGAGTAATTTAAATAAGTAAATGATAAAAATACTAAAAAAAATATGTAATACTAAAAAAGGTTACGATATTGCAACTATTTTATTAGTCTAATTTAAAGGAAATTTTTCAGTAGGATCGACCTTCTTAAGATGTTTATATGTGCTCTGAAGGGTCGACACTCTCAGCTGCTTCACAAGGTAGACACAGGAACCGTTCTGGTAGAACATCACCTGCTGGTTTATTGTCGATAGCATAAACCTTTGCAGGTTTCAGCAACATAAACAGAGCCTTGGTGGCATAACTGTAAAACAAACAAAATCACAGTCCATATGAGTTCTTTCCGTGCAGGATCCACCTTCAGTTAACCCACATAATCCTCAGCTCCTCCTGGAGCTATGTGGGAGTTCCTGCTCTCTCAAGACACAACACCGCCTGACTCTCATGTCCAAGTATTTAACAACTCATGTGATGCTCACATGACCTTGACCTCACACAGGTCCTGTCAGGACTCTGCAGGTGGAGATACGGTGGACCTCCTCCCACCCGCTCTATGTAGGTCCACTAAAACCAGCCTATAACATAGCTTTCACTTAACCCTCTCAGCACTTAGCTGGAGGCAAAAACAATCTGGTTCTACATCACTGACCGCAGTATTCGCAGTGACACGTATCTCCCTTCATATACTTTGCCAGTGACTCTATCACAGTGCATATATATTATAGGAAGCTAATAATATACCTTTATATCTGCAAATATAATGCCTTTTTCCAGAGAAATCCATGTTTTTCTTGTATGTAAAAGACCCGTTAAATGTTAAGGGGAATCTGTCAGCAGGTTTTTACTATGTAATCAGCATGACGCAAGGGGTTAAAACACAGGTTTCAATGATGTGCCACTCTTCAGTCTGTGTGCTGTTGTTTACTTAGATTGAAAGTTTTATCACCTGGTGATTAACATTGCCAGACTACAGCAGCAGTGTGCATTCTAGTCCGATTCTGCCCCCTCATATTATAAGCATTGTCTATAGACAATGTACATACAGAGCCTGGTGTGGGCAGGGTGCAGCTTTCTCTGCTGCATTGCTAAAGCTATATACTCTGATTGTGTCACAACTACTGCACCCAGTAAACTAAGTGATACATCGTTGGATTCAGGGTCTCTAAATTAAGCTGCTCTCAGATGAGATAGCAAAAACCTGGTGAGAGACTTCTTTTAGGAACTATGGCCAGTCAGGGCACTAATTTGCATGAGAATCTGCCTCCGAATTTGCCTCCATAGTTTAATTTTAATAAAAGGGGATGTTACCAGTGTGAGACATGTAATCAACATAGCACAGTAGAATTGGACTTAAAAAACACATTTGTTGCTGCTCTGCTGTATTGCAACAGTATCTGCCTGTGTGATGGAAGCTGAAACACTGAGAGAACACCTGTAGAGATGTCAGTTATAACCACACACAGCTCTGCAGTGAGATCAGGAGAGCAGAGAACGGCCATTACATGTCACATTGGCAATGCCTCCGTTTATTAAAAAAACAGCTCTGGAGGCAGATTCTCATGCAGATCAGTGTCTGGCCCATAGTTCTTAGCTGTTCATTTACATATAAGAAAAACATGGATTTCTTTGGAATAACACATCAGATCGCATATATCAAGGTATCATTTTATTCTGCTTTCTGTTACCTAAATTCCCATATAGATGGCTTAGGCTTAGGAAGGTTGATACTAATGACAGATTCCCTTTAACATGTGCACGCACCACAATAATACTGCTGGCTACTCCTACAAGTTTTTTTTCCATGCATGTACCTACCAGCTAACATAGTATTCTTGGTTACTTTTTCTTTATTGGGAGGGATCATAGTGTAATATTGCATAAAGTAACCCTGAGAGATGACCCCCAAAAAACTTGTTATATACGCCAAAAATGATGGTGAAGAAGAGGAAGTGATTAGCTGGGAAGCTTAATTGATTGTTTCCCAGGCTAATCAGTTCACTTCAGGTTAGCCGTGGACTCCCTCTGACGTCACTGATCCTATGCGGAATCCCCGGCTGACCTGAACTGAACTGATTAGCCTGGGATACAATCAATTAAGCTTCCCTGCTAATCACTTCCTCTCCTGTCTGCCAGGAGAGGAACTCATCCATTCGGGGGTTTACTGCGAGGCTGGCAGCATTAGCTCCGGTCCCCACAGTAAACAAGTTAACCCTTTGTGAAGGATTACAGCGTTGGACCTGATTGAGCGCCGGATAGGTAAGAATAATGTTGTTTTATTACTTTTTTTTATTACAGGAGAACAAGGGAATCAAAGGAATACCAGTACAATAAAAGATGGTCAAAAACTGTGTGTTTATTTCATTAAAATGATTTTTAATTAATGTGTGCGTGTTTTTTTTTTTTATTTCATACAATAGGATTAATAATTGAGAGTTGTCTAATTGACAACTCTCAATTATTAACCTGGCTTAAAGTCACCTTCCAATAGCAAGGTGGCTTTATCCCATTATTAACCCATTAGCCACCGCTACAGGGCAATAAGAATAGACGGGCTAAGTGCCAGAAAGGGCGCATCTAATTATAGATTTGCCTTTTCTGGGGTGGCTGGGGGCAGATGTTAGAAGCCAGGGGGGCACAAAATAAATGCACCCTCCCTAGGCTATTATTATCTGCCCCACTCGCTGGCTTTGCCTGTATGGTGGAGAAAATACAGCGGGAGCCCACTCATTTTTTTTCAACAAATTTACACATTTAATTAACCCCTACATGTATGAAATTTTGCACACATACACTCATGTAATTGTTAGTGAAAACCATATATCAAACTACATGAAATGACATGGTTAACTGTATGTAAACCATGTGTCATTTCATGTCGGGTTCTGTAATTTTACAAAAGCCGGCAATTGAATTAGAGGCTATTATACTATGTAGAAGTGTATGAACTATAAATATATGTGTCATGTATAGTGTACAGTTCCTATAGCGTCTTGTGCTTGGGTGCGAGGAAACACAGGAGACATAGGTTGAAATGAAATGACTTGTATTACTTCATACAAGCATGCTGAAAAGTTCACACAGTTTGCAGGAACAGCGACAGGAGACACAGCAGGCCAGAGTAACTTCAAGCACTACAATAAATCTCCAAAGCAGGTTCAGGATCTCTTCTCTGTACCGTAATTCCTCTGCAAACATGGATTCACCAAACAGCAGGTTTCCAGAGTCCAAAAGTGTTCCAAGGTTCCTCAGTAGGGAATAGCTGGAGTACAAGTCCAAGGCTTCCAGGAGTCAAGTCACAGACTGACTGAGGCTTGATTCAGGAGCACTGATTGTTCAGCTGAGGCTGCTTAAGAAGCAAGAGGGAAGAATCAGGGCGGGAACATGAAAACTGGAAACTCCATATTAACTGAGGGCAAGAGCTGCAGAAAGACAGAAAGCAAAATGGCCGACGGAAAACTGAGTTTCAAGGAACATGTCAACAGAGACAAAGAACCTTACATTACTCCCCCCTTAGGGACAACCTCCGGATGACCTCAGACCAGGCTTGTCAGGGTACCTCTGATGAAACTGGCGGAGCAGGCGAGGAGCATTTACATTATTGACTGGTTCCCATGAGTTGTCCTCCACTGGGTAGCCCTGCCATTTAATCAAATATTGCAACTGATTTCTGTACAACCTGGAATCTAGAATCCTTTCCACCATAAATTCTTCCTGACCATCGACCAGCACTGGGTCAGGGCAAGGAGAAGAACGTCCAGGAAACGTATTGGGTGTTGCAGCCTTTAGTAGGGATACATGAAAGACAGGGTGCATTCTCGTAGTTCTGGGCAGTTGAAGACGACAAGCAACAGCACTTATAATCTTATTGATCTTATAAGGTCCAATGTACTTATGTCCCAATTTAGACGATGGAATCTTTAATTTAAGATTTCTGGTTGACAGCCAGACCAAATCTCCTACCTTGAAAGCTGGTGCAGGTTTACAAAATTTATCTGCTGCTTTCTTGTACCTTTCCTGAGCCAATTCTAGATTTTCCTTTAGAAGATCCATATTCTTTTGTAAAGAAGTGATTCTTTCAGCCACTGCCGGCAAGGGCGTATCTATGGGAAATCGAGGAACAATGTTAGGATGATAACCTAGATTGGAGTAAAAAGGAGACTGCTTAGTGGAGGCGCTCTGAGAGTTGTTATAAGAGAACTCAGCCAGTGGAAGTAGATCCACCCAATCATCCTGTAGGTGGCAGATAAAACAGCGGAGATACTGCTCCAGGGTCTGATTGGTTCGTTCTGTCTGTCCATTAGTCTGGGGATGAAAAGCAGAAGAAAGGTTTACTTTAATGTCCAATGCTGCACAGAAATTTTGCCAAAACCTTGAAGTGAATTGCACCCCTCGATCCGAAATGACCTCATCCGGTACTCCATGTAAGCGAAACACATTCTTAATCATCAAGTCTGATGTCTGTTTTGCAGTGGGTAAGCCGACACAAGGGATAAAATGAGCTGCCTTTGTTAGACGGTCAACCACCACTAGAATGGTGTTCTTCCCTTGAGAGGTTGGTAACTCCACAATGAAGTCCATAGAAATGGATCCCCACGGGCGGGACGGGGTGGGAAGAGGTTGCAACAGACCAGTTGGTGAGGAGCGAGGTGTTTTGCATCTTGCACAGACTTCACATGAAGTGACATAGTTTAAGACATCTTTCCTGTAAGTGGGCCACCAAAAGAAACGAGAAAGAAATTCTTGTGTCTTTAGAATTCCCTATGCCCGGCTATCTTGGAATCGTGGATGAGTTGCAATACTCTCAATCTGACTGTTTCAGGTATATACAGACGTTGTCCCTGAATCCACACACCATTCTTAAAGACAAGACTTACGTCCCTTGGGGGTTGAGCCAACAAAGAATCCGCATGGTATGCTTCCTTGATGTCCTTAAGTAGGTCTTGATTATGAATCACTCCAGGAATCTAGAGTCAGGAAGAATAGTCTTAGGAGGAGTAAGTGGACATGTCTCTGCTGAATGAATCCTAGAGAGTGCATCAGCCTTTCCATTGCGCGATCCTGGTCTATAAGAAATGACAAAATTAAATTGGTTTAGGAAAAGATTCCAGCGAGCCTGGCGAGGAGTCAGGCACTTAGCCGACCTGATAAATTCAAGGTTACGATGGTCTGTCAGGACGACTATTTGCTGTGCAGCTCCCTGAAGAAGGTGTCTCCATTCCTTGAAGGCGGCAATAATGGCCAACAATTCTCTATTGCCCACATCGTAGTTCCTCTCAGCCGAAGACAACTGCTGGGAAAAGAAGGCACAGGGATGCAAGACATTCTTCTCACCTGTTCTCTGAGAGAGTATAGCTCCAACGGCACAGTCTGAAGCATCCACCTCTATTATGAAGGCAAGCTCGGGGTTGGGATGTACTAAGATAGGTGCGGTGGTAAATTTATCCTTTAAACAGGAAAATGCTTCCTGAGCTTGCGGGGTCCAGGAGAACCTAGACTGTTTCCGGGTAAGTTGGGTGATAGGTGACACTACCTCAGAAAAATTCTTAATGAAACGTCTATAGAAGTTGGCAAACCCGATGAAACGCTGCACCTCCTTCACATTTCTAGGAATTGGCCAATCCTTGATGGCTTGGGTCTTGCTTCCATCCATACTAATCCCTTGCGTAGATAGTACATACCCCAGAAATTGAATTTCGGTCCTATGGAATTCACATTTTTCAAGTTTGATGTAGAGATGGTTTTGTCTTAGGCGTTCTAAGACCATTCTCACATGTCCATGATGTTCCTCTGTGGAGTTAGAAAAAATTAGAATATCATCCAGATAAATCACCACAAATGTATCTAGGAGATCCCTGAAGATATCATTCACGAAGTGTTGGAAAGTGGCTGGGGCGGTACTCAGACCAAAAGGCATAACTAGATATTCAAAGTGTCCATAGCGTGACCTGAAAGCAGTCTTCCATTCATCCCCAGGTCTAATACGGACCAAGTTATAGGCCCCACGGAGATCCAGTTTAGAGAAAATTTTGGCATGCCGCACTCTCTCCAACAATTCAGGGATTAAAGGCAATGGATAACGGTTTCTAATAGTAACCTTATTGAGTTCCCTATAGTATATGCAGGGTCTCAGAGATCCATCTTTCTTCTTCACAAAGAAGATGGGTGCACCTGCGGGAGATGAAGAGGGGCGTATGAAGCCCTTGGCTAAATTTTCGTCTATATAATCCTTCAAAGCTTTTAGCTCGGGCCCCGCTAGGGGGTAGATCTTACCAAAAGGTATCTCTGCTCCAGGCAATAATTCAATTGGACAATCATATGGACGGTGAGGAGGGAGCTGATCAGCGTTCTTCTTGTCACATAAATCCACATAGTCCTGGTATACAGCTGGTAGTTCAGGGACTGACATGGTTCCTTTAGGAACAGAGCAAGCTGAAACTCCTTGACTCATCTGTTTCTCCGGAAAGTGTAATTCCTTGGTCTCCCAGTTAATCGTAGGATTCTGCGCCTGCAGCCATGGTAGCCCTAGAATAATGGGAAAGTGGGGAGAAGAGATAAGCAAAAAAGACATTTTCTCCTGATGATCTTTACCCATAAGGACCCTCAAAGGCTCTGTTTCTTCATCCACTGGTCCAGAAGTCAGTAGAGAGCCATCCACAGTCTCCATCTGTACTGGAGTAGCCTTCTTCACTGAACGTTCCCCTGTTTCAGAGCAAAGGAGATATCCATAAAATTTCCACTTGCTCCTGAGTCGATCATAGCAGAGCTAGACACCCAGACTGAGTCAACCCAGAGTTTGATGGAAAGGAAGGAATGAGAATTGTTTCTTTTACAACTCAGCTGGGACACCGCTGAGGAAACTTGAAAAATTGCAGCGTTTATACCGTCATCGTCCCCAGAACTAGCAGAGTTTAAGTCTGAGAAATCAAGATCTCTTGCAGCAGATCTCTCTGGAGCCTGAGGCTCGGACATGACAGAGCTCCTCTCGCAACACTCACAGTGAATGACTGCTGCAGTAGTCTTACGAGAACGGCTGGGGCAGTTTATAATGAAGTGCCCTGACTTACCACAGTAGAAACATAGATTTTCCTTTATACGATGTTCTTTGCGTGCATCACTAACCCGTCTTTGTAAAGAGTCCACCTGCATGGGTTCAGGTTCTGGTTCCCTTGTGATCCTACTCAAAGGTTCCTTAGCTGAGGAGGGAGGTAGTAAAAGTTAGTGCGATTATTTTCGAACCATCTCTCTTGTCTGCGTTCAGTCAGACGAGCATCAATACGGATACAATAGTTAATAAAGTCACCTAACGCAGTGGGAGGGTCGGCACGAGCAAGTTCATCCTTAATCAGTGGACACAACCCTTTCCGAAAAATAGATTTTTTAGCGGAAGTGTCCCAAGTGGTATCAAGAGCCCATCTCCTGAAATCCAGGGCATATTCGGCTACTGAACGCTTACCTTGGCGCAAAGTTAACATGGCTGCTTCAGCTGTTGCACCTCGATTTGGGTCATCAAACACCTGCCCCATGGCTGAAATAAAAGCATTAAGGTGATTCAAACAATCATCCTCAGTCTCAATCAGAGGGTTTGCCCACATCAAAGCCTTATTGGTAAGCAACATGATTATAGTAAGCACTTTGGATCGTTCAGTGGGAAATTGTGAAGCATGTGCAGAGAAAAATAAATTGCATTGATTAATAAATCCCCTGAATTTTTCACGTTCACCGCCAAAACGAAAAGGAGGTAATTTGGGGATCCCAGAACTCGGGGTTATGGCAGGAGCCTGGGCTCGTTTCTCTAGAGCCTCAATCCTGGCTCGCAATTCCTGGGTAGTCTGTCCAAACACTTGCAAATTATGATTAGTGAGGTCCTGTAGGCTTGCAAAACGGGTTTTTAAAGTCTGTACATCTGAAAGGATTGTATCAGTCACTTCGCAAAGTTCCTTTATGCGGGCCTCCATCTTCCAGATCTTTTAAGGCAGAAGTGCTGGAAGAGGAAAGGAAAAAAAAAACAATAGTGTTTACCTGTGGTAACACTCCAGAGTAAAATTTTAAGGAATGCGCTCACCTGGAATGGTTGTGAGAAGTCACAACCACTGTCATCACATAAGGTATTAAACGGACATCTGATATCCACAGTCACAGCAGACACGGCTTTCCCAGACCCAGCAGACACTAAACATTGGCTCCTGAATCTTGTCATGTATAGTTTACAGTTCCTATAGCGTCTTGTGCTTGGGTGCGAGGAAACACAGGAGACATAGGTTGAAATGAAATGACTTGTATTACTTCATACAAGCATGCTGAAAAGTTCACACAGTTTGCAGGAACAGCGACAGGAGACACAGCAGGCCAGAGTAACTTCAAGCACTACAATAAATCTCCAAAGCAGGTTCAGGATCTCTTCTCTGTACCGTAATTCCTCTGCAAACATGGATTCACCAAACAGCAGGTTTCCAGAGTTCAAAAGTGTTCCAAGGTTCCTCAGTAGGGAATAGCTGGAGTACAAGTCCAAGGCTTCCAGGAGTCAAGTCACAGACTGACTGAGGCTTGATTCAGGAGCACTGATTGTTCAGCTGAGGCTGCTTAAGAAGCAAGAGGGAAGAATCAGGGCGGGAACATGAAAACTGGAAACTCCATATTAACTGAGGGCAAGAGCTGCAGAAAGACAGAAAGCAAAATGGCCGACGGAAAACTGAGTTTCAAGGAACATGTCAACAGAGACAAAGAACCTTACAATATGTATATATATATATATATATATGTCTTAATGACATATATATATATATATATGTATTCTATGTGTATATATCTATTCTTTCTTTTGTGATTTAAAAACTATTCATTTGGATCCATTATATGTCGGTTTTGCTAACCACCGACAAAATCTCGCCAGACGGATGTCAAACGTACGCTCAGATGTGAGAAAATCGCATCCTCGCATTCAAATCGGATAACAGACGGATCAGTGTTCAGGAAACATTTGTGCGATTATCGGCCGTCTAAAACGGTCCGATTTTTTAGACGGTGTGTGTGACTCCAGCCTAAGGGTACATACTCACTGGCGACAAAAACGTCCGACGCTCGCATGTAAAATCCCAGCTCTGGCGCCGGCACTCGGGAGTGGAGTGTGCGGCTGCATGTATTTCTATGCAGCCGCTCGATCCACTCCCGAGTGCCGGCGCCAGAGCTCCGATTTTACATGCGAGCGTCGGACGTTTTCATCGCCAGTGAGTATGTACCCTAATTGTCAAAAACTGGCCCAGTTTTCTATCAGTTATACTGTGACGTTCATTCTCCTGTGTATCTCCATAGAGGGTATTCAGCTAAGCCGGTGGCCATGCCACACCCAAGCTCACCAGGTTGTCCTCCACAATTGTGGAAAACCTTACATTTGTCATAATGAATAAGGCATGGATCAGTGCCTGTTTTAATTACCTCTGGCTGAGGTCAATGATTATTTCGGCCATAACATCTTTTACACTTTTCTGCTGCCACCAGTGCCAGGCATCTACTCCTTGTCCATCTTGTCACCTATACTTTATGGCTGCTGCCGGGGCTACTGTTGTACTTCATGTGCTTGTCTAGTGTTTTATACAGCTATACTGTGCTGCTGCTCTGAAGTGTACATTCATCATTGAATGCAAACATGAACCTGCACCCAAAATAGGGATAATTTTTTACCAGCTTGTTGATAAGCCATCGCTTCTTCACTTTGAAAACAACTAACTTGTTCTTTTTCTCTAAATAATGGAATACTCTTTAGATGGCTTGATAAAAACCATTGAAATTGTTTAGTCATTTTAAGAATAGGAAAACTTTTGTAGATCTCAGAAAAGTGAGAATTTTTTTCACCTCTAGTTGAGAAGCCATTGCTTCTTCAATTTCTAAACAGCTCATCTGTTTATGTTCTCTAATTAAAGAGATAATTTTTTCAAGAAAATGTAACCACTTGTTACACAACCAAAAAAGCCAGTCCTTGCAACAGGTTGATGTATTGATGTGATGAGTCAAGATGTAAAATTTAACTAGTAATACAGATATGCTAAAAAATTGTTTACAACTAATGATGAGCGCACGTACTCAGATAAGATGTTATCTGAGTATGCTCGGGTGCTATCTGAGTATCTTGAGCTTGCTCAAAAAATATGTTTGAGACCCCGCGCCTGCATGTCTCATGGCAAATTGACAGACGCAACACATGCAGGGATTGCCTAGCAAACAGGCTTCATGTTTGTGGTTGTGTAACAGCTGCGAGACATGCAGACACGTGGTCTTGAACATATTTTTTGAACACGCGCAAGCTACTCGGTTAGCACCCGTGCATGCGCTAATAGTGTGGTTCAGACATGAGGCCACATTTCTGAATCTAAATCGTTTGTGCTATTAGTATGGTTCAGAGACCAGGCCACATTTCAGAATCTAAATCATTTGTGCTAATAGTGTGGTTCAGACACACTGTCTCAGCAAATAAATACTGATTTTTAATTAACCCCTTTCTGACATCGGGCGTAAATTTACGCCGATGTCGGACACTCCCCCTTTTTTGAACAGCTGACATGTGCCCGGAACAGCAGCAGGTGAAATCGCGATCCACCCGCAGCTATTAACCCGTTAAATGCCGCTGTCAAACGCAGACATCGGCATTTAACATGCACTTCCGGCAATCACGTTGGAAATCCGCCCATCGGTGACCCAAGTCATGTGATCGCGGTCACCGATGGGTTGGCATGACAACCAGAGGTCTCCTGGAGAACTCTATGGTTGTCACTGCCGGATTGCTATGAGCAATTTTGCTACACACAGGAGATCTGATCATCACCTGTATGTAGCAGAGGCGATCAGGTTATGGCAGCTTCTAGTCTCCCATGGAGATTATTGAAGCATGCCAAAAGTTTAAAAAAAAGTTTTAAAAAATATAAAGTTCAAATCACCCCCCTTTCACCCCATTCAAAATAAAACAATAAAAAAAATCAAACATACACATATTTGTTATCGCCGCGTTCAGAATCGCCTGATCTATCAATAAAAAAAGATTAACCTGATCGCTAAACGGCGTAGTGAGAAAAAATGTCAACACGCCAGAATTACATTTTTTTGGTCGCCGCAACATTACATTAAAATGCATTAACTGGTTATCAAAAGATCGTGTCTGCACCAAAATGGTATCATTAAAAATGTCAGCTTGGCACGCAAAAAATAAGCCCCCACCCAACACGAGAACATGAAAAATGGAGACGCTACGGGTATCGGAAAATGGCACATTTTTTTTAACAAAGTTTGGAATTTTTTTTCACCACTGAGATGAAAAATAACCTAGACATGGTTGGTGTCTATGAACTCATAATGACCTGTAGAATCATAATGGCAGGTCAGTTTTAGCATTTAGTGAACCTAGTAAAAAGGCAAAACAAAAAACAGCTGTGGGATTGCACTTTTTTTGCAATTTCACCACACTTGGAACTTTTTCAAATTTTCCAGTACACAATATGTTAAAACCAATGGTGTCGTTCAAAAGTACAACTTGTCCTGCAACAAACAAGCCCTCACATGGCCATATTTACAAAAAATGAGGGCTTGTGAAACAACTGATTAAAAGAAGTGAAGGGGTACATCCAGCATGAGTGAGGAAAAGCAAGGTTGTGGTGGAAGGGGGACTAGGCTTGGTATTAAAGATGTAAATGTGTTAGGTGGAAATGTTACTGAAAGCTCTATTCAAAGACAACTGACAACATCTGTTACTGGTTGGGCTACTCAACTCCCTTTCTTTGGAAGCCGCACAGTGGTTCACCTTGTAGATTATGGCTAGCAAGAGCATGTGCTCCAGTGGATGGAAAGCACTTCATCAAGTGGCCTCTCCTCCTCTTCCTTCACTTTAACATCACATACAGTACAATCCTCAGAGGTGGCACCCCAATTACCTTTGTTTCCCCCTGCGCCCAACTCACTGTGGAGAACCACAGATGGGCAAGTCTGCAGTGCTGTTCATACATTCTATTCTATGGGCATCAGAGGTCTGCTCATATGATTCACAAAATCAAAAGGAGGGAAGCATCAGCACCAATGGCCAAAATTTTTTTCAATTGAATCTGGGCCCGGACACAGTAGGGTCAGAGAAGAATCTACAGTCATGGCCAAAAGTTTTGAGAATGACACAAATATTATATTTTCACATGATCTGCTGCCCTCTGGTTTTTATGTGTGTTTGACAGATGTTTTTATCACAGACAGAAATATAATAATTGCAAACATATGAGTAACAAAAGCTTATATTGACAGTTAGAATGAGTTAATGCAGCAAGTCAATATTTGCAGTGTTGACCCTTCTTCTTCAGGACCTCTGCAATTCTCCCTGGCATGCTCTCAATCAACTTCTGGACCAAATCCTGACTGATAGCAGTCCATTCTTGCACAATAAATGCTTTCATTTTGTCAGAATTTTCAGGTTTTTGTTTGTCCACCCGTCTCTTGATGATTGACCACAAGTTCTCAATGGGATTAAGATCTGGGGAGTTTCCAGGCCATGGACCCAAAATCTCTATGTTTTGTTCCCTGAGCCATTTAGTTATCACCTTTGCTTTATGGCAAGGTGCTCCATCATGCTGGAAAAGGCATTGTTGATCGCCAAACTGCTCTTGGAGGGTTGGGAGAAGTTGCTCTTGGAGGACATTCTGGTACCATTCTTTATTCATGGCTGTGTTTTTAGGCAAGACTGTGAGAGAGCCGATTCCCTTGGCTGAGAAGCAACCCCACACATGAATGGTTTCAGGATGCTTAACAGTTGGCATGAGACAAGACTGGTGGTAGCACTCACCTTGTCTTCTCCGAATGAGGCGTTTTCCTGATGTCCCAAACAATCGAAAAGGGGATTCATCAGAGAAAATAACTTTACTCCAGTCCTCAGCAGTCCACTGCCTGTACCTTTTGCAGAATATCAGTCTGTCCATGATGTTTTTTCTGTATAGAAGTGGCTTCTTTGCTGCCCTCCTTGAGACCAGGCCTTGCTCCAAGAGTCTCCGCCTCACAGTGCGTGCAGGTGCACTCACACCTGCCTGCTGCCATTCCTGAGCAAGCTCTGCACTGCTGGTAGCCCGATCCCGCAGCTGAAACACTTTTAAGAGACGGTCCTGGCGCTTGCGGTCTTTCTTGGGTGCCCTGGAGCCTTTTTGACAACAATGGAACCTCTCTCCTTGAAGTTCTTGATGATGCGATAGATTGTTGACTGAGGTGCAATCTTTCTAGCTGCGATACTCTTCCCTGTTAGGCCATTTTTGTGCATTGCAATGATGACTGCACGTGTTTCTTTAGAGATAACCATGGTTAACAGAAGAGAAACATGATGCCAAGCACCAGCCTCCATTTAAAGTGTCCAGAGGTGTCATTCTTACTTAATCATGACAGATTGATCTCCAGCCATGTCCTCATCAACACCACACCTGTGTTAATGGAGCAATCACTGAAAAGAGGTTAGCTGGTCCTTTTAAGGCAGGGCTGCAATGATGTTGAAATGTGTTTTGGGGGATAAAGTTCATTTTCTAGCCAAATATTGACTTTGCAAGTAATTGCTGTTAAACTGATCACTCTTTATAACATTCTGGAGTATATGCAAATTGCCATTAGAAAAAGTGAAGCAGTAGACTTTGTAAAAATTAATATTTGTGTCATTCTCAAAACTTTTGTCCATGACTGTAGACCAGAGGTCTCAAACTGCATTCCTCAAGGACTGCAAACAGGTCATGTTTTCAGGATTTCCTTGTATTGCACAGGTGATAATTTAATCACCTGCACAGATAATAAATTTCAGCACCTAGTGCAATGCTAAGGAAATCTTCAAAACACGCACGGTTTGCGGCCCTCGAGGAATGCAGTTTGAGACCCCTGATCTAGACCCTCGTCGCCAGATGTTAACCCCTGTGCATAGAAGTGATGATGTGGACTGTACGGTGCTGTCAGGGTTTATATCAGTGAGAGCAGGAACGGCTGATGGGAGTGTTTCATCAGCCGGTGCCTGCGTTCTAAATAAATAATAATAAAAAAAACACTTGGGTTCCCCTGTATTTTTCATAACCAGCCAGACAAAACTGCAACCCTCAGCTGTCAGCTTCATAAGGGATGTTTATCAAGAATAGACAGGTCCCCATGCTGTATTTTTTTATTTATTTAAATAAATAATTAGAAAAAATGGCATGGGGTCCCCCCCAATTTTGACAACCAGCCAAGCTAAAGCAGACAGCTGGGGGCTGGTAGTCTCAGCCTGGTAAGGGGCCATGGATATTGCTTCCTCAGCCTAAAAATAGCAGCCCGCAGCCGCCAAACAGCACATCTATTAGATGCACCAGTTCTGGCGCGTTGACATCGTATTTCCACTTGCCAAATGGGGTTCATATTTGTGGGGTTCATTTCACCTTTGTATTGTCAGGTGACATCAAGCTCACAGATTACTAATGGAGAGTTGTCTATAAGAGTTCACCTCAGTTCAAATACATCGCAGTAAAATTTCCCGGTGAACTGCGGTGAACTCGCCGCTGCACCGTGAGATTTTCTCACGGTGCTAGCGGGGATCTCACCCTAAGGTCACCGCAGTTCACCCAGCTGGGAACACAGCCTCAATGACTTGGGGTAACCACGATGATGACCACAATTACACAAATCGCATACTAGCTGTCTAGTAATTACTGCTGAAACTGTAGCGGAGCCGGATCCTTGCAGTGTGTATATTACACACCGCTAAAATATGGCAAGCTGCAGGACTTGATGAATATTTCTTCAAGGGGTAGACAACCCATTTAATAACTGCCTTATATAATATTCATAAATATGCAATAGTAAAATTGCCCTCAGATGTAATGATGGTTATGAAAAATGTCTCCTTCATTGGTTGGAAAATTTACTTTTAGGCCTTACAGTCCGACTGCATATTATTTTCCACACTTTAGAGACCAAATCTTTATATTTATGACCAGCTCTAGGAACAGGCACTACATAAGATTTTACATACATTGACCCCTATGGTAATAGGATGATTGCTTAATCTAATAATTTAAAACAGACAAGTCATCCATTGAAAACACTCAGGAGTGTTCACTTCCTTTGACACTCCAGATGTCATGGAATTGCCTTCCCCCTTGATGAACAGGTCTTTGCTAAACTATGTTGCCCTTTTTGTGCATCATTAGAGATGACCATACCTACTTTAATATGTAATGCAAACTCAGATATTATAGGTCACTTTTGTTAGCTCAATTGCACATATGGAGAGCAGTCATTACCACAACAGGAAAAAAAACATGGAGCCCTAAGCTATAGCATGTCCTGTTAACTCCGTGCTGTTGCTTCTTAGGTTGAAAAGACAGCCACATGCAAGTAATTAGATCATAGTTTCCTCTAGTCAAACTGTCAGGTCTGTATCCTCTGCAAGGACCCTTGTATTCTTAATCCCATGGGCGTCTTCTATGCAATCTTTTATAGGACACTCGGAAAAACTGAACATAAATAAACTTCGTGCAGCACGTATATAAAATAGTGGGAAATCGAAAAAAGAGAAGAGAATTTGACGTTATTCAAGGTTGAGAGGCTTAGTGCCATGAAAAGTGACTGACGTGTGAAAAGGAGCTACAATTAGTTCTTTCCCCAGCACTTGCATTCAGTCAAGGGTCACTCCTTCAGCAAGCTGAGACTTGAGCATAATGTGTTGTGACATTTTGAGACGATGAAGAATAATTCCTGTATTCCAAGTTGCTGCTGCTTTCTACTAACCCTGACACATCAGCTGGCTGTCATTGTATCATCTTTCTGCCACGATGTAAAGGAGTTTGTGCAATTCTCAGTAGGTAGAGTAAAGGGTCATCTCTTCCAGCAAATGGTTTTTAAGGATATTTTTGAAAACGGTGCTTAACAGCCCGCTGAGAGGAAGTCAAACAGAGAGAAAGGAAAAACCATTAAACGAAATAATGCACTAGAGATGGGATTTTTTTTTCAGAGCAGACATAAAGAAAATACCAGGACTTCGAATGGGCCACTTCGGCAAAAGCAGAAATAAGAAACACAGCATAATTTATGAGTGTTCCGGGCAAAAGATGACTATATAGATTTTCTTTAGGCATTGAATTAATGTGCCATAAAAATACTTTAACATTTATACTTGGCAATGCTTGATATATTTTCCTAGCTTTGTCTTTTGCAGGTTTTGTTAAGACGACATAATAATAAAAAAAAAAGTATAACTCAAAGTATGCACATATGGCTTATTTGTTTAGTCCTGTACATAAATCTTCAATGTTTCTTTCATGTTATGCTGCTCATCTAGCCAGTAACACATAGCTGAGTCACGCTATTTACATTTTTAATATATTGCATGTTAAAAAAAGATCATAATGGATCCATTGTCAGATCACATTAACTTCTGAGGGGTTTTCAAAAACTTCACTTTGCATCAGTTCTGTTAGATCAGTTTTTAGAGAACCCCAAAACATATAGTATATTTTACCTTTTGCTCTATTAAAAATAAAGATGGAATCCATGACATCACGTCCATCATTCTAAAAAATTGGACAAACAATTGAGCGCAACAAATCATGATGAATCAAGATTTGTCCTTCTCCCCTATTAACTGAGCTTCTTCTGCCCTGCCCTATCATCAGGTCAAAGTGGCCAGGCTTTGCTCTTATTTTATTACCTGTACACTTCCCTGAGTATTCCAGTTTTTTTTAATCCTAAGGCCTCTTTCACACTTCAGTCGTGCGACGTCAGTCAAAATGTGAAAAAAACGGATCTGCCATTTTTTTTTGGCGGATCTGCTTTTTTCCCATTGACTTGCATTAGTGGCAGATTTTGAAGGATGGTCGTCCGCTAGGTCCATTTTTTGACGGATCTGCCAAAAATTTGGCGTCCGTCGTTTCAGAAAAACGTCCAATTGCAACGTTTTTTTCGGTTCGCCAAAATGGCGGACTATGGCGGATTCGCCTCATCCGCCATTTTGTATAATGGGCGCCTATAAGCGGCTTATCCCTGGCATCCGTCTTTGACGGAATCCGCCAGCGGATCGTCGCTTCCATAGAAAACCATTGAAAATGCTGACAAAACTGTCCGGGGTCTCTCTCTCTCTCCTCGGTCCGGACATGTGTACCTGTATTTTTCAGATAGAAAATTTTTTTTACGGGTTGAAAAGTTCATGGCGGATCCGTCAGAAAAGTGATCCGCTTGCATCCGTCTTTCCACTTTCCTGGCGGATCGCATTTTCACTCTTTGGGGAC
>JARQOD010000002.1:342807272-342851066 GCA_033576555.1 Oophaga sylvatica
GTTAAGCAGAATGCCCCGGGGGCTGGTTTTTCACCAATAAGTTTTCTGAGTTACCCAAAAAAAAAGTTGCTGCTTTGGGGAAAAAAACCCCCCCAAAAATTTTTTTTTCCCATGGAAGATAACATAAATTGCCATTTTTTTTCCCCAATCAAAAAGCTAATCTAAAATCTCGTTTTCTGTGTGGAGATGTACAGACACAGAACAAAAACCCATAAACTTCCCAAATTTAAAAAAAGAAAATGTCTATATTTTTTGGGGATTTAATGTGAAAAAAAAAAAAAAGTTTAAAAGGGGGGGAAAAAGCTTGATTTTTAGGTTTCCCGTTTTGTTTTGTCTTGTTAGTAAGTACAAAAATATTTTTTTTAACTCCTTAATTTTAATTTAATTTTGGGGGATATAGGAAAGATGTATATTTCGTACTGTGTTAGAAAGTAGATAGAAAAATATTTAGAATTGGGGCCCCCTCAGTGGTTGATCCCTTTTAATGGCTAATGATCACAATTCTCATCCCCACACAATAAAAGAAAAAAAAAAGGATTAACCCGTGGCCAAACATTTTTTTTATCCCGGTCATTTGTATGAGGGGCATGAAATCATTGTATTAAAAACTAAATTTAAAAGGGGAGCCCGAAAAATTTTGGGGAAAAAAAAACTTCCCCTTAAAACTCATGTATAAGTGCCGGGGGATAAGCCCACCCCCAATTTTGAAAAAAATGGGGGAAAATTATTTACTGGTAAAAAACCCAGGGTAAAAAAAGATTATTCCCCCCTATGAGTCCCCAGATTATGCCCTATTGTGAAGTTATGCCCCAAAAAGCCCCCCCAGATTAAAGCCCCCTTTTTCTCCCGATTATGCCCCCCCATCTCCCAAATTTTTCCCCCCATATGTTCCCAGGGGTTTTGCCCCCTATGCTCCGATTATGCCCCAATGTTCCACAGTTTATGCCCCCATATGCTCCATATTATGCCCCCATATGCTCCAGATTATGCCCCCATATGCTCCACAGCTTATGACCCCATATGCTCCATATTATGCCCCCATATGCTCCATATGCCCCCATATGCTCCATATTATGCCCCCATATGCTCCATATTATGCCCCCATATGTTCCAGATTATGCCCCATATGCTGCTGCAAAAAAAAAAAAAATTACATACTCACCTCTTGTCGCTGGGCCAGGTGCCGGTGTCCTGAGCAGGCAGTGACACTGGCACCTGAGATATTTACCTATCCTCTCTGCACCGCAGCGCTGCGTCCTCGTCCTGGTCCTCGGCAGTGAATGATCAGGCAGGGGGCGCGGCGCTCACTAATGACGTCATCGCGCCCTCTGCTGATCATTCACAGCCATAGGAGTCAGACGAGGACGCAGCCTGCAGCGTGGAATGGGACAGGTAAGTATCGCTATACTCACCCCTCCACCGCGCGTCCCTGCAGCCTCTCCTCTTCTCCCGGCGCTCTCCGCAGCACTTCCTTCCTACAGCGGTCACATGGTACCGCTCATTAAAGTCATGAATATGTGCATATTCATGACTTTAATGAGCGGTGGCATGTGACCGCTGCAGGAAAGAGCCGGAGATCGTGGGAGAAGCAGAGGGGGCTGCAGAAACCGCGGCGGCGAAGAGGTGAGTATAATCCGACACCCCCGCTCCCCCTCCCCCGCCGACCCCGTATATTACCCGCGTATAAGCCGAAAGGGGGACTTTCAGCCCTAAAAAATGGGCTGAAAATCTCGGCTTATACACGAGTATATACGGTATGATGACCTTTGATACACTCAGTGCTGGAATGAATGTATCACATGGATTTATGTCTTTTTACATCAATTAAGGAATTTGCTCCTAAGACCTTCTGGGGCTAAACAACACAATACCAGATCCCAATCAGAGGGCAATAAAACGTTCACACTCCTTATCTATGAACTATTCCAATATTTATGTTCATCTCTAATGACAGTTCTGCTTCACATCACTTGTCTTACCTATTGCACTGATTCTGTGCTGTGTTGTGTATAAATATGTGATTCTTCAGATTTTGTTTTAGTCTTTGCCTGATGAAGAGACCTGAGTAGTCTCGAAAGCTTGCAATTTGTTACCATCTTTTCAGTTAGCCATTAAAAGGTATCAACCACTGAGGACTCTCAATTCTAAATATTTTTCTAGTTGGGGATATTGTCATGTGTGCATCGCCACGAAGATCGTCGCGGTTGCACATTCTGACTTCTCACAGCTGAGTTGCTGTTTCTTTGTGTTTGGCAGTTAGGGAGTTAATTCTGTCTGTGCTCAGTTCTGGGACTGGGTGCAGTTTCTCCCGGCTGCAATTAATTATTTGTTGATTGGTTTCCTTTAAATCTCTGGTTGTCTGTGTTGGGAGTTGCCAGTGAAATTCTTCATGCAGACCACAGATAGGATTGTATCTGTATAGACTTAAGTTAAAGAGCTCCTTAGTTGTTTTAAGCTCACCTTGCTTAGAGTTTAATATCCCAGATCATTTATGTTCCTTCTGTGTTTGAGTGTGTATGCAAGTCTGTGTTTTCTCCAGTCTGTCTTATATGTCTAATCTGTGTATTTAGCAGAGATCAGCCCATATCCCTTTGGTGGTAATCAGTATCCTTCTTAGGACTGATTACAGGGTTCAGGGACTGATAGGAGACAGGGTTAGGCTGGAGACTTGGACCTCTGAACCATTATCAGTACCTCCAAGGTGAGGGATTAGTTAGGACCCCAGTTTAGGGTCAGGTTAGACCCCCGGTCCTCCTCTTTCCTGTGACAGTGTATCAAGTCCTCAAGATTAACCCTGAGTTCAACGGATATCGTGTCAGGTAAATCTATTCTATATTTACATGCTGATGTTGCTAATCTATATGTTGTATAGAGTGTTGTTCTTTTAAGAATAGTTTACTGACATCGTACACATATCATAAGACCGCGTGACATTTTCACTGGCCCATAAAATTATTCCCAGTTGCCATGGATCCAGTAGCCCAGCTGGCTCTGCAGTTGCAGGGATTATCCATGGAGCTGACGGACATTAAGTCCAAAGTTTTGTCTCCCTCGGAGCAAACCAGATTTGAACCTAAAGTAGCTCTCCCGGACAGGTTCACTGGTGGGCGAGACAAATTTTTTACCTTCAGGGAAGCATGTAAATTGTATTTTCGCTTCGGCCTCGATCATCAGGGAGTGAAGAGCAGAGAGTGGGAATTGTTATCTCGCTCCTACAAGGGGACCCTCAATCCTGGGCCTTCTCCCTTCCTCCGGGATCCCCGGCTCTACAGTCAGTAGATCGATTTTTTACTGCCCTGGGTTTGGTATATGATGACCCAGATCGGGTCTCTCTTGCTGAGACAAAATTACGTAAGATACAGCAGGGAGATCGTCCGGCGGAGGAATTTGCTTCTGAGTTCCGTAGATGGGCCACAGATACTCAGTGGAATGACCCAGCTCTTAGAAGCCAGTTTTGTCATGGGCTTTCTGACAAATTAAAGGACGTTTTGGCTCAGTATGATTCTCCTCCATCACTGGAGGCTGCTATGGCCCTAGCTATCCGTACTGATAGACGGCTCCGGGAGAGGTGCGAGGTAACTCCGCCCCTGTTGTTACTCCACCTACTACTAAAGTCCCTTATGTTGAGGTTCCCCTTGTCTGTTCGGAGGAGCCTATGCAGTTGGGAGGGACATCATTTCGTAGGAGGGGATTGGCGGTACGCCGCAGGACTAGAAGGTGTTTCTTCTGCGGGAAAGAGGGACATTTTGTTGGGGGATGTCCATCCCGTGCCTTGTTGAGCAAAAAGTCGCCGGAAAACTGTTAATCCCAGGTTGTGTGGTGGAGGACAACCTGGGAGTATGTATTTCGTCCGCTAGTTCTTCTCAGTTCCTTGTACCAGTGGAGGTGGTGGTTGGTACGAGAGTGGAGAGATTTTCTGTTCTTCTTGATAGTGGGTCCGGGGCTAATCTGGTTGACGCTCAGTTTGCTCAGGCTCAAGGTATGCATCTGAGTGTATTGGTCAAACCGATCCCTATATTCTCCATTGACGCCAGGCCTCTCGGCCAAGGTAGCTTTGTTCATGAGGTTCATAACATTGACCTTCGGGTAGGGGCAATACATAGGGAACTATTATCTTGTTATGTGTTGGAGGGTCTACCTACTCCTATTGTGTTGGGACTTCCTTGGTTGGTTAAACATAACCCTGTGATTAATTGGCAGTCCAGAGATATAAGCCAATGGGGGGAGTTTTGCAAAAGTAACTGCATGAACACAGTCATCAGTGCGGTCGTGCCTAGTACTTTGCCTCCTTTTTTGGAGGACTTTGGGGATGTGTTCTCTGAGGAGGGGTGTCAGGAGTTGCCTCCTCATCGCGTGTATGACTGCTCTATTAATTTACTTCCTGATGCTAAGTTACCTAAAGCTAGGTTATATAACCTTTCTGGTCCTGAGAGGCAGGCTGTGAAAGATTATATTTCGGAAAGTCTGGCCAAAGGGCATATTAGACCTTCATCTTCCCCAGTGGCCGCGGGGTTCTTCTTTGTGAAGAAAAAAGATGGAGGCCTACGCCCTTGCTTGGATTTCCGCGAACTTAATCGGATTACTGTTCGAGATCCGTATCCACTCCCTCTGATTCTGATCTCTTCAATCAAATTGTTGGCGCCAAATGGTTCTCTAAATTGGATCTCAGGGGGGCGTATAATCTGATTAGGATAAAAGAGGGGGATGAGTGGAAAACGGCGTTTAACACGCCGGAGGGACATTATGAGAACCTTGTCATGCCTTTTGGTCTGACTACTGCACCAGCAGTATTCCAACATTTTGTTAATGACATTTTTCGTCATCTGGTGGGGCTGTTTGTGGTCGTATATTTGGATGACATTTTAATTTACTCACCAGATCTTGTGTCTCACCAGGAGCATGTGAGACAGGTGTTGCAGATCTTGCGAGACAATAAACTATACGCCAAACTGGAAAAGTGTGTATTCGCCGTACAGGAACTTCAGTTTTTGGGTTTCTTGGTGTCAGCCTCCGGTTTCCGTATGGACCCTGAAAAGGTGAGAGCAGTGCTTGAATGGGATCAGCCAGAGGATCTTAAGGCTCTGCAGCGTTTTCTGGGGTTTGCTAACTACTACCGGAAATTTATTTGTAATTTCTCATCTGTTGTCAAACCTCTCACTGACATGACAAGAAAAGGGACGGATTTTTCTAAATGGTCGGACAAAGCTTGCCAAGCTTTTTCCTCTTTGAAAAAATGTTTTGCTTCGGCACCCGTTCTCATCCAACCAGATGCATCACAGCCGTTCGTTGTGGAGGTGGACGCGTCTGACGTAGGGGTGGGTGCAATATTGTCCCAGGGTCCGTCCCTGGTAAATGGCATCCGTGCGCTTTCTTTTCTAAAAAATTGTCGTCCGCCGAAAGGAATTATGATATCGGCAATAGGGAACTTTTGGCCATTAAGTTGGCTTTTGAAGAATGGCGTCACTTTTTGGAGGGGGCAGTCCACCCGGTCACCGTCATTACTGATCACAAGAACCTGCTGTATTTGGAATCTGCTAAGCGTCTGAATTCCAGACAAGCTCGATGGTCGTTGTTTTTTACCAGGTTTAATTTTGTTGTCACTTATCGCCCTGGATCTAAGAATGTTAAGGCGGATGCCTTGTCTCGCAGTTTCCCAGGGGCCGGGAAAATGGATGACCCGATTCCTATCCTTCAGGAGGGGGTGGTAGTGTCGGCTGTATGTTCTGAGCTTGAGGAGGAGGTGTTAGAGGCTCAGGGGGACGCCCCTGCAGGACCTCCAGGGAGACTGTTTGTCCCAAATCAGTTGAGACAAAAGGTTATTGAGGCACATCATAATTCTGCTTTAGCAGGACATCCAGGGAGTAAGGCTACTTTAGATCTCCTTTCTCGCCGGTTTTGGTGGCCTAACGTTAATAAAGATGTTTTAACTTTTGTCGCGTCCTGTGGGGTTTGTGCTCGCTCTAAGACCCCTCATACCCGTCCGTCTGGGACCCTCTTACCCTTGAAACTTCCGGAGCGTCCATGGACTCATTTGTCTATGGACTTCATCACGGACCTTCCTCAGTCGTCAGGGAAGACTGTCATACTGGTGGTTGTTGACAGGTTCAGTAAGATGGCACATTTCATTGCTCTTCCTGCCCTCCCTAATGCTAAAACTCTGGCGCAGGTGTTCATTGGGGAGATTGTGAGACTTCATGGGTTGCCTTCTGATGTGGTGTCAGATAGGGGGTCTCAGTTTGTGTCCAAGTTTTGGAGGGCATTTTGTTTACGTCGGGGGATGCAATTGTCATTTTCCTCGGCTTTTCATCCGCAGACCAATGGTCAGACAGAGCGTCTGAATCAAAGCCTAGAGACTTATCTTCGGTGTTTTGTCTCAGAGAACCAGGAGGACTGGTCTTCTTTCTTGCCTCTGGCAGAGTTCGCTCTTAACAACAGGCGGAGCGAGTCCACTGGTAAGTCCCCGTTTTTTGGGGCATATGGTTTTCATCCCCAGTTTTGTACATTCAATGGGGGGGGCCCTTCTGGGGTTCCTGAGGAGGAGCGTTTCTCGTCGTCACTTGCTTCAGTGTGGAGAGGTGTATTGAATAATCTGAGTGCTATGGGGAACCGTTATAAACGTATGGCTGATAGGAGGAGAGTTTCTGGTCCAGATCTTAATGTGAATGATCTGGTATGGTTGTCTACCAGGAATATAAAACTTAAAGTGCCCTCCTGGAAACTGGGTCCCAGATTCATCGGGCCGTACAGGATCAGTTCCATAATTAATCCTGTGGCATTTCGTCTGGACCTCCCTCCTACGTTTAAAATTCATAATGTGTTCCACAAGTCATTACTTAAGAGGTACGTGGCACCAGTCATACCATCACCTCTACCTCCTCCTCCAGTGGTGGTCAATGGTAACTTGGAGTTTCAAGTGTCAAAGATCATTGACTCACGTCTGAATCGCCGGTCCCTTCAGTACTTGGTGCATTGGAAGGGGTATGGTCCAGAGGAGAGGACGTGGGTTCCTGCGTCTGACATTAACGCAGATCGTTTGGTGCGGACCTTCCACAGAACTCACCCGGGCAAACCTGGCCCTGAGGGTCCGGAGGCCCCTCGTAGAAGGGGGGGTACTGTCATGTGTGCATCGCCACGAAGATCGTCGCGGTTGCACATTCTGACTTCTCACAGCTGAGTTGCTGTTTCTTTGTGTTTGGCAGTTAGGGAGTTAATTCTGTCTGTGCTCAGTTCTGGGACTGGGTGCAGTTTCTCCCGGCTGCAATTAATTATTTGTTGATTGGTTTCCTTTAAATCTCTGGTTGTCTGTGTTGGGAGTTGCCAGTGAAATTCTTCATGCAGACCACAGATAGGATTGTATCTGTATAGACTTAAGTTAAAGAGCTCCTTAGTTGTTTTAAGCTCACCTTGCTTAGAGTTTAATATCCCAGATCATTTATGTTCCTTCTGTGTTTGAGTGTGTATGCAAGTCTGTGTTTTCTCCAGTCTGTCTTATATGTCTAATCTGTGTATTTAGCAGAGATCAGCCCATATCCCTTTGGTGGTAATCAGTATCCTTCTTAGGACTGATTACAGGGTTCAGGGACTGATAGGAGACAGGGTTAGGCTGGAGACTTGGACCTCTGAACCATTATCAGTACCTCCAAGGTGAGGGATTAGTTAGGACCCCAGTTTAGGGTCAGGTTAGACCCCCGGTCCTCCTCTTTCCTGTGACAGTGTATCAAGTCCTCAAGATTAACCCTGAGTTCAACGGATATCGTGTCAGGTAAATCTATTCTATATTTACATGCTGATGTTGCTAATCTATATGTTGTATAGAGTGTTGTTCTTTTAAGAATAGTTTACTGACATCGTACACATATCATAAGACCGCGTGACAGATATGCATTCAGGCTAAACTGTGCAATAAGACCTGCAGTGTAGTCTTATTCAGCCTATGAGCAGGTGTCAGGCTGTCCATCGAAAGCTTTAGTTCCACTGTAAGGGTATGTTACCACGGTCAGTAAACGCTGCGGGGTTGATCGCTGCGTACATCCGCAACGTCCAACCTGCAGCGGCCAGATGTTACAGAATAGTGGATGGGATTTCAAGAAATCCCATCTCCACTATGCATGCACGGCCGCCTCCGGCTTCCCTGTGGAGACGTACATGCTGTGCTTCTTACCAGACCGCAGCATATCTATTTATCTTGCGGAGACGCTCAGTCTCCGCAAGATAAATGTCCCCGTACAATGTATTGGGCACCGTGATTCTGCACGGTTCAATGAACACTTGAGGAATCACCTGCGTTCAAAAGCCAGCAGTGCTTTGGATGGAGCGGACATGTGCTGCGTCCAAAACTCTGCCTAATACTGAACGTGGGAACATACCCTAAGGCTGTGGTCCCTAAGTTCTCTTACTTTGAGAGCTACAAACTCTGAGAGATGATAGCGAGTCACATCCGGGACCACCCACCAACAGTAGTGACACTCAGAGCCCACCATTACCAGTATAATGACAGTCAAAGCTTTCCCACTGAAAGAACACTGAGACCTTGGGTCAATATAGGCAGAATAAGTACATAAGTACATCTAAGGCCTCTTTCACACATCCGTCTTTTTGTATCAGGCATGATCCGTCCTATGCCTGAAGGGACGGATCCGGCGCTGAAACAAAAAAACTGATGCAACGGATCCGGTTTTTTGCTGGATCCGACCTGAACTTTTGAACCCATAAAAAGAGGGTTTCTGATGCCCGGAGACACTGGAAAATGTAGTAGTAGTAGTAGTAGTAGTAGACCTCGATTTCCAGAATCCGGATCAGACTTTTGCCGGATTGCACAAAAGTCTGATCCGTTTCCATAGAATTCTATTGTTTCCGGCCGCCTGATGCGCCGCTTCAGGCACATCAGGCAGCTCCGGCAAAAAAAACAAACGTTACATGCTCCGTTTTGTCCGGCCGCCGGAATGTACATTTCCGCCGGATCCGGACAAAAACGGATACAACGCACTGACATCAGGCGCCATCCGGCGCTAATGAAAGTCAATGCAAAAAAAAACGCATCCGGCATTACATTTGCGGATGCGGTTGGACAAAAAAATGCCGGAGGGCACCGTCAGGCGCACAACGGATGTGTGAAAGAGGCCTATGGGTTTCAACTTTACCCTCATTTGGTTTTCTTGTGTCAAGCACACCCTCCACATTATCACATCCAGCTTCAAGATTCCCTCTAACAGTATCATCCTATCTCCAGCTTACTATATTTATTTCTCTACCCCTTTCCACCCAAAAATATATGCACATCCAGATTTTCTCTTCAGTGCAGGGGAATACATAATAGTCTGTGTTATAATTAAATAAAATTCATATATAGTACATCTGCAATACAGTATACTCTAAGTTAAAAAGAAAAATGTCATAAAAATAAAAATATTTTAATTACATTAAAAAATTTAATGAAAAGTTTAATTAAAAAAATCGCCCACAAAAAATAAATCAACATAATCATTTAGGGCACAGTAGAGTTTATTGCAAAATTGTTTCTTTCTGTAATCCTCTTCCAAAAATATTATATAAATTACACATGTGCCCTCAAGTGCAACCTAAAAATCTACAATTCACCACTTGTATAAAATGGCCTCATACAGCTCTCTTGAGAAAAATATATAAAAGAAATTGACATAGCTACAAATAGACCTCACAATCATGGCCACCTCTATATCGAAACTTCACACTAGAGAGCAGGGGTCATGGGACTTTTTCTCCTGATGATAGTGGTGGGACCTCACATAATCAACATTTATGGTATATCTTGTGAATGGAAATACCTTTATCATTAGCATGGCTGCTGTAAAGAACCAGGATCAAAACATTATCCCCTATACTTGTGAAGATTTTAATATTTGATTTTTACAACTAATTGTGTTGTTTTTACATAACTTCAAAAAGTACAAAATGTTAATTGGAGCAATACATGTCGGTTGAAATAAAGTCAGATACCCCATGTGCAATGCACCCACTAACCGCAAAGATTGGTAAAATTTACATGATTTCCATAAACCTTGTATTTTGCGGGACGATCTCTATTTTGGGGTGCAAATAATAATTTGAAAAACATTTATTATTTTATTTTTGAGGGGTGAAATGTAAAAAAACGTAAATCAGCAATTGTTTTTTGAGGTTTATTCTTACACGTTCAGTGAGTTATATAACTGACAAGTCTACTTTATATGTGGGTAAGTATGTTTATGGCAATACCAAAAGAATACAGTTTTCTATTTGACATCATAAAAACATGTTCAAGTCACCACATTCTCACAGTCAGAATTTTGCTTTATTGCTTCAACAATATAGGTGTATATTTGCATGTTTTTGAGCAACGATTTGTTGCTTTCATTAGTATCAGTGCATTTCATAAATTGTTTTCCTTTATTGGGACAAAGTGAATATTTTTTTATAGCATTTATCATGTGGGATAAAAAATGTTTACAGTTGGGGCGATACCAATTGCATATATTTTTTTTTTATAAATGCTTTCAAAATGTTTATTCATTAGCACTATTTTAAGGGAGTTTTTCCATAATAGACATTTATAAATTTATGATCAACCGGGGTCCGCTGTTCCTCACTGTATGACCATAGTGTAGAGGAGTTTGAAAGGAGCAAAAATTGAGCAGTGTCTACGAGGCTGATGGAAAAAATGCATTTCTCGGCTGACTTCTTCTGTCTCAGACTTTGAATAGTAGTTACACCTGCTTTTGGCATGAATTGTACAAAAAATTGTCAAACATTGTGTCAAATTTTAACCGTGCAAAAAGTAATTTTTTGTTAATAAAGAAAATTTTTTATAATCAAGAAGATGTGCTGAATAATTATGGTGCAAAAAGTAAAACACTGGATGTGGTTACGGTGAAGTGAAGTAGGTGTCCAATTTTTTATGTTACTGGTAGAAAATGGGTTATATTTTGGGCAAATCTATGAATGCTTACAGAAAGCTTAGATTACATTTCCTGACTTGTAGACAGTATAAAATGCCCTAGATTTATTATGAACCTGGCATATGAAACTCCAGTTTTGATAAACACATCCCTATGTCTCTAGGTATGAAGCGCCGCATCAAAAAATGAAGAACCTCATGTTCAAGGTGCAAATGCAGTTTAGTTGCGATATGAAGCCTTTTGAGGAAATGAGTGGTAGTGAAGTCACAGACTGCAACACTGCTATTTATGACATCCCAGAAAATATTAATTCTTCAGGTGCTGAAAACCACTAATAGGTTATTTCACATGACATCTTTAAGATGCTGGGGGAACCACCAAGTTTTCGAAAGGAAAAAAAGTGTTTTCAGTTGTTTATGTGGCTTCCAAAAGAAGCCGCCTGAAGAATGAACATGTTACTTCTTTTAACCGATTTAAGGTTTGCGAAATAGCACACCGATGTCGGACTCCCTCCCTTTGATGTGGGCACCGATTCTGAGCACACCTCTTTTACGGTACATGTCAGCTGTTTTGAACAGCTGAAACGTGCTTCTTACAGCTGCGGGTGGAATTGTGATCCACCCGCAGCTGTTAACTAGTTAAATGTCGCTGTCAAACTCTGACAGCTGTATTTAACGTGTGCTTACAGCAAGCACGCCGTAAATCCCACCCATCGGTGACCCCGTCACGTGATCGCGGGTCACCGATGGGTCGGCATGACAACCAGAAGTCTCCAGCAGACCTCTATGTTTCCACTGCCAGATTGCTATGAGTACCTCCCAGTGGTCATAGCAAGCCAGTAATTCTGCTACATACAGGTGATGTGATCAATGCCTGTATGTAGCAGAGCTGATTGGGTTATGGCATCTTCTAGTCTCCCATGGAGACTAATGAAGCATGCCAAAAGTAAAAAAAAATGTTTTTAAAAATATTTAAAAAATAAAAAATATATAAAAGTTCAAATCACCCCTCTTTCGTCACATTTAACCCCTTTATTCCCGAGGGTTGTTTGCATGTTAATGACCGTGCCAATTTTTTACAATTCTGACCACTGTCCCTTTATAAGGTTATAACTCTGGAACGCTTAAACGGATCTTGGCGATTCTGACATTGTTTTCTCGTTAAATCACAATAATTAGTCCAGATAAGTTAACCAGTACTCCACACACCAATTGACATACATCTCTATTCACTCCTATTAGTGTGCAGGTAAATAAAGTGAAGTACAATAAAGAACTGAATTAAAAACATAATTTTATTAGACCATAATTAAAAAATTCTTTTCATCAATACAAAACAAGAAAAAGGTGCAAGGACAAAGAAGAGGGAACTAATCCCACCTCGTGTGACAAAACACAGCAACAAAAAAAGAATTGTTGGCATTTACACTATTCAGACTGTTTTAAAAAAATCTCTGTAGACTAACACCAGTCACTGAGAGTGAAGGTCAAATAGATATGCACACCCGAATAGAATACCACAACCTTCTTAGCCCAACAGGAATCACAAAACTAGTTGCTGACATTGAACCTATAGCAATCCCAAATACTAACACTCATAATGCAGTGACTTAAAAATGGTCATAAGGAAGACTGCGGGATGGATGGTACATAGTCAAAAATAAAAAAGTGTAGACTACCTGCTTAGACCACGATGCTGTGACACATGAAGGGTGTCCCTCTGCCCCGACGCGCGCTTCGCTTCCTTGGGAGGCGCAAAAGTTGTTGTGCAATTTGCCCAGAGTACGCTTATACCCCATATGTGGGGGGAAACACTGTTTGGGCGCACGGCAGAGCTCGGAAGGGAAGGAGCGCCGTTTGACTTATTTAATGCAGAATTGGCTGGAATTGAGATCGGACGCCATGACTCATTTGGACAGGCCCTGATGCGCCTAAACAGTGGAAACACCTCAGATGTGACAGCATTTTTGAAAGTAGACCCCCTAAGGAACTTATCTAGATGTGTGGTGAGCACTTTGAACCCCCAAGTGCTTTACAGAAGTTTATAATGTAGAGCCGTAAAAATAAAAAATCATAATTTTTCCACAAAAATGATCTTCTTGCCTTTAATTTTTTATTTTCCCAAGGGTAACAGGAGAAATATGATGACAAAAGTTATTGTGCAATTTGTCTTGAGTACGCTGATACCCCATATGTGGGGGTAAACCACTGTTTGGGCGCATGGCAGACGCTTTTTATTGCAAAAAGTTTTTGCATCACAATATTTTGAGAACTATAATTTTTCCATATTTTGGCCCACAGAGTCATGTGAGGTATTGTTTTTATGCGGGACGAGTTGATGTTTTTAGGTCGGGATCACACATGCGATGAAATCGTCCATCGTTCGCATATGAAATCCCAGCTCTGGCGCCGGCACTCGGGAGTGGAGCGAGTGGCTGCATGTCACACATGCGACGAAAACGTCCGTCGCTCGCATGTGAAATCCCAGCTCTGGCGCCAGCACTCGGGAGTGGAGTGTGCAGCTGCATGTATTTCTATGCAGCCGCTCGCTCCACTCCCGAGTGCCGGCGCCAGAGCTGGGATTTCACATGCGAGCGACGGACGTTTTCGTCGCATGTGTGATCCTGGCCTATTGTTACCATTTTTGGGCACATGACATTTTTTGATCGCTTTTTATTCCGGTTTTTGGGAGGCAGAATGAACAGAAACCAGCAATTCATGAATTTCTTTTGGTTGCGGCGTTTATACCGTTCCAAGTGTAGTAAAATTGATAAGGCAGTTTTATTCGTCGGGTCAGTACGATTACAGCGATACCTCATTTATATCTTTTTTTATGTTTTGGTGCTTTTATACAATAAAAACAATTTTATATAAAAAATAATTATTTTTGCATCGCTTTATTCTGACAGCTATAACTTGTTTACTTTTTTGCTGATGATGCTGTACAGGGGCTTGTTTTTTGCGGGACAAGATGTCGTTTTCAGCGGTACCATGTTTATTTACATCCATCTTTTTCATCGCGTGTTATTCCACTTTTTGTTAGGCGGTATTATGAGAAAGCATTGTTTTTTTGCCTTGGTTTTTTTTTTATGGTGTTCACTAAAGGGGTTAACTAGTGGGACAGTTTTATAGATCGGGTCGTTACAGATGCAGCGATACTAAATTACTATACTAATTACTATACGATACTATTTATTTATTGATATAATAAATATTGATTTTTTAATTATTTTTTTTATTATTTTTTAAAATATTTTTACAATTATTTAAAAACATTTTTTTTTACTTAATTCTATGTTTTACACATTGTCCCACTATGGGACACTCATTTTCTGCAGGCTGATCGCTTCTATAGCATGCAGATCTGCATGCTATAGAAGCTGTCAGCGCTGCAGCTTCTATAGTTACTAACATCGGGTCTCCATGGAACGATCGGTCTCCATGGGAGCAATCGGGAACCCGCAGCATGCCGCGGGGTCTCTGATCCAAAAGCACAGTGGCTGTCAGCCGCTCTACAGCCGCCGGAACGCTGCGATCATTTTTGATCGAAGTGCCTGAGCGGTCAGTGATCTCTCCTGGCTGTTAGTGCCGGGTATCAGCTGTGAGAATCAGCTGACACCTGGCCGCGATCAGCCGTGCTCACCATCTGATACTGATCGCGTCTGATACTGTTTGACGTACTATCCCGTACCTGGGATTTAAGGCCCAGGTCACATGGATGGGATAGTACGTCAAAAGGTAGAAAGAGGTTAAAATAAACAATAAAAAAAATCAAACATACATATATTTGGTATCGCTGCGTTCAGAATCGACCGATCTATCAGTATAAAAAAAATCAACCGGATCGTTAAACGGAGTAACGAGAAAAATAGTAAAAACGACAAAATTACATTTTTTTTGGTCGCCGCAACATGTCAATAAAATGTAATAACGGGCAATCAAAAGATCGTATCTGCACCAAAATGGTATCATTAAAAACGTCAGATCAGCACACAAAAAATAAACCCTCACACAACCCGAGATCACAAAAAATGGAGACGCTACGGGTATCGGAAAACGACACAATTTTTTTTAGCAGACTTTGGATTTTTTTTTCACCACTTAGATAAAAAAGAACCTAGACATGTTTGGTGTCTCTGAACTCATAATGACGTGGAGAATCATAATGGCAGGTCAGTTTTAGTATTTAGTGAATATGGTTAAAAAAACAAAAAATGTGGTATTGCACTTTTGTTGCAATTTCACCGCACTTGGAATTTTTTTCCTGTTTTCCAGCACACAACATGAAAAACCAATAATGTATTTCAAAAGTACAACTCGTCCTGCAAAAACAAACCCTCACGTGGCCTTATTGACCAAAAAATAAAAAGTTATGGCTCTGGGAAGAATGGGGAACAAAAAATGAAAATGCAAAAACGACAATACCTCTGGGGATAAGGAGTTAAAGAAGTGAGATAAGACTTTTTTTGTGGAACATTTGCAGTGCTTTGTCAGGTGGATTCCGCCTTAAAAAGCCGTCATGTGCACATACAGTACCCTTAATTAGTGCTTCTTGTCTTGTCTGATTTAGAGTCTTTACAATGGAGATTCTGTGGTAAGTAGAGCTCAATTAATATAGGTTTAGGAACTCATGGATGTGTAAATTAATATGTGTGCAGAGCCTAATCATAGAAACCAATTAGCCTTATGCACCATTCATAAGAATATAATGTTTTGCAATGTTCAGATTTTATTTGCAGTGAAAATGCAAACCTTTGCAATTAATAGTCTGAAATGGAAGTGAAATATCAGCTCAGTGTCGATTTCACCTCTATTAAGTAATATTTGCTGAAAATGCCAGTATGTTTTCTGGTCATCCGCAGAAGAAGCAGGAGGAGGGGCGCGTTGATTCACGATTTTGCTGTCTGGTAGTTTTGAAAATCATGCCAAATTATAGTTGTGCATGTCTATTTATTTGGCAGGGTAAGATTTGGGGGTATCTGATTTATCTAAGGCTTTCCATGGCGATGTATAATATAGTACCTGTCACTATTCACAGTTTCATAGTAGTATTCTTGTTAACATAACACATTCTTCCAGACGGGGATGACTCTGCACACACTGCAGACTTGCTCATGTTCTTAGCTTTAATTCCTGCCTAACATCGCCCAAATCAAAGTGGCAAGTTCTGTAATGGATACCATTTTAGTGTGGATAGATTCCATGGCTATGGCATACCAGGTTTGTTCATGAATGGAGCACAGTGTTGTAACACCCAGAAACTCGTATGATTTTTTGCTAGTGGCAGAGTTTGTGTTGGAACATGAAACCCTCCGTTAGTATCTGTTTGCAAGAGCAAATTTATTTTAAAGCACAGCAGAAGGCAAGAGCAGTATGTGGAGGAATAAGGGCCTCTATTAAGGAATTAAACTTGAACTGCATTTAGACAATGACCTCATCCAAATGGCCTCCTTGGCATTCACACCTACAGGAACAACATATTCACCACATCTATGTCACTGTATGAAATGTGGCTTGTGGACGTTAAATATGGAAGAGGCTCTGGACTCGGTGGAGTCAGTGCAGACAGAGATCCGGAGACATTGGTTTTAGCCATAGTCAATAAAATGTTCTTCCAGCCCTATCTGAAAAACCGGCCATGCATAAGCTTCTTTAGTTTTTTGCTTCACATCCCTAGTCTCTCATAAGTTCAGGAAGTGAAAACAGTAATTTAAATCAGCAATGAGTGGCGTATCCCACACTAATACTGTACTTATCCTGTCTGATTTTGTGCTTTCATCTCCTGCAGCACACAGCTGGCTTTGGTTAAATGTCTCACGTCAGAGCTTTTACTTGCTGTGCAGCCATCTCTACCAAGACAGAGCAGAGTACAAGTTCAATCAAACATCATTAGGACGCTAAACTCCTTAAACGTTTACTTGTTTCCATCATAATTGTTTATCGGACAAAAAAGTGTTCCAATCATTAGAATAATTTAAACACATTGTAGCTTTTCTTAACCTGTTCTTTTCCAGACATTGGCTTTCCGGTTGTGCATTAAACTCACTATACATACTCACATATCCTATGTAAATACTAAATGTAGAGAGATATTCTGATGAAGCAACAAAACATGCCATTCCATAAAAAAATCCATAATATATGGTCATGATCATGAGTGCTTAGAATAAGTTTATGCATGTATAAGGAATAAACAAAAAGGGAACATTAGAGATGAGCGACTAGATTACAAGTAGTGATGAGTGAATGTGCTGGGGTAAGGTGTTATCTGAATATCCTCTTGTGCTAACCTAGTGTCATTGTTGTGCTCGAAAAATATGTTTGCGTACCCACGGTTACATGTCTGGTGGTTTTTGATAGACGCAACACATGCAGGGATTGCCTGTTGCTCATAACTAATTAGAAGCAAATCAAATTTATGTAGGCAGAAGTTGAAGAACCTGATGACTATTTTGCTGAATGATAGATGGCGAGAAGGGATTAAGATAAGTTTCATACTCAACTCCAATGATGTGTAGTGCCCCACGTGACTGCATGTAGAGCGAAGTACATCATTGAAAACCAACATCTTCCAAGTGAAAACATGGGGCTCAAAGAATGGAAGACCATGCCAGAAGGTTGATTAAAAATAGTAACAAAAAAGACAGGATAAATTAACCAAATGGAGGATCGGAGGCCGTGAGAAAGGGATAACAAAGGACTAGGATAGGTGAATATAAGTTTTTTCAACCATTCCCAACTCAATTTATAGCAAAATTTATGTGATGTTTCAATTTTTTTTTCCACTGAATTCAGTGAATCTTCTCATCTAGCAGTGGTTATTCTAATACAAAAAATTAAATAGCGTATTGATTAAAAAATATTTATCTGAATTGCACCAAATAATGTATGAGCAGAGTATATACAGTACAGACCAAAAGTTTGGACACACCTTCTCATTCAACGATTTTTCTGTATTTTCATGACTATGAAAATTGTAGAATCACACTGAAGGCATCAAAACTATGAATTATCACATGTGGAATTATACATTACACTTTACAAAAAAGTGTGAAACAGCTGAAAATATGTCTTACATTCTAGGTTCTTCAAAGTAGCCAGCTTTTGCTTTGATTACTGCTTTGCATGCAGAAAAGGTGAACGGATGGAGTCTACATGCCTGGTTCCCACCGTGAAGCATGGAGGAGGTGGTGTGATGTGCTTTGCTGGTGACACTGTTGGGGATTTATTCAAAATTGAAGGCATACTGAACCAGCATGGCTACCACAGCAACGTGCAGCAGCATGCTATTCCATCCGGTTTGCGTTTAGTTGGACCATCATTTATTTTTCAACAGGATAATGACCCCAAACACACCTCCAGGCTGTGTAAGGGCTATTTGACCAAGAAGGAGAGTGTTGGGGTGCTACGCCAGATGACCTAGCCTCCACAGTCACCAGACCTGAACTCAATCGAGATGGTTTGGGGTGAGCTGGACCGCTCACCGCTTCAATTTTGAATAAAACCCAACAGTGTCACCAGCAAAGCACCCCCACACCATCACACCACCTCCTCCATGCTTCACGGTGGGAACCAGGCATGTAGAGTCCATCCATTCACCTTTCCTGCGAGAAAGCAGTAATCAAAGCAAAAGGTGGCTACTTTGAAGAACCTAGAATATAAGACATATTTTCAGTTGTTTCACACTTTTTTGTAAAGTATAATGTATATTCCACATGTGTTAATTCATAGTTTTGATGCCTTCAGTGTGATTCTACAATTTTCATAGTCATGAAAATACAGAAAAATCTTTGAATGAGAAGGTGCGTCCAAACTTTTGGTCTGTACTGTATGTATATAAGAAGTTTGGGTGAGATATCTGTTGGGTAACAGTTATCTAAGGTTTATGGGTACCTTTAGTCCTAGTATGCCTTAATACAGACCCTGTCGCTTCAATGTATGGCATCTGAATGGATTCCAATACACAAATATAAATAAAAAATACAATGTTTTATAGCACAAACTAAAGAATTCATACTATATATTAAATAAGCTTCCTGTGCCCTATTTAAGGTTATGTCTGGGATTATTGTACCTGTCCCACAATGAAATATAAATTATTTTTGCCGTTAAGCTTGGTTTCATCTTTTAGGCCTCTTTCACACTTCAGTCGTGCGACGTCCGCCAAAGAGTGAAAATGGCGGATCCGCCAGGAAAGTGGAAAGACGGATGCAAGCGGATCACTTTTCTGACGGATCCGCCATGAACTTTTCAACCCGTAAAAATAAATTTTCTATCTGAAAAATACAGGTACACATGTCCGGACCGAGGAGAGAGAGAGAGACCCCGGACAGTTTTGTCAGCATTTTCAATGGTTTTCTATGGAAGCGACGGATCCGCTGGCGGATTCCGTCAAAGACGGATGCCAGCGGATAAGCCGCTTATAGGCGCCCATTATACAAAATGGCGGATGAGGCGAATCCGCCATAGTCCGCCATTTTGGCGAACCGAAAAAACGTTGCATTGGACGTTTTTCTGAAACGACGGACGCCAAATTTTTGGCAGATCCGTCAAAAAATGGACCTAGCGGACGACCATCCTTCAAAATCTGCCACTAATGCAAGTCAATGGGAAAAAGCAGATCCGCCAAAAAAAAAATGGCAGATCCGTTTTTTTCACATTTTGACTGACGTCGCACGACTGAAGTGTGAAAGAGGCCTTAGGATTAAAAAAAACTGGAATACTCAGGGAAGTGTACAGGTAATAAAATAAGAGCAAAGCCTGGCCACTTTGACCTGATGATAGGGCAGGGCAGAAGAAGCTCAGTTAATAGGGGAGAAGGACAAATCTTGATTCATCATGATTTGTTGCGCTCAATTGTTTGTCCAATTTTTTAGAATGATGGACGTGATGTCATGGATTCCATCTTTATTTTTAATAGAGCAAAAGGTAAAATATACTATATGTTTTGGGGTTCTCTAAAAACTGATCTAACAGAACTGATGCAAAGTGAAGTTTTTGAAAACCCCTCA
Organism: Oophaga sylvatica; assembly: GCA_033576555.1. Classification (NCBI taxonomy): domain Eukaryota; kingdom Metazoa; phylum Chordata; class Amphibia; order Anura; family Dendrobatidae; genus Oophaga; species Oophaga sylvatica. The sequence goes on from JARQOD010000002.1 coordinate 342,827,196, forward strand.
GAAGTTAATGTGATCTGACAATGGATCCATTATGATCTTTTTTTAACATGCAATATATTAAAAATGTAAATAGCGTGACTCAGCTATGTGTTACTGGCTAGATGAGCAGCATAACATGAAAGAAACATTGAAGATTTATGTACAGGACTAAACAAATAAGCCATATGTGCATACTTTGAGTTATACTTTTTTTTTTATTATTATGTCGTCTTAACAAAACCTGCAAAAGACAAAGCTAGGAAAATATATCAAGCATTGCCAAGTATAAATGTTAAAGTATTTTTATGGCACATTAATTCAATGCCTAAAGAAAATCTATATAGTCATCTTTTGCCCGGAACACTCATAAATTATGCTGTGTTTCTTATTTCTGCTTTTGCCGAAGTGGCCCATTCGAAGTCCTGGTATTTTCTTTATGTCTGCTCTGAAAAAAAAATCCCATCTCTAGTGCATTATTTCGTTTAATGGTTTTTCCTTTCTCTCTGTTTGACTTCCTCTTCAGCGGGCTGTTAAGCACCGTTTCAAAAATATCCTTAAAAACCATTTGCTGGAAGAGATGACCCTTTACTCTACCTACTGAGAATTGCACAAACTCCTTTACATCGTGGCAGAAAGATGATACAATGACAGCCAGCCTGATGTGTCAGGGTTAGTAGGAAAGCAGCAGCAACTTGGAATACAGGAATTATTCTTCATCGTCTCAAAATGTCACAACACATTATGCTCAAGGTCTCAGCTTGCTGAAGGAGTGACCCTTGACTGAATGCAAGTGCTGGGGGAAAGAACTAATTGTAGCTCCTTTTCACACGTCAGTCACTTTTCATGGCACTAAGCCTCTCAACCTTGAATAACGTCAAATTCTCTTCTCTTTTTTTCGATTTCCCACTATTTTATATACGTGCTGCACGAAGTTTATTTATGTTCAGTTTTTCCGAGTGTCCTATAAACAGATTGCATAAAAGACGCCCATGGGATTAAGAATACAAGGGTCCTTGCAGAGGATACAGACCTGACAGTTTGACTAGAGGAAACTAGATCTAATTACTTGCATGTGGCTGTCTTTTCAACCTAAGAAGCAACAGCACGGAGTAACAGGACATGCTATAGCTTAGGGCTCCATGTTTTTTTTCCTGTTGTGGTAATGACTGCTCTCCATATGTGCAATTGAGCTAACAAAAGTGACCTATAATATCTGAGTTTGCATTACATATTAAAGTAGGTATGGTCATCTCTAATGATGCACAAAAAGGGCAACATAGTTTAGCAAAGACCTGTTCATCAAGGGGAAGGCAATTCCATGACATCTGGAGTGTCAAAGGAAGTGAACACTCCTGAGTGTTTTCAATGGATGACTTGTCTGTTTTAAATTATTAGATTAAGCAATCATCCTATTACCATAGGGGTCAATGTATGTAAAATCTTATGTAGTGCCTGTTCCTAGAGCTGGTCATAAATATAAAGATTTGGTCTCTAAAGTGTGGAAAATAATATGCAGTCGGACTGTAAGGCCTAAAAGTAAATTTTCCAACCAATGAAGGAGACATTTTTCATAACCATCATTACATCTGAGGGCAATTTTACTATTGCATATTTATGAATATTATATAAGGCAGTTATTAAATGGGTTGTCTACCCCTTGAAGAAATATTCATCAAGTCCTGCAGCTTGCCATATTTTAGCGGTGTGTAATATACACACTGCAAGGATCCGGCTCCGCTACAGTTTCAGCAGTAATTACTAGACAGCTAGTATGCGATTTGTGTAATTGTGGTCATCATCGTGGTTACCCCAAGTCATTGAGGCTGTGTTCCCAGCTGGGGTGAACTGCGGTGACCTTAGGGTGAGATCCCCGCTAGCACCGTGAGAAAATCTCACGGTGCAGCGGCGAGTTCACCGCAGTTCACCGGGAGAATTTTACTGCGATGTATTTGAACTGAGGTGAACTCTTATAGACAACTCTCCATTAGTAATCTGTGAGCTTGATGTCACCTGACAATACAAAGGTGAAATGAACCCCACAAATATGAACCCCATTTGGCAAGTGGAAATACGATGTCAACGCGCCAGAACTGGTGCATCTAATAGATGTGCTGTTTGGCGGCTGCGGGCTGCTATTTTTAGGCTGAGGAAGCAATATCCATGGCCCCTTACCAGGCTGAGACTACCAGCCCCCAGCTGTCTGCTTTAGCTTGGCTGGTTGTCAAAATTGGGGGGGACCCCATGCCATTTTTTCTAATTATTTATTTAAATAAATAAAAAAATACAGCATGGGGACCTGTCTATTCTTGATAAACAGCCCTTATGAAGCTGACAGCTGAGGGTTGCAGTTTTGTCTGGCTGGTTATGAAAAATACAGGGGAACCCAAGTGTTTTTTTTATTATTATTTATTTAGAACGCAGGCACCGGCTGATGAACACTCCCATCAGCCGTTCCTGCTCTCACTGATATAAACCCTGACAGCACCGTACAGTCCACATCATCACTTCTATGCACAGGGGTTAACATCTGGCGACGAGGGTCTAGATCAGGGGTCTCAAACTGCATTCCTCGAGGGCCGCAAACCGTGCGTGTTTTGAAGATTTCCTTAGCATTGCACTAGGTGCTGAAATTATTATCTGTGCAGGTGATTAAATTATCACCTGTGCAATACAAGGAAATCCTGAAAACATGACCTGTTTGCAGTCCTTGAGGAATGCAGTTTGAGACCTCTGGTCTACAGTCATGGACAAAAGTTTTGAGAATGACACAAATATTAATTTTTACAAAGTCTACTGCTTCACTTTTTCTAATGGCAATTTGCATATACTCCAGAATGTTATAAAGAGTGATCAGTTTAACAGCAATTACTTGCAAAGTCAATATTTGGCTAGAAAATGAACTTTATCCCCCAAAACACATTTCAACATCATTGCAGCCCTGCCTTAAAAGGACCAGCTAACCTCTTTTCAGTGATTGCTCCATTAACACAGGTGTGGGTGTTGATGAGGACATGGCTGGAGATCAATCTGTCATGATTAAGTAAGAATGACACCTCTGGACACTTTAAATGGAGGCTGGTGCTTGGCATCATTGTTTCTCTTCTGTTAACCATGGTTATCTCTAAAGAAACACGTGCAGTCATCATTGCAATCACAAAAATGGCCTAACAGGGAAGAGTATCGCAGCTAGAAAGATTGCACCTCAGTCAACAATCTATCGCATCATCAAGAACTTCAAGGAGAGAGGTTCCATTGTTGCCAAAAAGGCTCCAGGGCACCCAAGAAAGACCGCAAGCGCCAGGACCGTCTCTTAAAAGTGTTTCAGCTGCGGGATCGGGCTACCAGCAGTGCAGAGCTTGCTCAGGAATGGCAGCAGTCAGGTGTGAGTGCACCTGCACGCACTGTGAGGCGGAGACTCTTGGAGCAAGGCCTGGTCTCAAGGAGGGCAGCAAAGAAGCCACTTCTATACAGAAAAAACATCATGGACAGACTGATATTCTGCAAAAGGTACAGGCAGTGGACTGCTGAGGACTGGAGTAAAGTTATTTTCTCTGATGAATCCCCTTTTCGATTGTTTGGGACATCAGGAAAACGCCTCATTCGGAGAAGACAAGGTGAGTGCTACCACCAGTCTTGTCTCATGCCAACTGTTAAGCATCCTGAAACCATTCATGTGTGGGGTTGCTTCTCAGCCAAGGGAATCGGCTCTCTCACAGTCTTGCCTAAAAACACAGCCATGAATAAAGAATGGTACCAGAATGTCCTCCAAGAGCAACTTCTCCCAACCCTCCAAGAGCAGTTTGGCGATCAACAATGCCTTTTCCAGCATGATGGAGCACCTTGCCATAAAGCAAAGGTGATAACTAAATGGCTCAGGGAACAAAACATAGAGATTTTGGGTCCATGGCCTGGAAACTCCCCAGATCTTAATCCCATTGAGAACTTGTGGTCAATCATCAAGAGACGGGTGGACAAACAAAAACCTGAAAATTCTGACAAAATGAAAGCATTTATTGTGCAAGAATGGACTGCTATCAGTCAGGATTTGGTCCAGAAGTTGATTGAGAGCATGCCAGGGAGAATTGCAGAGGTCCTGAAGAAGAAGGGTCAACACTGCAAATATTGACTTGCTGCATTAACTCATTCTAACTGTCAATATAAGCTTTTGTTACTCATATGTTTGCAATTATTATATTTCTGTCTGTGATAAAAACATCTGTCAAACACACATAAAAACCAGAGGGCAGCAGATCATGTGAAAATATAATATTTGTGTCATTCTCAAAACTTTTGGCCATGACTGTAGATTCTTCTCTGACCCTACTGTGTCCGGGCCCAGATTCAATTGAAAAAAATTTTGGCCATTGGTGCTGATGCTTCCCTCCTTTTGATTTTGTGAATCATATGAGCAGACCTCTGATGCCCATAGAATAGAATGTATGAACAGCACTGCAGACTTGCCCATCTGTGGTTCTCCACAGTGAGTTGGGCGCAGGGGGAAACAAAGGTAATTGGGGTGCCACCTCTGAGGATTGTACTGTATGTGATGTTAAAGTGAAGGAAGAGGAGGAGAGGCCACTTGATGAAGGCTTTCCATCCACTGGAGCACATGCTCTTGCTAGCCATAATCTACAAGGTGAACCACTGTGCGGCTTCCAAAGAAAGGGAGTTGAGTAGCCCAACCAGTAACAGATGTTGTCAGTTGTCTTTGAATAGAGCTTTCAGTAACATTTCCACCTAACACATTTACATCTTTAATACCAAGCCTAGTCCCCCTTCCACCACAACCTTGCTTTTCCTCACTCATGCTGGATGTACCCCTTCACTTCTTTTAATCAGTTGTTTCACAAGCCCTCATTTTTTGTAAATATGGCCATGTGAGGGCTTGTTTGTTGCAGGACAAGTTGTACTTTTGAACGACACCATTGGTTTTAACATATTGTGTACTGGAAAATTTGAAAAAAGTTCCAAGTGTGGTGAAATTGCAAAAAAAGTGCAATCCCACAGCTGTTTTTTGTTTTGCCTTTTTACTAGGTTCACTAAATGCTAAAACTGACCTGCCATTATGATTCTACAGGTCATTATGAGTTCATAGACACCAACCATGTCTAGGTTATTTTTCATCTCAGTGGTGAAAAAAAATTCCAAACTTTGTTAAAAAAAATGTGCCATTTTCCGATACCCGTAGCGTCTCCATTTTTCATGTTCTCGTGTTGGGTGGGGGCTTATTTTTTGCGTGCCAAGCTGACATTTTTAATGATACCATTTTGGTGCAGACACGATCTTTTGATAACCAGTTAATGCATTTTAATGTAATGTTGCGGCGACCAAAAAAATGTAATTCTGGCGTGTTGACATTTTTTCTCACTACGCCGTTTAGCGATCAGGTTAATCTTTTTTTATTGATAGATCAGGCGATTCTGAACGCGGCGATAACAAATATGTGTATGTTTGATTTTTTTTATTGTTTTATTTTGAATGGGGTGAAAGGGGGGTGATTTGAACTTTTATATTTTTTAAAACTTTTTTTTAAACTTTTGGCATGCTTCAATAATCTCCATGGGAGACTAGAAGCTGCCATAACCTGATCGCCTCTGCTACATACAGGTGATGATCAGATCTCCTGTGTGTAGCAAAATTGCTCATAGCAATCCGGCAGTGACAACCATAGAGTTCTCCAGGAGACCTCTGGTTGTCATGCCAACCCATCGGTGACCCGCGATCACATGACTTGGGTCACCGATGGGCGGATTTCCAACGTGATTGCCGGAAGTGCATGTTAAATGCCGATGTCAGCGTTTGACAGCGGCATTTAACGGGTTAATAGCTGCGGGTGGATCGCGATTTCACCTGCTGCTGTTCCGGGCACATGTCAGCTGTTCAAAAAAGGGGGAGTGTCCGACATCGGCGTAAATTTACGCCCGATGTCAGAAAGGGGTTAATTAAAAATCAGTATTTATTTGCTGAGACAGTGTGTCTGAACCACACTATTAGCACAAATGATTTAGATTCTGAAATGTGGCCTGGTCTCTGAACCATACTAATAGCACAAACGATTTAGATTCAGAAATGTGGCCTCATGTCTGAACCACACTATTAGCGCATGCACGGGTGCTAACCGAGTAGCTTGCGCGTGTTCAAAAAATATGTTCAAGACCACGTGTCTGCATGTCTCGCAGCTGTTACACAACCACAAACATGAAGCCTGTTTGCTAGGCAATCCCTGCATGTGTTGCGTCTGTCAATTTGCCATGAGACATGCAGGCGCGGGGTCTCAAACATATTTTTTGAGCAAGCTCAAGATACTCAGATAGCACCCGAGCATACTCAGATAACATCTTATCTGAGTACGTGCGCTCATCATTAGTTGTAAACAATTTTTTAGCATATCTGTATTACTAGTTAAATTTTACATCTTGACTCATCACATCAATACATCAACCTGTTGCAAGGACTGGCTTTTTTGGTTGTGTAACAAGTGGTTACATTTTCTTGAAAAAATTATCTCTTTAATTAGAGAACATAAACAGATGAGCTGTTTAGAAATTGAAGAAGCAATGGCTTCTCAACTAGAGGTGAAAAAAATTCTCACTTTTCTGAGATCTACAAAAGTTTTCCTATTCTTAAAATGACTAAACAATTTCAATGGTTTTTATCAAGCCATCTAAAGAGTATTCCTTTATTTAGAGAAAAAGAACAAGTTAGTTGTTTTCAAAGTGAAGAAGCGATGGCTTATCAACAAGCTGGTAAAAAATTATCCCTATTTTGGGTGCAGGTTCATGTTTGCATTCAATGATGAATGTACAGTTCAGAGCAGCAGCACAGTATAGCTGTATAAAACACTAGACAAGCACATGAAGTACAACAGTAGCCCCGGCAGCAGCCATAAAGTATAGGTGACAAGATGGACAAGGAGTAGATGCCTGGCACTGGTGGCAGCAGAAAAGTGTAAAAGATGTTATGGCCGAAATAATCATTGACCTCAGCCAGAGGTAATTAAAACAGGCACTGATCCATGCCTTATTCATTATGACAAATGTAAGGTTTTCCACAATTGTGGAGGACAACCTGGTGAGCTTGGGTGTGGCATGGCCACCGGCTTAGCTGAATACCCTCTATGGAGATACACAGGAGAATGAACGTCACAGTATAACTGATAGAAAACTGGGCCAGTTTTTGACAATTAGGGTACATACTCACTGGCGATGAAAACGTCCGACGCTCGCATGTAAAATCGGAGCTCTGGCGCCGGCACTCGGGAGTGGATCGAGCGGCTGCATAGAAATACATGCAGCCGCACACTCCACTCCCGAGTGCCGGCGCCAGAGCTGGGATTTTACATGCGAGCGTCGGACGTTTTGTCGCCAGTGAGTATGTACCCTTAGGCTGGAGTCACACACACCGTCTAAAAAATCGGACCGTTTTAGACGGCCGATAATCGCACAAATGTTTCCTGAACACTGATCCGTCTGTTATCCGATTTGAATGCGAGGATGCGATTTTCTCACATCTGAGCGTACGTTTGACATCCGTCTGGCGAGATTTTGTCGGTGGTTAGCAAAACCGACATATAATGGATCCAAATGAATAGTTTTTAAATCACAAAAGAAAGAATAGATATATACACATAGAATACATATATATATATATATGTCATTAAGACATATATATATATATATACATATTGTAAGGTTCTTTGTCTCTGTTGACATGTTCCTTGAAACTCAGTTTTCCGTCGGCCATTTTGCTTTCTGTCTTTCTGCAGCTCTTGCCCTCAGTTAATATGGAGTTTCCAGTTTTCATGTTCCCGCCCTGATTCTTCCCTCTTGCTTCTTAAGCAGCCTCAGCTGAACAATCAGTGCTCCTGAATCAAGCCTCAGTCAGTCTGTGACTTGACTCCTGGAAGCCTTGGACTTGTACTCCAGCTATTCCCTACTGAGGAACCTTGGAACACTTTTGAACTCTGGAAACCTGCTGTTTGGTGAATCCATGTTTGCAGAGGAATTACGGTACAGAGAAGAGATCCTGAACCTGCTTTGGAGATTTATTGTAGTGCTTGAAGTTACTCTGGCCTGCTGTGTCTCCTGTCGCTGTTCCTGCAAACTGTGTGAACTTTTCAGCATGCTTGTATGAAGTAATACAAGTCATTTCATTTCAACCTATGTCTCCTGTGTTTCCTCGCACCCAAGCACAAGACGCTATAGGAACTGTAAACTATACATGACAAGATTCAGGAGCCAATGTTTAGTGTCTGCTGGGTCTGGGAAAGCCGTGTCTGCTGTGACTGTGGATATCAGATGTCCGTTTAATACCTTATGTGATGATGACTCGACCCGCCACCACAATTGTGGATTACCAGGGCAATGGGGTACTCAGAGCCGAGCCCATGGAAGTCTATGGGGTTTGTCACAGGTAGCTGTGGCTCGGTCTGTGGCCCTGGCGGTCTGGCGTATGTTAGGGATATATTTACAGGGGATAGATATATTTACAGTTCGTGACGCCACCTGTAGTCTTCTGGTAATTTATACCAGCGCTGCTGTAGAGCTCTGAGGGGATGGTGAGGCAGCTAGATGTCGGGTCCCTACAGGTGGGACTCTTCCCTCAGGTCGATGGTTAAGGCAGGGTTGTGCAGGCATGCAAGTAAATAACTCAGTCTCACACGGTCAGCGTCTTTCCATACCTTTACTTGTAAGATGGTAAGGCAGGTCCCAGGGAGGCTGATCCAAGGAGAATGTATTTTGAGATAGCAGCTGGACAAGTTAGGGGCCTCCTTTACTTTCAACACGATGAGTACAACCAGCCTGAAGCGTAGTTCCCTCTATAACTCCAGCTACTCCATAGCTGTACTGCCCAGTCAGTTTTGTGGTCGGAGCCTTCCTGTGAGAAAGCTGAATTCCTATCTTGTCCTGCAGAGACTCAAGGTCCTCACTTCCCCTGACCCCAGTTACGTACTGACTATTCGGGGCTGCTTGCCGCGACCTAAGGTCCGGTAAGTCTCTGGTTTTCTTACCACTATGCTTGAAGCTAATAGTGATCCTTCGGTCCCCAGTGACCGGTTACAATGTGCAGGACTTCTTCAATCCAAAAGCACTTTTCAAATATTCCTTTCCACTGTGCCTTTCGCCTTGTCCTCGCTTGTAGCATAAACACTCACACTTGCAAAAAGTCATATAGTCACTCCCTTCTTCTCCTTCCTTCAGAGTTAGTTGACAGACTCTCAGTTATCCACTAGGCAGGAGCACGTCTCTGAACCTTTCACTGTCCTTGGGACAGGAGACTGAAGTATTTCTGTACTAAGCTCTTCTTTCTTTATCAGTGTCTTCAAGTGAGGTCAATGAAGCAGTATGATAAAGATTGGCCCCAAAATGTATTTAAATATGTAGCAGCAAAAAAAAATTGGGGATATAAAACTTAACATTTAATGAACTTAATGCTAAAAAAGGGACACACAACAAATACCATCCTCCAAACAAATAGTGAGGATATATGATATAATAAGAGAGTTGAGTCCAATAAGGACAACAAGAAATAGGAGATATATAGTACGTCAGACAATATAAATATATAATTAGCTCTGCACCGCAAGAGCAAAATATGACTACCTAAATGCAAGTGTAGGCATCGCTTATTTGTAAGTCATGTGTCTGAGACTTAATCAAACGTATGTGAGACAACATCTATAAAAGGAATGATCTCACCCATTTGAATGGCGATGTTCGCTCTAAAATTCATCTCCTAATAAAGTATGCATATGATCATTTTCAGATTAAACAAGGCCCTTTCCCAACGCGTTTCCTCCTTGCAGGATTCATCAGGGGATATGGCAGCTAGACACATCTATATCAAATGCATTGCTCTCATAGGGAGAAAAAAACATACAACTCCTCCTTATATCAATAGATAAGACACTCCCACCACCATTTAAACCAATTAGTGCAAAACAAAAAACGAACCACCAATAAAACGTGATGTGCATGGTTTAAAAATACATGCCTGTTTAATGAGGTCACAATCTTGCTGAAACGCACGCCACACTTTACATATAGCCTATAGCGATCTCACCATTTGCCAAATAGTGATCGCACGCCGTGTACTCATAGCGCATGCGTAGTTAGTCATTTCCGGTATTCCCTTCATTGGACTTCCGGTCTATTGATACCAACTCACATGCGTCATTCAGCGATGTAAAAACACCGCGCGCATGCGTCATTCAGAATAGTGGCTTCCGGTGTGTAAAGTGAACCCATTTAACCCCTTCACCCCAAGGGTGGTTTGCACGTTAATGACCGGGACAATTTTTACAATTCTGACCACTGTCTCTTTATGAGGTTATAACTCCGGAACGCTTCAACGGATCTTCGCGATTCTGAGATTGTTTTCTCGTGACATATTGTACTTCATGTTAGTGGTAAAATTTCTTCCATATAACTTGCGTTTTTTTGAAAAAAACGCAAATATGGCGAAAATTTTGAAAATTTAGCAATTTTCAAACTTTGAATTTTTATTCCCTTAAAACAGAGAAATATGTCACACAAAATAGTTAAGAAATAACATTTCCCACATGTCTACTTTACATCAGCACAATTTTGGTATCAAAATTTTTTTTTGTTAGGAAGTTATAAGGGTTAAAAGTTGACCAGCGATTTCTCATTTTTACAACAAAATTTACAAAGCCATTTTTTTTAGGGACCACCTCTCATTTGAAGTCACTTTGAGGGGTCTACATGACAGAAAATACCCAAAAGTGACACCATTCTAAAAACTGCACCCCTCAAGGTACTCAAAACCACATTCAAGAAGTTTATTAACCCTTCAGGTGCTTCACAGGAACTAAAGCAACGTGGAAGGAAAAAATGAATATTTAACTTTTTAGCCACAAAAATGATCTTTTACAAACTTTTTTTTTATTTTCACAAGGGTAAAAGGAGAAAATGGACAGATAAGGTTGTTATGCAATTTCTCCTGAGTACGCCAATACCCCATATGTGGGGGAAAACCACTGTTTGGGCACACGGCAGAGCTCGTAAGGGAAGGAGCGCCGTTTGACTTTTTCAAACTAAAATTGGCTGGAATTGAGATTGGACGCCATGTCGCGCTTGGAGAACCTCTGATGCGCCTAAACAGTGGAAACCCCCCACAAGTGACACCATTTTGGAAACTAGACCCCCTAAGGTACTTATCTAGATCTGTTGTGAGCACTTTGAACCCCCAAGTGTTTCACAAAAGTTTATAATGCCTGGGTGTGAAAAAAAAAAAAAAAAATTTCCACAAAAATGATTTTTTAGTCCTAAATTTTTGAATTTTCCCAAGGAAATTGGACCCCAAAAGTTGTTGTCCAATTTGTCCTGAGTACGCTGATACCCCATATGTGGGGGTGGAAAACTGTTTGGGCGCACGGCAGGGCTTGGAAAGGAAGTAGTAACGTTTTGGAATGCAGACGTTGATGGGGGTCATGTTCCGTTTGCAGTGCCCCAGATGAGCCTAAACAGTGGAAATCCCCCACAAGTGACCCCATTTTGGAAACTAGACCCCCTAAGGAACTTATCTAGATCTTTGGTGAGCACTTTGAACCCCCAAGTGCTTCACACAAGTTTATAATGCCCGGGCATGAAAATAAAAAATCCTATTTTTTTCCACAAAAATTATCTTTTAGTCACTAATTTTTTATTTTACCAAGGGTATCAGGAGAAATTGGACCACATAAGTTGTTGTCCAATTTGTCCTGAGTACGCTGATGCCCCATATGTGGGGGGGAACCACTGTTTGGGCGCACGGCAGAGCTCGGAAGGGAAGGAGCACCATTTGACTTTTTCCAACCAAAATTGGCTGGAATTGAGATTGGATGCCATGTTGCATTTGGAGAGCCCCTGATGTGCCTAAACAGTGGAAACCCCCCACAAATGACCCCATTTGGGAAACTAGACCCCCTAAGGAACTTATCTAGATCTTTGGTGAGCAATTTGAACCCTCAAGTGCTTCACACAAGTTTATAACGTAGAGCCGTAAAATTTAAAAATCATATTTTTTCCACAAAAATGATCTTTTCACCCGAATTTTTATTTTTCCAAGGGTAACAAGACTCCAAAAGTTATTGTGCAATTTGTCCTGAGTACACTGATACCCCATATGTGGGGGTATACCACTGTTTGGGTGCATGGCAGAGTTTGGAAGGGAAGGAGCGCCGTCTCACTTTTTCAACGCAGAATTGGCTGGACGCCATGTCGTGTTTGGAGAGCTCCTGATCTGCCTAAACAGTGGAAACCCCCCACAAATGACACCATTTTGGAAACTAGACCCCTCAAGGAACTTATCTAGATGTGTGGTGAGAACTTTGAACCCCCAGGTGTTTCACTAAAGTTTATAACGTACAGCCTTAAAATAAAAAATCCTTTTTTTTTTTTACAAAAATGATTTTCTCGCCCCCAATATTTTATTTTCACAAGGGTAACAGAAGAAATTGGAACCCAAAAGTTGTTGTCCAATTTGTCCTGAGTACGCTGATACCCAATATGTAGGAGAAAACTACTGTATGGGTGCACGTCAGGGCTCGGAAGGGAAGTAGTGACGTTTTGGATTGCAGACTTTGATGGAATGGTCTGGGGGCGTCATGTCGCATTTGGAGAGCCCCTGATACGCCTAAACAGTGGAAACCCCCCACAAGTGACCCCATTTTGGAAAATAGACCCCACAAGGAACTTATCTAGATGTGTGGTGAGCACTTTGAACCCCGAAGTGCTTCACAGAAGTTTATAACGCACAGCCGTAAAAATAAAAAATCCTTTTTTTTTTTACAAAAATGATTTTTCGCCCCAATATTTTATTTTCACAAGGGTAACAGGAGAAATTGGACCCCAAAAGTTGTTGTCCAATTTGTCCTGAGTACGCTGATACCCAATATGTGGGAGAAAACTACTGTATGGGCGCATGTCAGGGCTCGGAAAGGGAAGTAGTGACGTTTTGGATTGCAGACTTTGATGGAATGGTCTGGGGGCGTCATGTCGCATTTGGAGAGCCCCTGATGCGCCTAAACAGTGGAAACCCCCCACAAGTGACCCATTTTGGAAAATAGACCCCACTAGGAACTTACCTAGATGTGTGGTGAGCACTTTGAACCCCGAAGTGCTTCACAGAAGTTTATAACGCACAGCCGTAAAAATAAAAAATCCTTTTTTTTTTTACAAAAATGATTTTTTTCGCCCCCAATATTTTATTTTCACAAGGGTAACAGGAGAAATTGGACCCCAAAAGTTGTTGTCCAATTTGTCCTGAGTACGCTGATACCCAATATGTGGGAGAAAACTACTGTATGGGGCATGTCAGGGCTCGGAAAGGGAAGTAGTGACGTTTTGGATTGCAGACTTTGATGGAATGGTCTGGGGGCGTCATGTCGCATTTGGAGAGCCCCTGATGCGCCTAAACAGTGGAAATCCCCAACAAGTGACCCCATTTTGGAAAATAGACCCACAAGGAACTTATTTAGATGTGTGGTGAGCGCTATGAAGCCCCAAGTGCTTCACAGAAGTTTATAATGTACAGCCGTAAAAACAAAAAAATCTTATTTTTTTTACAAAAATAATATTTTCGCCCCCAGTTTTTTATTTTCCCAAGGGTAACAGAAGAAATAGGACAAATTTCACAATAACTCTTGGGGTCCAGAGTACGCTGATACCCCATATGTGGGGATAAACTACTGTTTGGACGCATGGCAGAGCTCAGAAGTGAAGGAACACCGTTTGACTTTTTCAAGCAGAATTGGCTGGAATGGAGATCAGACGCCATGTCACATTTGGAGAGCCCCTGATGTGCCTAAACAGCGGAAACCCCCCAATTCTAACTCCAACCCTAACCCAACACACCCCTAACCCTAGTCCCAACCTAATCCCAACCCTAACCCTAATCCAAACTCTAACCCTAATCCTAACTTTAGCGCCAACCCTAACCCTAACTTTAGCCGAAACCCTAACCCTAACCCTAATGGGAAAATGGAAATAAATACATTTTTTTATTTTATTTTTTTTCCCTAACTAAGGGGGTGATAAAGGGGGGTTTGATTTACTATTTATAGCGGTTTTTATGATTGGCAGCTGTCACGCTAAAAGACGCTTTTTATTGCAAAAAGTAGTTTTTTGCATCGCCACATTTTGAGAGCTATAATTTTTGCATATTTTGGCCCACAGAGTCATGTGAGGTCTTATTTTTGCGGGACGAGGTGACGCTTTTATTGGTACCATTTTTGAGCACGTGACATTTTTGATCGCTTTTATTTCGATTTTTGGGAGGTTAGAATGAACAAAAATCAGCAATTCATGAATTTCTTTTGGGTGAGGCGTTTTTATTGTTCCGCGTGTGGTAAAATTGATAAAGCAGTTTTATTCTTCGGGTCAGTACGATTATGGCGATACCTCATTTATATCATTTTTTTATGTTTTCGCGCTTTTATAGAATAAAAACAATTTTATATAAAAAATAATTATTTTTGCATCGCTTTATTCTGCGAGCTATAACTTTTTTATTTTTTCGCTCATGATGCTGTGTGACGGCTCGTTTTTTTGCGGGACAAGATGACGTTTTCAGCGGTACCATGTTTATTTATATCCGTCTTTTTGATCGCGTGTTATTCCACTTTTTGTTCAGCGGTATGATGATAAAGCACTGATTTTTTGCTTCGTTTTTATTTTTTATTTTTTAAGGGGTTCACAAAAGGGGTTAACTAGTGGGACATTTTTATATAGGGGGGGTCGTTACGGACGCGGCGATACCAAATATGTGTACTTTTTATTGTTTTATTTTTTTATTTACAATAAGTAATGAATTTATTGGGAATATTTTTTTTTTTTTTTTGGATTTTTTTTTACACATGTTTATTTTTACTTTTTTTACTTTTTTACTTTGTCCCAGGGTGGGACATCACTGTATTTCATCAGATCGCTGGTGTGACAGTGTGCACAGCACTCTGTCACACCAGCGATCGCTCAGGCAGTGCAGCAGGCTTCTCAGTGCCTGCTCTCGGCAGGCACTGAGAAAGCCGCCTCCCTCCAGGACCCCAGCGCCATCTTGGATCCGGGTCCTGGGAGGGAGGAAGCCCTCAGAGCAGCGCGATCACATCGCGCTGGTCTGAGGGTCTCAGGGGGGCGCGCAGGGAGCCCCCACACTGCGCGATCCTCCCCTGTGCCCCCAGTACACCGCGATCATGTTTGATCGCGGTGTGCAAGGGGTTAATGTGCCGGGAGCGGTCCGTGACCGCTCCTGACACACAGTCACGGGTGTCAGCTGTGATAATCAGCTGACACCCGGCGGCGATTAGCTGCGCTCCCTCGGGGAGCGCAGCTAATCGCCTATGACGTACTATCCGTCCATGGTCAGAATGGCACGGGTTTTATGGACGGGATAGTACGTCTAATGTCAGAGAGGGGTTTAAAGAGGCATTCCAGAACGCACAATTATGCTACGTCCTATAATGGGACGTTAAATGAAATCGCAAATTGCGACGAAAACCAAACGCAAATATACGACTTATGTCATGGCACA
This sequence comes from Oophaga sylvatica, assembly GCA_033576555.1. Lineage (NCBI taxonomy): Eukaryota > Metazoa > Chordata > Amphibia > Anura > Dendrobatidae > Oophaga > Oophaga sylvatica. Next base: position 342,842,703 of record JARQOD010000002.1, read on the forward strand.
ACTAAAGCGTCATAATACAATAATATTGAGTCCTAGATGGCGCCATTAAATATTCTTGCAAACAGCCTCAATTATTGCGGCACAGCACAACAGAAGCGTCATAATGCAATTATATTGCGTCCCAGATGGTGCCATTAAATATTCTTGCAAACAGCATCTCATTTTGCGACTAAAAATCGTGCCATTGCTTACTTCAAAACGATGTAATACCAAATTAATAAACAATTATTTAGTATGAATAACCTCTTTCAACGGAAGACACTTAGCGACATCATCTTAGTGACATTTAATAGTTTACCAAAATCTGATATTAGCATATAGAAATATAAGGAAGGACAAACAAGATCATTTTAAACCCCTTCTATACTATTATTAATACAGACATGATATAAAAAATCTCCAAACTAAAAATAATGGAGATTAATCCTCTCGCACTAAGGGTAAATCCAAGAACATTTAAAGGAGCATCTACCTAAGGTGTCCCATGATACTCCAAACTAAAAAATAGATATGGAGAGAGGGAATACCATTCCCTATAAGGAATTTCATATATATATTAGAGCTTGGGCTGGCTTACCACACTATGGAATGATACCAAAATGATTACATTGCTATATTTGGAAAAGTTGTAAAGGAACAAAATGGAATAGTCAAATATAGGAACCAGCATTCATAGATCATGATAAAAAACATTATTCATTGGAAAGGAAGAAAGGAAAAAGGGAAGCCTGACAGATCCCTGTCCAGTACCTATTTCCATCTGACCCTGCCTAGCAGCGGAGGTTGGAGCCCTAAAGTCCTGCGCAAGTGGCCCCCCCGGTCCACGGCGGCTAACCCTAACTAAATCACCCTGCAAAAACCTATACTAGAGAAAGCAGGAATAGGAAAGTTGTTCATTTAAACCATATGGAGAGACAGTTTTTAGTCGAAAAATCCACTTTGTCTCTCGTTGTAATATTAAATTGTCCCAGTCACCACCACGAATCGGTCTGGGTACCTTATCAATACCCATGAATTTTATTGCATTAGGGTCTCCCCCAAGTTTGAGGTTGATATGTCTGGCCACAGGTGTATCCATATTCCTCGCTATGTCTCTCATGTGCTCACCAATTCTCCCTCCTAAACTCTCTGATGGTTTTTCCAACATAGATCATACCACATAGGCAAATTGCCCTGTAAATAACACCTTCACTCCTGCAGTTGATAAACCATCAGAGAGTTTTAGGAGGAGAATTGGTGAGCACATGAGAGACATAGCGAGGAATATGGATACACCTGTGGCCAGACATATCAACCTCAAACATGGGGGAGACCCTAATGCAATAAAATTCATGGGTATTGATAAGGTACCCAGACCGATTCGTGGTGGTGACTGGGACAATTTAATATTACAACGAGAGACAAAGTGGATTTTTCGACTAAAAACTGTCTCTCCATATGGTTTAAAATGAACAACTTTCCTATTCCTGCTTTCTCTAGTATAGGGTTTTGCAGGGTGATTTAGTTAGGGTTAGCCGCCGTGGACCGGGGGGGCCACTTGCGCAGGACTTTAGGGCTCCAACCTCCGCTGCTAGGCAGGGTCAGATGGAAATAGGTACTGGACAGGGATCTGTCAGGCTTCCCTTTTTTCCTTTCTTCCTTTCCAATGAATATTGTTTTTTATCATGATCTATGAATGCTGGTTCCTATATTTGACTATTCCATTTTGTTCCTTTACAACTTTTCCAAATATAGCAATGTAATCATTTTGGTATCATTCCATAGTGTGGTAAGCCAGCCCAAGCTCTAATATATATATGAAATTCCTTATAGGGAATGGTATTCCCTCTCTCCATATCTATTTTTTTAGTTTGGAGTATCATGGGACACCTTAGGTAGATGCTCCTTTAATGTTCTTGGATTTACCCTTAGTGCGAGAGGATTAATCTCCATTATTTTTAGTTTGGAGATTTTTTATATCATGTCTGTATTAATAATAGTATAGAAGGGGTTAAAATGATCTTGTTTGTCCTTCCTTATATTTCTATATGCTAATATCAGATTTTGGTAAACTATTAAATGTCACTAAGATGATGTCGCTAAGTGTCTTCCGTTGAAAGAGGTTATTCATACTAAATAATTGTTTATTAATTTGGTATTACATCGTTTTGAAGTAAGCAATGGCACGATTTTAGTCGCAAAATGAGATTGCTGTTTGCAAGAATATTTAATGGCACCATCTGGGACGCAATATAATTGCATTATGACGCTTCTGTTGTGCTGTGCCGCAATAATTGAGGCTGTTTGCAAGAATATTTATGGCGCCATCTAGGACTCAATATTATTGTATTATGACGCTTTAGTTGTGCCATGACATAAGTCGTATATTTGCGTTTGGTTTTCGTCGCATTTGCGATTTCATTTAACGTCCCATTATAGGACGTAGCATAATTGTGCGTTCTGGAATGCCTCTTTAAATGGGTTCACTTTACACACCGGAAGCCACTATTCTGAATGACGCATGCGCGCGGTGTTTTTACATCGCTGAATGGACGCATGTGAGTTGGTATCAATAGACCGGAAGTCCAATGAAGGGGAATCGGAAAATGACTAATCGCATGCGCTATGAGTACACGGCGTGCCCGATACACTATTTTGGCAAATGGTGAGATCGCTATAGGCTATATGAAAAGTGTGGCTTTGCGTTTCAGCAAGATTGTGACCTCATTAAACAGGCATGTATTTTTAAACCATGCACATCACGTTTTATTGGTGGTTCGTTTTTTGTTTTGCACTAATTGGTTTAAATGGTGGTGGGAGTGTCTTATCTATTGATATAAGGGGAGTTGTATGTTTTTTTCTCCCTATGAGAGCAATGCATTTGATATAGATGTGTCTAGCTGCCATATCCCCTGATGAATCCTGCAAGGAGGAAACGCGTTGGGAAAGGGCCTTGTTTAATCTAAAAATGACCTATGCATACTTTATTAGGAGATGAATTTTAGAGCGAACATCGCCATTCAAATGGGTGAGATCATTCCTTTTATAGATGTTGTCTCACATACGTTTGATTAAGTCTCAGACACATGACTTACAAATAAGCGATGCCTACACTTGCATTTAGGTAGTCATATTTTGCTCTTGCGGTGCAGAGCTAATTATATATTATATATTGTCTGAGTACTATATATCTCCTATTTCTTGTTGTCCTTATTGGACTCAACTCTCTTATTATATCATATATCCTCACTATTTGTTTGGAGGATGGTATTTGTTTGTGTGTCCCTTTTTTAGCATTAAGTTCATTAAATGTTAAGTTTTATACCCCCAATTTTTTTTTGTTTGCTTACATCTTCAAGTGAGGTACAGCTCTGACCAGGTGAGGTGATCTATATCTCGCCCTTACTGGCCTCCACTTGCTGAACTGCTGGTAGAACCAGGCTGGACTGCTTCCTCCCTCCAAGTCCCAGCTGGACTCCACACGTCTGCTCTGTCGAAGACAGGAAACTGACTACTCTAATCACTCAACGAATACACCCTGACCACTCCCTCACAAGTGACTACACTACCTAAGGGTGTGTCTAGTGTATGTTGAGTGAATGGGTATTGAGCATTGAACGCTATCTCTCCACACATTCTCCAGGGTACTGCGTGTGCCTAACACCAGGGCTACACATTCCCCCCCGGTAAAGACAGCACTCCCCGGGGTGTAAATACAAAGAGGGCGTTTGTTTATGCATGAAAACATCAACATTAACATTAAATTTGTCCCCTCCGGGAGGTAAGGATGTCTTGAACGTTGCAAAACAAAAACATTGAATATAGAAAAATACAAAAGTATTAAGGCATCAAAACATTCAATAAATACACAGTATTCTTGTGAAGGACCCGCACCAAACCCTTTAACGTAGGTCCTGGGTGGGCTGCCGGACATCCAAATGCAGACCTCACTCAGTGCCACACCACACGGGTTTTTGTATTCAGAGGTAATTGTGCTGGTTTTATGTAAAACCAAGATAAAGCACCGAAGCGCAACTATATACAAATAAGTTCTGGGCTGGCACAGCCTCAACCTCTGAGTCCATTGTAAACGAAGAATTATATCACATTTATAATAATAATAAAGGCAAACTTTTTCTCTGTTACCCAGCCGGGCATTCTACTTTTGGCAATATGTAAATATACTATATACTCATTTAACTTGTGCAAAAATTTGGCAAACATTCTTAAACTTTTTAAAACATTACTTATGGTAGGACCTTTATGGATCTCACCGGTTTTTACTGTTATATTCATTTATTTTTAAATACATTTTCCACCCCGGGGGCTGGAACAATGCGATGGTCCCTAGATCCCATAACTAACAAGTCGTGTGCTGCTATTAGGGTCTGAGTTGCCACAGTTCTCGTGCGAACCTCTAGGGGCGCAACGGGCACATTCTCCTTGCGAGACACCGATTGCGTTTCAATCTGAGTCACAGTTAACGATATGGATCGTGTCATGGATTGCGATGGAAACTGGGTCGCATTGTGCGATGTAGAAGGATAACGGTATACAGGAGTCGCTTCCATTTGCGATGAGCCTGAGGGGGGCGATGCTGGGGCACGGCGGATGCTGTTTGAGCTGGAGAGGGGACGCTGCGGTAATGGTGAGTTACCTGCGTCTGGGACGGGGGTCACGGACGATGGTGCGTTAAGGGCATCCATCCCTTCATTCCCCAGTGCCGTGTGTATGTAACAATGTCTCCATTAACTAAGTCCCTCCCGGGATGGCCTTGCGGTAGGTGGGATTCTACGTCCCTGCGACTAACAAAGACCCCTGGGTAGAGGCCGGTTCACGGAATGAGCCCCAGCCCCTTCCCGGGGCTGGAACTCAGTCACACACCCCTGCCGCCGCGGTTCCCTCCAGGGTACCTTTCTCTCTCCGGACACTCTCCTTGTCCGCGATCAGCTCTGCTGTTGCCGCTGTCGATTCCGCTGAGCTTCCCGCTCTTCCTCCTGCTGGCGTTGTTGTTTTCCTCACGACGTGCCACTCACATTCCACTGGGCGGTTATAGGCGACGTCATCCAGGCGCGCCATCTCGTCCCAGTCCACGTCTGGTAATGACGGACAGGACCCTCCCGGTGTCCTACCGGGGATCGATCATCTGCTGCGGCCTCCTGGCCGGGCGGGCGTTCCGGAACTGGCGGTACCTCCTCAACCTCCTTCGCCTCCACCCCTTCACCGGTGGGATCAGGATTGGTACTTTCGGGGCAGCCTCCGGTTGCTCCTTTGCCTTGGGCAGCAGAAGTTTTGGTAACTCCAGACGTAGGGGGTCATCGAAGGGAGAGATCACCGCGTCCCACAGCCTCCGCTGCTCCAGGGTACGCCGGCGTCTCTCGATCTCTTCAATCCAAGTTGTGGCGAAATCTTTTCTTAGTCGTGCATTTTCTTCTTTAACCTCCAGCAATGCTGCTGCAGGTGCAGGACCCGGATGACTCGGTGCTGGTGGGCAGCTTGGTGGGGCCGGGGCCTGCCTTCCTCCGCTTCCCTGCTCGCTGCACACGTCCTGCTTCCATGGATGTTCCAGAGATTCTTTCATTCTTCCACCAGAGACATCCGGTCTCTTCCGTGGGGCGGGTTTGCGTCTCCTCCTCCTCGCAGGGAAGGTGAAGAGGAGGCGGACCTCCTTTGCTGTAGGGAGGATCGCATGTTGTAATAGCACTTTGAGAGGGCAGGCATTTTCTTCGCGCCACAGGGGGGTAACGCCCACGAAGGTACGCCCACCTTCTTCTCCAGCGCCTGAGGGCGCGAATATGGCGACAAAGATGGCGATTTTTGGCGCCAAAAGTGCAAACAGTCCATTCACAAAAACAACTCCATAGGCACACAGGGCTCGCAATTTTGCGGTTTCGCATCCTGTTCGTGACGCCAATTTGACTCGACCGCCACCAACAATTGTGGATTACCAGGGCAATGGGGTACTCAGAGCCGAGCCCATGGAAGTCTATGGGGTTTGTCACAGGTGCTGTGGCTCGGTCTGTGGCCCTGGCGGTCTGGCGTATGTTAGGGATATATTTTACAGGGGATAGATATATTTACAGTTCGTGAAGCCACTGTAGTCTTCTGGTAATTTATACCAGCGTGCTGTAGAGCTCTGAGGGGTGGTGAGGCAGCTAGATGTCGGGTCCCCTACAGGTGGGACTCTTCCCTCAGGTCGATGGTTAAGGCAGGGTTGTGCAGGCTTGCAAGTAAATAACTCAGTCTCACCGGTCAGCGTCTTTCCATACCTTTACTTGTAAGATGGTAAGGCAGTCCCAGGGAGGCTGATCCAAGGAGAATGTATTTTGAGTAGCAGCTGGACAAGTTAGGGGCCTCCTTTACTTTCAACCGATTGAGTACAACCAGCTGAAGCGTAGTTCCCTCTATAAACTCCAGCTACTCCATAGCTGTACTGCCCAGTCAGTTTTGTGGTCGGAGCCTTCTGTGAGAAAGCTGAATTCCTATTCTTGTCCTGCAGAGACTCAAGGTCCTCACTTCCCCTGACCCCAGTTACGTACTGACTATCGGGGCTGCTTGCCGCGACCTAAGGTCCGGTAAGTCTCTGGTTTTCTTACCACTATGCTTGAGAATTAGTGATCCTTCGGTCCCCAGTGACCGGTTACAATGTGCAGGACTTCTCAATCCAAAAGCACTTTTCAAATTTCCTTTCCACTGTGCCTTTCGCCTTGTCCTGCTTGTAGCATAAACACTCACACTTGCAAAAAGTCATATAGTCACTCCCTTCTTCTCTTCCTTCAGAGTTAGTTGACAGACTCTCAGTTATCCACTGGCAGGAGCACGTCTCTGAACCTTTCACTGTCCTTGGGACAGGAGACTGAAGTATTTCTGTACTAAGCTCTTCTTTCTTTATCAGTGTCTTCAAGTGAGGTACAGCTTCTGACCAGGCTGAGGTGATCTATTATCTCGCCTTACTGGCCTCACTTGCTGAAACTGCTGGTAGAACCAGGCTGATGCTTCCTCCTCCAAGTCCCAGCTAGACTCCACCGTTGCTCTGTCCGAAGACAGGAAACTGACTACTCTATCACTCAACGAATACACCCTGACCACTCCCTCACAAGTGACTACACTACCCTAAGGTGTGTCTAGTGTATGTGAGTGATGGGTATTGAGCATTGAACTGCTATCTCTCCACACATTCTCCAGGGTACTGCGTGTGCCTAACACCGGGCTACACAATGACAGTGGTTGTGACTTTCACAAACCATTCCAGGTTGAGCGCATTCCCTTAAAATTTTACTCTGGAGTGTTTCCACAGGTAAACACTATTGTTTTTTTTTTTCCTTTCCTCTTCCAGCACTTCTGCCTTAAAAGATCTGGAGATGGAGGCCCGCATAAAGAACTTTGCGAAGTGACTGATACAATCCTTTCAGATGTACAGACTTTAAAAACCCATTTTGCAAGCCTACAGGACCTCACTAATCATAATTTGCAAGTGTTTGGACAGACTACCCAGGAATTGCGAGCCAGGATTGAGGCTCTAGAGAAACGAGCCAGGCTCCTGCCATAACCCGAGTTCTGGGATCCCCAAATTACCTCCTTTTCGTTTTGGCGGTGAACGTGAAAAAATCAGGGGGTTTATTAATCAATGCAATTTATTTTTCTCTGCACTGCTTCACAATTTCCACTGAACGATCCAAAGTGCTTACTATAATCATGTTGTTACAATAAGCTTTGATGTGGGCAAACCCTCTGATTGAGATGAGGATGATGTTTGAATCACCTTAATGCTTTTTTTCAGCCATGGGGCAGGTGTTTGATGACCCAATCGAGGTGCAAACAGCGAAGCAGCCATGTATTTGCGCCAAGGTAAGCGTTCAGTAGCGAATATGCCTGGATTTCAGGAGATGGGCTCTTGATACCACTTGGGACAACTTCCGCTAAAAATCTATTTTTCGGAAAGGGTTGTGTCACTGATTATAGGATGAACTTGCTCGTGCCGACCTCCCACTGCGTTAGGTGACTTTATTAACTATTGTATCCGTATTGATGCTCGTCTGACTGAACGCAGACAAGAGAAGATGGTTCGAAAATAATGCACTAACCTTTTACTACCTCCCTCCTCAGCTAAGGAACCTTTGAGTAGGATCACAAGGGAACCAGAACTGAACCATGCAGGGGGACTCTTTACAAAGACGGGTTAGTGATGCACGCAAAAGAACATCGTTATAAAGGAAATCTATGTTTTACTGTGGTAAGTCAGGGCACTTCATTATAAACTGCCCAGCCGTTCTCGTAAGACTATGCAGCAGTCATTTCACTGTGAGTGTTGCGAGAGGAGCTCTGTCATGTCCGAGCCTCAGGCTCCAGAGAGATCTGCTGCAAGAGATCTTGATTTTCGACTTT